>JAJLYF010000018.1:0-187533 GCA_030571655.1 Jamesozyma lodderae | reverse complement strand
TGAACAAAACGTCACTGACCCAGTCTTATCTTCTAAATTAAAGAGAGGTGCTAAGACTAAGATCGAAGCTGCTTTAGCTGATGCCATGGCCGCTTTATCCATTTCTGAAGCTTCTACTGATGAATTAAGAAAAGCTGAAGTTGGTTTAAAGAGAGTTGTTACCAAGGCTATGTCTACCCGTTAAAGAAATTTTAATTATTTAAAGCATTTTTCTTTTCCGCATTTCAAACCTTTTGTATATCTTAAATAATTACTCACATTATGTACCTAACTTAGAAGATAAAATAAATCATATGTCTACTGTAAAACAGTATTATACAAACAGTTTTAATCCCTCTGGATTCATATCAAGACACCTCACGAGCATCAATTTCGCGTGGCTGAGGAGGCGCCTTCGAGAATGAGCGAAACGAAGATTGTCTACTTCCATTGTTACCCATAAAGAAGAAGTCAAGAGGTAAGGGAGGAAAGGCAATACGTTTTAATGGCTTTAAATATAGATGGCACGTTTTAATTTTGTATCAAAAAATGGTATAAATACACCCTATTTTTTTTTGCTTTGTCGAGAATTTAAAATAATAACCTTCCCTTTTATTCAACTCTACTGTTTTATCCTAGTAGATTATTCTGCAAGTACAATTAATTATGTCTGCTAACGATTTCTACAATCAAGCTCAAGGTGGTTCTTACCAACCAAATCAAAATAACAGAAATAACGACAACCAGTATCCAAATACTGGTCAACAACAACAGCCACAAGAAGGCGGTGACAGAGGTTTATTGAGTTCTGTTGTGGGTGGTGCAGGTGGATATTACGCTGGCTCGAAGGTATCCAATGACCACTCAAAGTTAACTGGTGTACTTGGTGCTATCGGTGGTGCTTTATTAGCTAATAAAGTGTCTGATAAATTTGAAAACCATGGCGATAACCATCACCAACAAAATTATGGGAATAGACCACCAGAGGGAAGCGGTCACGAACACCATCATGGCGGTCACTTTAGACGCGGAAGTAACGATCGTCCTCCTAATGGCCCACCTCCAGGTCAAGGTGGTTACGGTGGCCCTCAAGGTGGTTTTAACGGTCCTCAGGGGGGTTTCGGCGGCCCACAAGGAGGTCCTCCAGGGGGGTTTAATGGTCCTCAAGGTGGGTACGGAAATTATGGCGGCCAACAAGGTGGCCGTTGGTAAAACAATCAGTTTCTTATCAAATGCAATATTATATACATTTGCATATTACATATTCCAATATATACCTCTAATGTTATGATAATCATACACTACTTTCAATAGTCACTTAGTTTATCACGTGCCTTTATATTCGCTTGAAAAATTTTTTATGAAAAAAATTGATATATACGAAATTTTCCGATGAGATATGAGATGTCGATGAGTTAAAAATTATATTTTACATATTAATATGGCAGTAATAATTTTATCAATCTAAATACGACAAATTAAGAACCCTACAAAAATAAATAACAACATTAAAAATGAAGTTAGATACCTCCCATATGAGATATTTGACTGCTGAAGATTTCAAAGTCTTACAAGCAGTAGAACAAGGCTCTAAAAATCATGAAGTTGTACCAACATCTCTAATATTTCAACTTTCTGGTATGAGAAGTTTATCAGGTACTAATAGATCAATCGCAGATTTAGCTAAGTTAAAACTTATCTCCAAGTTAAGAAATGCAAAATATGATGGTTATCGTCTAACCTATAACGGTATTGATTATTTGGCACTTAAGACAATGTTAAATAGAGATACTATCTATTCTATCGGTGCTCCTATCGGTGTCGGTAAAGAATCTGATATTTATACCGTTAGTGACAAAAATGGTACTGAGAAAGTTATGAAGATTCATAGATTAGGTAGAACGTCATTTCATACTGTGAGAAATAATAGAGATTATCTCAGAAAAAATTCCAAGAATGGTGTTAATTGGATGTTCTTGTCTAAATTAGCAGCTCAAAAAGAATATCAATTTATGACATTACTACATTCAAAGGATTTTAATGTTCCGGAGCCATTTGATAATTCCCGTCATATTATTGTTATGGAATTAATCAAAGGTTTCCCAATGAGAAGACTAAGAAAACACAAAAATATACCCGAATTATACAGCAATTTAATGAAATTTATTGTTAAACTGGCAAATAGTGGGTTAATTCATTGTGATTTTAACGAATTCAATATCATGATAAAAGATGAAGTTGATGAAACCGATGAAACTGATCTTGGTTTTGTAGTAATTGATTTCCCACAATGTATTTCTATTCAGCATCAAGATGCAGAATTTTATTTTAAAAGAGACGTCGATTGTATTAGACGTTTCTTCAAAAAGAAACTAAAATATGATCCTAAAAATGATTCAACCATGTTAGAAACAGATGGGTTCGGAGATGGTTATAAATATGCATACCCTGATTTTCAAAGAGATATCAGCAGAACTGATAATTTAGACGAATTAGTTCAGGCATCCGGTTTCAGTAAGAAACACCCAGGTGATAGAGATTTAGAAGAAGCAGTTGGTAATATGAGAAACACAGAATATAATCTTGATGATGATTATAATAGTAATGATGAAAATGAAGATGCAGAATTTAGCGACTATGATGATGACGACGATGAATATTATTATTCTGATAGTGAGGAAGATAGTGAGGACGAAGAGGATAGTCAGGATGAAGAAAATGAAAGAATCATCGAAGCATTATCCAGTGGGGTCAGTAATATGAAAATGGATAGTTTGGGTAATTATATATTAGAAGATTAGTCCAAGGGTTAATATATTAGCTCATCATATTAATGTCACATAAAGACTACTATTCAGATATATATTTTAGTGATCAAGTAAAAATACCTGCCTCTATATATGTGTATGAATTCCCCATAAGACATCTTATTGTAAATAAAAAAATAAAAAAAAAGAAAAATTAAAAAATAACATTTTACTAATACACTAATCATACTCTACCCCGGAACCTTCCTCATCGTCATCATCATCGTCATCATTTACCTCGATTGGAATGTCTTCTGACATGTTGAAAGAATTACTAGCTAAACTATAGTTTAACTGTTCATTTTTACTTAATTTTGAATCAGCAGCCTCTTTGACATCTAGATCATGTATCTCATGAATATCGTTTTCGTTTTCTATTTTGGCCTCATCGTCCATTTCTTCATCAACCTCTTCAGCTTGATCTTCATCATCATCCTCATCCTCATCATTCTCATCGACATCGCTACCGTCAGATAAATCACTATCAGCTTCGAAATTTTGATCGCCTTCTTCATCATCTGAACTTAATGTAGCGTTATTGATACCAATATTTTGTTCTTTCTCCATTTGTTGAGTAGCTTCCTCAAGTAGTGACGGTTGACCATCTTGTTGTTGCTGCTGATGAGAATTACTCTTAAGTTTAATCTTTGCTTTTAATTCTTCACTCATTGATTTATCTTTAACCTGTTTAGTCTTTACATACTCATCAATCTTTGCGTATTCATTTTGATCGATCATTGAAAATTCAAATTTTTGTGCGTCTTTTGTTATTAAAGTTACGTTGAACGTTAATCTTGTGATTGATGAATAAGTAATCGATTCAATATTTGATGAATCGAATACTAAAATTGGTTTCTTGAACCCAAATAAAATATTATCTGGAAGAAAATATAGTGTGCCTTCTTTCGTACCTCTATGACATTCTACATGAAATAACGGTACAGAATCCTTATTAGTTGAATTAAATGGATTATTGATCCTGAAACCTGTCAATATAGCTTGCTTTCTCATATATTCTATACATTTGATAAAATCTGTCTCTTGAATGTTAATAATTCCCATATGTTGAAACTGTTGCATTGTGACGTCTTTACTTAAATTTAATAAGATTGGTTCAACGTATTTGGAATTAAGGACTTCTTTATATTGAATAAATAAATAAATCAAATTTTTCTTTTCTGGAACAGGTAAAAATGTGGCCATTGAAATATTTTTATTCAAATTGGTAATACTCAATTCTATCTTATTATTTTTTAGCAGTGATAACGTTGGTTTTTTATTTTTACTTGACAAATGGAAAACAAAATCTAATTTTTTTCGTAATGGTGAAAGTACTGAAACATTCTCCAATTTAAAGATGATATTAGAATCAATTATAGTTTCTTCCTCTTCTTGTTTAACTTCTTGTTTCTGACTATCCATATTTTTCGCTACATCTCCATTCAATTTGCTAACTTTTCTACTCAACTCTGAATTCTCCAGCAAAGCATATTTATAAAGTTCCTCGAACACCTTCAACGAAGCTGGTATTACATTTGTAATCTTCGTAACCTTCGAACGAAGTTCTTCTGGGATCTGATCTAAAAAATTCCCCGACATTGTAAAAAACCTCAACACAGTCACTTAAATATAATAACAGAACAAAGCTCTAACCGTCTCACCCTTCAAACAATTCCTTTGAAGCCATTCTATAAGTTGCTTAATCTTCCTCTCTATTTATTGATTCCCTTCAGATACTTTTCAATATAAATTTTCAGATCGCGCACAACGACACCCAAACCGCAGCGTCAGTAATTATATATTAATTTTTTGGAATATAACGACCCCAACATTTCGGAACTTCGGGTTTAGTGAGAACGATGAAAGGGTATAAAAGAAGACACTAGAGAGAACCAGGAATTGGCCACCGGATAGGAACTGGTTATATTCTTCAAAACTATATAAGTAAACATTGATAATGGTAAACACATTGGACAAAACATTTGTGACAGAAGGTTCATGGAAGCCGGATCTATTTAAGGGTAAGGTCGTCTTGGTGACAGGTGGTTCAGGGACTATTTGTAGGGTGCAAGCAGAGGCATTAGTATTGCTTGGTTGTAAAGCAGCTTTGATTGGGAGGGACAGTGAAAAATTAGAAAGCACTCGTCGCGAAATATGTGATTTGGTTGGTGACAGGGATGCTTGTATTGGAATTCCAAAAGTTGATGTAAGAGACTTTTCACAAGTTCAGAATGCTGTCGATATAACTATCCAGAAGTATGGTAAAATTGATTTTGTGATTTGTGGGGCTGCTGGTAATTTTGTCTGTGATTTTGCAAACTTAAGTCCAAATGCATTCAAATCGGTGATAGGCATTGACTTGTTGGGCTCATTTAATACCGTTAAAGCTTGTCAAGCTGCATTAATGAAAAGTAAAGGCTCCATACTTTTTGTTTCTGCCACTTTACATTACTATGGTGTTCCATTTCAAGGACCAGTAGGTGCTGCAAAGGCTGGTATTGATGCTCTTTCAAATAATTTGGCTGTGGAATTGGGACCTTTTGGTATACGCTCAAATTGTATCGCTCCGGGTGCTATTGATGAAACAGAAGGTTTTCAAAGACTTTCAAAAGGTGATTTTAGAGAAGAAGTAATCAAAAAGATTCCTTTGCAGAAACTTGGTACCAAAAAAGATATTGCAGAAGCAACTGTCTTTTTATTTTCACCTGCAGGCTCTTATGTTACTGGCGAGACTTTAGTAGTAGACGGTGGTATGTGGCATACTGGTTCACTTTTCACAATGATGTACCCACAAGAAATTTATGATGGTGCTAAACGGGCTAAGTCAAAACTTTGAGCCCGCTATCTTTCATTTCTTTTTCATAATAATATTCTTTACATTTCATTAAAATAAAAACTTGCAGTACGTTAACCGTATGTATTCGTCTATTTAAATCACATTCAATACAAGCGTTGGTTCTACTAATACAATCAGTGACGTTATGTTATTACAGATTCAATAAGTATAGAATTACATATCCTATCGCTAAATTTAAATATTGTAATATTAAGAATGTTAAAGACTCTTGATCAATGTTACAAAAAAATATTACAATTTCTAGTTCTTTCTTTTTTTCAAACATTTTCAAACCTCTTCTCACCACTATCAAACTGTTTCTTAAATGCTACTATGCTTTGACCATTACCTAATAAATATGATTCATCTTTCTGTTCAGGGGTCTCTAACTCAGAATGAAGACGTTTACTTTTTTTAACATCAGAATTATTTTCTATTTGATCATCTGTCTCATTCTGAGATGAATTCATTATTATATCGTCATCCTCTTCATTTGATGACGCATCCGGTTGTACTATATCATTGGTTTGTATATTATCTGATAAAATAAACTTGCTTTCATTACCACTGTTGTTATCATTGCTTGAACCGTCTTTCCCGTTGACGAATTTCAATTGTTCTTCCTTTTGAAATTCAATCATGTCATGCACAAAAGGAATATTGTCAATTTTTTGTAATATATCGCCAAATCTTGTCACCAAATATTTATTCAGTATAGTAAAATTTGTCTTCTTATTTGTTTTGGTTTCCTTCTGAGTTCTGAATTCATTAAATCTTGCATTTTCAAATGAAACTGTTAAACAACGACCTGATATGATTCTGAAAAAATCTTGAATGCAAGAATTAGTTAAATTGTCCTTGTTCAAATTTTCCTCCAGCAGACCAAATAACGTATCATAAAGATTATTTGAAATCATATATCTATGATAATATTTATCATCCAGACATATTATATTTTTAATGCATCTAATAGCAGTCAACCTTAATTGTAAAATATGACTTGGGCCGATTAAGTTACTGATTGATTTTAAAATTCCTGATTCTAAAACAAATTTTCTCGACATTAACCGACTGTGTTCTGTACACATGAATGATATTAATTTAACTAATTGAATTAGCAAATAATCGTCGGGATGATTATTTGAATTCTTCACGGTTTCCATATTATTTTGTTCTTTGTTTTGGGTATGATTATTAATTAATGGTTCAAACAGAATAGGCGCTATTTGATTATAAAAATTTGTGAAATATTCTTTTAATTGAAAGTCGGTTTCATTATCAATTGACTCGAAAGAAATGTCTGACTTGTTACTACCTTCGTTGATATTATCCTCGTTAAATTCATTCTTCAAAGATGTGCCAGAATTAAACCCACTATTGCCTTCAGAGCCTAAGTTATAATTGAAATCGTTCAACATTGTATTGGATGAAAAATTTTCCAAATCACTATCAACACCACCTAAGCAGCCTTCAGGATGAAGAAGAGTGTTTAATGCTTGAACAACTTGTTCTCGTAGTCCGGGGCTATTATCCGTTAACATTATCTTGGATAAAATCATTAAAAATTTCATGTCATCTGTTATTATTTCATCGCCTTTATAACCAAACCCTGATATATTATCAGTTTTCTTTTTGTTTTTGTTATTAGCTTTCAAACTACTGTCATCATCCAATTTCTTTTTTTCTGTCTGAACGTTGTGAATGAGTAAAATATCATGTTCTATTATCGTTATTATTGTGTCAGTTGCTAAAATTCTTACATTCCCGTCGGTTTCCATGTTGAACACATAACTTAAAACGTTGAACAGGCCTTTTCTAACCAAGGTTTTATAGAATTTCGTTTTATCTCTTGCATCTATATTCTTAGACATCTGGACACATTGATGCAAAAGTTTTATACCATCTTTTCTCTTTTGACTGATGTCTGGAAATAATTTTTCTTCTTCTTCACTTAAATCATATAGATTCATGATACTGTCTAAGAATGGGTCAACTTCCAAAAAATCTATAATGCATGTTTCTAAATCCAGGATAATATCCAAAAATAAATTGAAATTGTGATCATCTAGAAACCGTACCAGCACTACATCCTTTAAAAATTGTAATCTGAAGCATTTTTTGACAATCGATTTCAAATCCTGATTATCTAGTGGTAAGACTTCTTTGAAACTTGGGCCACCAGACTTGAGATATTGTCTATGGTTGGCTTTCAATGTAGGAAATTCAGTGTCGTATTCTAGTATACCAATTATGCCCATTATATGCTCATCATCTGCCATTAATTCTATGATATCTCTTTGGTTGTATAAAATCAAAGTCTTGACGATGTTGCTTAACAAAAGTAAATCTTTTATGTGTTTTTCCTTTTCAGCTGAATGAAAGTGCTGAATAAGAATATCGATATAATTGGATTGTAGTATAAATTCCACTGTCTCATTCTTTAAAAATTCATATGCAGTATTTTCATTCAAAATTTTCAACGCTTCTAATAGTTTGTCAGTATTTTGTTCACCTTCGATATCAGGTAACGAGACAGGACCTGTAATTATCTCATGTACAGATCCTAATCCATTGTCACTTGATCTGACCGCTACCAATGATATATTTTTAGCAACATGTCTCTGAACTTGAACAATAAATTCACAAAGTGAGTCGCAACCGAGGCTTTCTTCAAAACTTAGCGCTATATCATGGCCATCCAAATCTTTCCAAACGATCAACGTTTCTTCTTGCCTTTGATATTCTATATTACCTTCTAGCTTTGATCGCAACAGGATGTCACTAGGAAATACTTCATTACTGACAACTAAATATGCAGATTTTTCTTCATCGTCGCTCACGTCAGACTTGGAATAATCGGCTGAGTCGTCCGTAGTAGATATCTCTCCGGTACAAAATCCAGTACCTGTATCCTTCCATTCATTATTCTCCAGAACATAGACTTTTACTCTCTTCGGTTCTGTATTTGTAAAAGTCGTTTCTTCATCTTTCACTAGGGCTGTCATTTTTGTTTTGGAGCGTATTCCTTATATGTTTTTACAAGTGCTTAGCCACTTAAAAATAATCTTGAGTTCGTAACGAACACCTAATTTTCTCCAATGTGAATCCCTTCACTCAGACTTATCTCCGAAATGGTATTAAAATTGTATCGCGAATGGATGAGATGTTATGCTAGAATTCAAATTGTATATTAATTTGAGGTTTTTTTTCCCTTGTACAATAGTTTGAAATAATTGCAAATTGCACTATACGGTTTAATCTTCTTCTAGATACCTGTAACTCTTTGTGCTATATTAATATTAACACTAACTTCAGTTATTTATTGGCATCCAATGCCTGAAAATAAAGTGTTATTCTCAATTTGGTGTTGCGGATTATTTTCATTTTTTTATTCGTGTTTGTTTTTCTTACCTTTGAGCGAAAAAAGAAAAAAGAGAAAACATTCAAATATCAATGAGATGATAGAGCAAGAATAAGTTACGAGGGCGCAAGAAGTATCTTTTCTTGTTGAAAAATAGGTTGTTATTTACTGTGTATTCATTAAATATATATATGTGTTTCTTAATTTCCCATATAAAGAGTATCTATGTTATTTAGAGCAATGGGGTTTATCATAATTTCAACACTTGGTCGCTAGATTCATAGTTGTAAGGTTCAAAACCATACTTGTTGGCGAAGTCGCGAGGGATGAATCTACCACCAACGTAATGTGTCGTTTTCTTGGTGTTTATAAATTGGCTGCAAGGTTTTGGTACCGTTAATGAAACCAATACAGCTGGGTTGATGTATTTTTCAGTGACGGGGCCCTCATCGACATCCCAACCTGTGGGAATATCAACAGATACGATAGGGACTTCATCCTGTAGATCATGTAGATTTTCAACAATTCCTTTAAATGGTTCTCTCATTGGAGGCTTGAAACTAAATCCAAATATTGCGTCCACTATACATAATGTTTGTTCAGGTTTCAAATAATCGAGCCAGTTATCACTATCTTCTTGTGAAAGTATCGGAACTTTGAAGAAATCCAATTGACTTACTAACTGTTTGTAGAATTCTGTTTTTTCACTTCTCTTTGGATAGTAGACAATAGGATTGTAACCAAATAATTTTAAATGTCTAGCACAAACTAAACCGTCACCACCATTGTTACCTGGACCTGCTATAACAAAAATGTTCTTTTTCTGTTCAAGAGTTGAAGATGATTTGTTGATTGGGAATTCACGGTTAATAGCTTGGGCTACACTGAATCCAGCAAGTTCCATAAGTTGTTGTAAAGTGAACCCAACGCGTGGGCCCATCAATTCCTGATCAATTTCTGCAGCCAACTTTGACGAGACTGTTTTTAAAGATGCCATTGTTTATTAATTTAAAGTGCTATTGAAACGGTATATTCACTAATTTTGTCTTAACTACAATCTTTTTTTGACTGTTCTTATATATGTAAACATCCCTTATTCCATCGATCATTAGATTCAAATCTGCCGCAACTTTTCCTCCTGGAAGATTTCTGACCGAAAGTGAAAACGGAGTCCCGTAATACTCATCTGTTTGGAAGGAAGATAACGTATCACCTTACCATGTCTTTCTTTGTGATAAAGGGTGTATGTGGTATTGTTTATCATAATTGAGCGACGTTGTATGTCATATATATTCATTTGTATGTTGTTGTATAAATGTTTTTAATTTTTTTTTTAAAAGTATATAATCTATCTTCGTACTTCTTGTAGCAGACTTCTTAGACAACCCATATCCTCAATAAGCATCTTTCTCAGCCACTGGGTTTCATGCCTTTGTAATTCTAACTCTCTTTCCAGTTGAACAATTCGTTGATCCTTTTCACCCAATAGTAGATCATACGAATCCTTCAATTGCCGCCCTATTGCGTTTATTACGATGCTATTTTGTTCATTTACTTCATTGGTATTGCTTTCAAGAGCCATATTATTATTACTATTAGTTTCATTATTATTCATTAAACGTTGCCTTTTGTTTGACAACGAGAATTGTAGAAGTTCATCAACTGCATCATCATCTAACGTAGTAACATCTAAGGCTCCCAATGACCTTCTTTTCCATAAGGCATTAGATATAGTATTGCTATTTATATTCCCATTGATATTCATGTTACCGTTGACGTTATTAGCAGGACTTGTATTAGTAAAGTGGACGGTGTTCAGATCATTGTTGCCAAGATTAAACTCAAATGAATTCACATCAGAGCCTGGGCTTGTTGGTTGTGTGTAATAACCAGTCGGAGCTCTTAAATTTACATCTTGTGATATGTTTTGCAGTCTTTTTTGTAGAAGTTGAGGTAACGTTGCATCCATGTTAACATTCATGCCCATATTCATATTAATATTCATATTATTGTTATTATTGGAGATTCCATTGGCGTTGGAGTGCAGTATGTTCATATTCGGCACTATAGAATTGGAATTAGGGTCTTGTTTCAGTTTAGAAGAAAGTTTGGACGTTTCATTCTTCTTGGCATTGGCTGGCTTCTTTCTCGTATATTTCTTTTTTGTTTTCTTGATTTGATTGTTGTTATTATTATTAATATTGTCGTTGTTATTATCATTTCCAGTTGTACTTATGTTTCCACTAGTTATGGCAGGCGTAGTGGTACTCCCTGATTGAGGAGTGGTACTTGGAGATGAATTTAATGAGTTTGCCTTTTTCGTACGACCATTTTGATTTATTAATTGTCCTGAGATTGGATTATATACTGATGCTATGCTTGCTGAAACGAACTGCCATAGTTGATCAGATTCTAACTCTTGATCGGTTTTAATCTGCCATAAATTTTCACTCAAGCGATTGAAATACCTCGAGTACGGGCTAACCTCAAAGCTTAAACCTAACTCTTTTAGTATTTGTTGAAACCTTTGGAATAATTCTATGGCCGATTTGGGAGATGTTGACCTCTCATCTATAGAGCCCGTAGATGACGTCGCATTGTATAGAGTGGATAACTTTGTAAATATTTGAACGTATTGCGAATGTACGTTGATTACATTCGTTTCAATCGAATTAATAGGTTTGGGGGTATTATCCTTACTAGAAGGGGTGGCACCGTTAATGTTTTGTGTTCTATCATTGACATCACTATCACGGTCATTACCATTATTATTTTCGTTTGAAGCTGCAGTCGTCGTATTTACATTATCATTCTTAGTTTGGACATCATCACTCTCGTTCTTCTTATCAGAATTTGTAATAGTATCCAAACTTTCCTTCGCATTAACGAGTGGTAAATTCAACGACATTTTTGTGTTCATCGATGGTGCAGATGGTGTTGTAGTAGCAGTTTGGGGAGAGTTCGAAACACTTTGTAAAGCGTTACTATTAATTGTAGCACCATGAGACAATAAATTGAAGGCCTTAATTATGAAGACATCAAGTTTTGTTTGGTGATGGACTAAACCCAGTGACGTTCTTCGTGCAGAGTTTTGATCTGATAGTACTGTAAAGTCTACTATATCATTCATATATAATGGTGATTTGAGATTAATCGTTTTATGATATGCAGTATAAATACGTCAAAATATTACGTATAAACTTGGGTCCTCAAGATTACTAAGATATTTAATCATTACGGGAAATCATAAATCCTCCTAATCCATAACCGATTAAACAATACTACTATAACGAACAGCTTGACTGGAGTCAAAATGATGGAGTTGGACAATTATGGAAGCATTGAAAGAAAGAAAAAGATACGACATCGATGGTGGGGTGGGGTTCATTGGTAGGAACTGCAATCTCGACGTGACTTGCTAGGCACAACAACACGCGATTGTTGCCCGGTGAAGGTTTTTCTCTTGTGTGTTTTTTTTTTTTTTTTACTTTTTTGTCATTCTAGCAGAAACCTTGACGGCCTGAGATTTGCTTTGTACGTGCCGAGTTACTTGGATCTTTGAAATATGCTGATGGATCTGAAGATTCGGTTGGTAAGAACTGAATCAGTACAATAGACTGATTTATTTCTTTCATTGTGAGAAGATAGATATTCAAATTTCTATTATTCAATGGGTTAGCTATGAATGGATATGTATATATATATTAAAAAAAATGTTATAAAGATTAAAAAAATGTAGTGAATAAGCGTTCTTTAAATTCGTCTAGCTGAGGAATGTAGGTAATGTTGCCAATTTTTATAGTCGACAATATAAATATATATAGAAACAGGAGTAAAACGAATAAAAGATAAAGTAATGAGTTGAAGCTAAAGACAGTCGGTAGGAGTTTATAAGGATCTAATCAATGATTGATGGATATCATGAAGAAAAAAAGGGATAATATATTAATGTTTGAAATGCAAAATGAAAATGAGAAGGAAAAAGACAGGATGCTATAGTGATAATACAATGCAATTCAGGTAAAGAAAAAGTAGAGGAAATTCAAATAATAATAATTATTGGGTCTTTGTATATGAGGTAGCATAATTGTATGCAATTTTTATGTTGTTATTACTACTGTTTAACATAACTGGATTTACATTGGTATTAACAGTATTTGTACTAGTGGTGGCACTCATATTTCCACTTATATTACTACTTGAATTGCTATTATTATTTCTTCTACTATTTGGACCTCTAACCCCCAATGGGTTTTTGGAAAAACTTAGTCTAATACCGCCCTTGTTACTAATTGTGGTACGAGGTAATTGACTACCGTATAACTCAGCAAGCGCTCTGGTTGCAAAACTAACATCTTCAAATTCAACGAAACACATTGGTCCATGTCCATTTCCATTGTTATTTTTATTCCTAAATGATAATCTTCTAAAACCTTGCTGCCCAGAAAATAGCTGCCTTAATTCTTGTTCAGTGGCATCTGGTGGTAAATTACCCACATATAATGTATTACATGGTGGATTTTGATCAGCCGGATTTGCAGGTGGCGGAACTCTTGCGAGTAATGAAAGGTCAGCTTGTGATATTGTAGTTTGTGGATTTGTAGCATTGGATAAAGAAGTTGATGAAGATGTAATTTTAGAAGATGAATTTATTTTGAGTAAATTACTTGATGAATTCGTTGAAATATTATTTGAATTTGATGTTGGGTTAATTGTTGTATTGCTATTGTTATGGACACTTCTTGCTGAATTTGGGTTTATTCTTGTCTTGTATGGTGAATTAGAGTTTTGAATATTTACAGGAAGTTGATTTGAGTTGTAACCAGCTTGTTGTTGTTGTTGTTTTTGAGGGGTAGTATTATTTATATCGTTTGGACCAATCATATTTGGTAACTGGGAATGATTATTGGTATTACCTGGATTCATTTGATTGATTAGACCATATGATGTACCTGAAGCATTGTTACTATTTAAAGATGGAACGACACCAGTTGGTATAGACATACCTGTTGTCATATCAACATTTGGCATTGTTGCTGAACCCGAAGTAGGCGGAAGGTAAAAAGCTGAACTCTGTTTCCTATTTGATGTTGTCCCCCATTCTAAAGTTGGAGTAGATGGTTGTTGAACATTGTTAAACCCATTAATGCTTGATGGAATTGCACTTGGTCCCCAAATATTGTCATTAATTTCATCATTTTCCATTAATAAAAGAGATTTTCCAATATCTCTAGTATTTACATTTAAATCTTGATGAGGTTGATTACTATTTGCAGAAGATGTAGGATTTTGTTGTATCGATTCTGATTGACCCATATCTGTTGCAAATGGATCACTAAAAGAAAATTTCGAACGTTGAGGTAATAGACTTGGTCTTTTACTTCCTGATGCTGGATTTGTAGGTAATGGCGATTGTTGTTGAGATTGGTTACCATTCATTAATGAATTGACTGATAATGGGGCATGATTAAAAGTAGAAGATAAGTTATTAGCACTCATATTTTGATATGGAATTTGTTTTTGGTTAGTTTCATCTAAAATTTCAATGTGACTCTTAAATGGGAAGCTTGGACCAAAAATTTCAGTCTTTGAATTTAAAATATGTGCATAATGGATGGCTAGATCTAAAGAATCGAATTTTGCAATGACAGTATAGCTATCATCATTTTTCATATTATTGACATCATTCGATGATGACGATGGCGATGAGGCCGATGATGATAAGGATGATGACGTTGTTGTTGCGGTTTCTGTTATCGTATTGGTGTCAATGATTATATTAGAGGAATCATGGTTATTAGCGGTAGTGTTTTTAACTAATTCGATGTTTATAAGCCCAGTAGCAAGTGCAAATATCGTATGAGCCTCTCTTTTAGATATATCCCTTGGCACATTGCTTATCTTTAATAAATAATTAGTTTGAATTAATTCCTGTTGAGAAGTGTTGTTGACACCTAATGATAAATTATTTAAAACAGAAGTTAAGTACAGTGGAGATGTCTTTTCATTTTGTACATTTAAATTCAAATCACTGTTATTGTTTGAATCTGTTATATTTAAGTTTAATTTTGATTTTTGACCTGGTGACATGTTGATGTTTCCAAGTGACAGATTTTCTGAACTTGTATTAAATGACGAAGTAAAGTAATTGCTGTTATTATTCATTGTCTATTAATACGAAAAATGTGTGTTTCTGTTGCTACTTTATCTTATATGGTATAGTAATTAAAATGACTTGAATAGAGATTGAATTGAATTGAATTGTAGTTGTAGTTGTTTGTATCTATGCAAAAAGTAAGGTAACAAAACAAGTGTAATCTAGCTTCCGTTTTTTTTTTCTTTTTCTTTTTTTTTTCCGCTCTTTTCTAAATGAAGATTGGAAGTAACGTGTCTTAACGAGATAGAGATTACTTGATATAAACTCAGTAAAGGACTAGCAGTAAAGGTTAGCGGATACTGTTGTTGTTCTTTATAAGTAATTTCGTTGTTGTTTTGAAAGAGGGTTTGTTTATTTAATGTTGTTTTTTTTTTCTGATATCTGGTTAACCGTTGTCTCTTCTTTCTTTCTCGTTGAATTTTGTTTTGTTCCCGATACCAATTATCAGTCTTTTTTTGCTCAGAAACGCCCGTAGAAGTTGAACAGATTTGTCTAGACCGCGTGGTACGGGTAACGTTATGTCAAGATTTATCTCCAAATGTCTGTAGTAAGAAAAAAAGATAGCAGATTTATGATATTATTACTATACAACTTATAGCCAATTGAAATGCTAATTGAAAAGTTTGTTTGTTTTTTTTAGTCGTTTGCAGTGCAAGGTCCTTGTTACCAATTTGTGTCACAACATGTTGGAAACTCAGACCATATACTGGAGTCTTCTAATAGTTGAGTTTGTTTTGAGACATCCTCATCTTCCTCTTGTAAAGAGCATAACTTTTCCAAATTAGATATAATTTTGTTTATTTTTGTATCATAAGAGTTTTCAATATCTGATAACGTTGTATGAGTGGTTTCTGTATTGCTCATGTAAACTAATTCTTCAAAATTGAAAATTGATGGAGGTAATAATTTTTTTGTAAAATTATTATCAATTGAATCCAATGACGTTATATTTGAACTTATTGAAGGTCTTGGCGTATTTAATGGTGATATTGAAAAATCACTAACAGTGGTTCCAAGTGACCATTTTCTGCTATTTTGTGAATTAAATATTGAATCATTTTCTTCAATGATCATTTGATTACATATTGAATCCATATCATTTGTCAAACCCTTTCTCTTGCAAAAATTTGATTTATTTTCCCTTCTTGTCGGTGTATCGATCATCATGTAATTCGAATTAAAAATTTTATCTAATTGAGTCTTTAATGATGAGTGCGTTTGAACACCTATATCAACCATTTGTTTACTCTCTTTGTCATTTTTTTTCTTTGGATCTTTGAACTTGAACTCCTTTGAACTTGTCTCTCTGTTTTCCTTAACTGGTGATTTTACCTTCTTTTTTTTGTTCCTCTTAGCATCATCACTTAGACTCGTAGAAACTTTCTTCTTCTTAGACCAATTACTAGCTTCACTCTTTGACCCATCTTTCCTTGTAACCTGCTTAACTTCTTTTTTTGATTCCCCAGTAGTTCTAGACATTACACTGCAACCTTCTCTTTATCGAAGCGCCCTGATTAAGAAATAAAAATACACCACTTTTACCTTCTATATATATATATATATATATTAATAAACTCCTTGAAGGTGCCAATCACACTTTTTTCCCGCTTAAAAATTTGATCTCAGCGGCTATTATCGGCAAACTCCGCGTGCCCGAATAGCATTAAAAACTATATAAATATATATAAAATATGTATATAAATATATTTATCTACTTATTGTCTTTTTTAACCTTCTCATTAGTGTATCTTTCCTACCTGTATCTTTATCACTCTCTACTTCACTTCTAGGTATGGTTTGCGTACCTGTTCTTGGATCGTAATGGTAAATCATCTCTTCACCGGTTAAACCTGTGTTCATATCATCGTTAGGTTGTTTTAACACACCAACAGATTGATAGTTTTCGGGAATCAAGTGCCAGTTGTCGATATGGTGGGGTTTAGGGTTGATTCTGCCGGAACCAGGAATTGGTGTATGATGTCCCTCAAAACCTGGAATGGATGTGTTTTGACAACCCTCGGGACAATTCTCTTCATTCATTCTAGCCTCTAGTGTATCCTCTGGATTGAAATTTGCCCCTGAAAATGAAGGATAACTCTGAGATTGACGTGTTGGCTTACCACAACCAGGAATACCAACAGGACCGCCACCAAAATTCAAGTCACGTCCTGGACAACCCTCTGGAAGAACGTCTGTTTTCCCTTTGTGAAGATCCTCATCATCAGGAAGATATTTTGTACTAGGATAAGCATCTGTGTTGGTGTATAGATGAGTAGGAGGATATTCTGGATGATGTTGTGTCTTCACGTAATCTTCACATGACTGTCCTTCCCCAAGCATTTTGTCGTAATCCTCTGCACCATGATATCCGAAATTTGGATCTTCTCTTGTACTGTATGCATAGAATGTTAGTATATGTCTTGTCAGTCACGAACTTTTTTATATTGTAACGTACCCTTTGTATGACATATTTGTGTGTGTTTTGTAATTAGATTTCTCTATGATAGTTTTTGTATGCCATCATTCAAATCTCGTTGAGCCTGCCTCTTATATATATATATACGAAAATTATATTGGCTAGGGCCATTCATACTTAGTAATGGATAAAAAGGGTACAACCGTTTCTTGAAGGTTAATATAAAAATATATTCATTCTATGTATAGAATAACCATGCGGCTGCAGGTTAAAGCTGTAGAGGATTTGACAGAAATCGAGAGGAGAGATCATCGCTAATTTTTTTTTGATACTGCAAGGTAAAAAAAACAGTGGAATTGAATATTTCATGCATAGGACTGTGAACGAATCAAACCCAAGAATAGTGGTACAATTATGAAAAGAAATCCCAAGAGTAAATTCCCTAAGAAGGTGAAAAGACATGGTAGTGAATCTACACGACAATTAATTACACAGGATGATTACTACGAGGAGGCTACTAATCTTGAGGAACAAGCAGAAAGATGGTTGCTATCTGATATAAAGAAATCTTTAAGATTTTATTTACAATCGTTTGAATTATATGAAAATGGTTTAACCGTTGGTAAGGAACCAAATGAAAAATGTACATATAACATTTACTATAATGAAACAAGATTACTTTTACAGATATATACGGATTATTTGGCAAATGACGGATATATTAATATTTTACAGTACGTTAATTTAGATGATATCCCAAATGTTACATCAACGATTTTATTAAGTTTACCAGAAATTATTCAAAAATTAGAAATAGTTTATGAAAAATTTAATAATTCAAGGGATAATGATATATGGGATTTACAATTTAATTTGTTAACTTCATACCTTTCTCTGGTTGAATCGTTGGATATATATCCTTTATCCAATGTTCAAATAGTTCAATTAACTGATAAGTTCATCAATTTAGCACAAATCTTAATCAGCAAACAAATTGAAGAATTAGAGAATTGGGCTCGGATGATTCAAAATGAACCGAATGAGGATAATTCCACTACTAATGTTCAAACACAAGGAGATACAATGGAAGTCTCTGATCAAATTACTACAGATACATTGACGGAAGTATTCGTTGATTGTTATAAATTCATTCAAACAATTCTTGAAATAATAACACATAACGAGGAATTATTAAACACAATACAGGTTAATTATTTACAAGAAACAATTAACAATTTCTATTTACAATTAAATGATATTAATTTAAATAGTATCATATTGAATCAAAGAGATATCAATTTAGCTAAATTTGGTATAGAGGGTATCAAAAGCGTAATTACAGGAGATTTCAATAAGTTGAAAAACTATATCAATGACACGACGGAAAACAACGATATGAATGTCAAATTAGTTAAAATCGATACCATGGAATTTGCCATTGATTGTTTCCCAAAAGATGATTTTGAGATTCAATGGGAATTGAGTACTTTACTGAATAAAATATTAAGTGAAGTTAGATTAGAATTGACCCAAAAAAGGAATGACGTTTTACAAACTGGTAAATTTGATCAACAAAAGAATAAAGAGTTAAGTCACATAGTATTCCAACTATGTAATATATTTGTTAGTTCCTCTGATAACGAATTACGAAGACTTGTCATTAAACAAGAGAGTGGCAGTGACGAGGAATCAATGAAAGTACAAAACATTTTAATGAAAAATACAAAGACATTACTGACCAATTCATTAAAGATTTCCGAAAGATCATGTGGTATGCAAGAGACCATTGTAGATAAACTAAAACGAAACTATATCTTCAATCAGACAAAAGTAAGACTTGCATTGTTAGAAAACGATCAAACATCTGTTGCACAACTTGATAGTGATACAACAGAGTCTCTCAAAGATCATCCATACTACTCTAAACTACAGGGTCCATTCTCCATATAGAATATACAATGTATATATTCTCTATATTAAACAAATCTGAAACCATCGAGACTATAAATAGATTTTGTTTTCCGTTCCACACGATAACCAAGCCACCCGTATTAAAACTGCGCAGAGACAGCTGGCAGAATTTCCCGATCTGGAAAGAAAAGTCGCTGAACAGCCGCCAACACTCCGCTCTCTACGATGGTTTCTGAGGATTACAAGATTGATTTTCACGATGCGAAACACAAGCAATATATTTTTCCATTCTGGTGTCTGGGATCTATAAATATAAATGAATATATATATATATATATAGAATATATAGCTTCTATCGTTAAATCTTCGAAGACCCTTGTCGCAATTTTTTGGATATACATAGCCGGAAAAAGGTAAAAACATGAGTAACCATAATTGTTATGAAAGAAGTAATATGAATAATAATAATAATAATACTTATAACTATAATCATAATGACCAATATTTTCAGCAGGATACTGGATACGGCCAAAATCAATCACATAGTAATGAAAATCTACAAAATATAAATGAAGAGGAATCTCAGTACACGGGCCGTTCATTCACGCCAGTACAACCTTTACAATATCAACCAAATAATGCCAACAATAATAATAATAATAATAATAACACGTATAATAATTTCGTGAATACTATTCCAGCAGGTAATATACGAACTCCTCCAACAGCATACAATGATGTATTTGTGGGAACAAATCACTCGCAACCATCAAATTTAATATTTCAAGCTCCTGATATTAATGTAATTCCAACTACCCCAGATGTCATTCAACAGCCTATTAACTCCCCAAATCATCTTTATACATCCTCAGGACAATTACCTCAAACCTCATATTTTAATGAAAATGATTACTATAGAAACAATGACAATGCTAACCCAATTAATAGCAATGATAATAGCCACTCAAACTTGCTTAATATATCACCGGAACCTATGAATTTAACTCCAAGTTTGATTTCAAACGATGAAGATACAAGACCAATTTTATCTGATCCTTACACTAATAACAACCAAGATCCTTACATCAATAATAACCAAATGAATTACGCTTACAACCAACCAAACATGGATCCAGAAGGTGATTACATGGATCACAATGGTGATGACTACCAAATTAACTCATACTTGGATAGAAATGGTAACATGATTGATCCATATAATCGTGGTGTTCAAAATAATTATCTAACTGAAAATTATGCTCGTAATAACGAATTTGATTATGGATACAGTGATGATGAACGCAGTTTGTCTCATCGTGATTTAGGTGAGTATGATCATGATGATGATTTAAATACATTAGATAGAATTGAACGTGAAAAGACAATCCCTTCAATGGCTTCTTCTGTGTCATCCGAAAATGCAATGCTAATTAAAAATGAGGATCAAGATGATGAAAGCAAAGTGTTAAGTAAAAATGGTAGTAATAAGTTTCTGCCAAAAAGAGCTGCTACCGAAGTAAGAAAATTCAAATTATGGAAAGGTAATTTTATTTTTGATTCCCCTATAAGTAAAATTTTGCTTGATCAATATTCATCTGCAGTAGAAAATGAAAATATCCTCTCCAATGAATTTAAATTTATGAGATATCAAGCCGTTACATGTGAACCTAATCAAATGGCACAATCAAATTTTACGGTAAGACAATTAAAATATCTAAGGCCAAGAGAAACTGAATTAATGATCGTCGTTACAATGTACAACGAAGATCATATTTTATTAGGTAGAACATTAAAGGGTATAATGGATAATATCAGATATATGGTTCGTAAAAAGAATTCAACTCATTGGGGTCCCGATGCTTGGAAAAAAATTGTCGTTTGTATTGTGTCAGATGGCCGTTCCAAAATAAATGAAAAATCACTGGCTTTAATAAGTTCCTTAGGTTGTTATCAAGATGGTTTTGCTAAAGATGAAATTAATGGTAAAAAAGTTGCCATGCACGTCTATGAGCATACTACCATGGTAAATATCAAAGATGTAACTGAAGATGGATTAGAATTGACGTGTAATCAATCTACCGTTCCAGTTCAATTGTTATTTGCCTTGAAGGAACAAAATCAGAAAAAAATTAATTCACATAGATGGGCATTTGAAGGTTTTGCAGAATTATTACAACCAAACATTGTTACACTATTAGATGCAGGTACTATGCCAGGTAAGGACTCCATATATAATTTGTGGAGAGAATTTCGATCACCAAATGTTGGTGGTGCATGTGGTGAAATTAGAACTGACCTTGGTAAAAATTTTAAAAATGTTTTGAATCCATTGGTTGCTTCACAAAATTTTGAATACAAAATGTCAAATATTTTAGATAAAACAACAGAATCAAATTTTGGATTTATTACTGTCTTACCTGGTGCTTTCTCAGCATACAGATTTGCTGCCGTTCATGGTGAACCATTAAAAAAATACTTCTATGGTGAGCAAGTTGAAAGTGAAGGTTTACATTTTTTCTCTTCAAATATGTATTTGGCTGAGGATAGAATTTTATGTTTCGAGATTGTTGTTAAAAAAAATTGTAATTGGGTTTTAAAATATTGCAGAAGTTCGTACGCTTCTACCGATGTTCCTGAAAGAGTTCCAGAATTTATTTTACAAAGAAGACGTTGGTTAAATGGTTCATTTTTTGCCAGTGTTTATTCATTTTTCCATTTCTATAAAATTTGGACTAGTGGACATAACATCGGTCGCAAATTGTTATTAAATTTGGAATTTGTTTATTTATTTTTCAATACCTTGATTGCTTGGTTTTCATTAAGTTCATTTTTCTTAGTCTTTAGAATATTGACATTATCAATTGCAATTAAATATAATGCGGTCTTTGGTATTTTATCGGTTGTGTTCCTTTGGTTATATGGTATTTCTGTCTTTTCCACATTTATTTTATCGTTAGGTAATAAACCTAAGAGTACAGAAAAATATTATGTTTTAAATTGTATCTTTTTCGCTATTTTAATGGCCTATATGATATTTTGCAGTATTTTCATGAGTGTTAAATCATTTGAAGATATTTTAAGTTCAAGTAATATCACATTTGAAGGGTTAGTAACGAAAGAAGCATTTAGAGATATGGTTATTGCAATGGGTTCAACTTATGTTCTTTATTTTGTCAGTTCTGTGATTTACTTACAACCATGGCATATGTTTACCAGTTTCATACAATATTTGTTACTAAGTCCATCTTATATCAATGTTTTAAACATTTATGCTTTTTGTAATGTCCATGATATTTCGTGGGGTACAAAGGGTGCAGTTAGTAAACCATTAGGTAAAATTAATACCAAAGAAGATGGTACTTTTAAAATGGAAATTTTGGTATCCAGTGAAGAAATTCAAGCTAATTATAATAAATATTTGACTATTTTGAAAACACAAGAAAAGGAAGAAGAAGACAAAGTACAAACAATTGAGGAGAAGAAACCTGGTTACTATGCCAATGTTAGATCTTTAGTTATTATCTTTTGGGTAATGACTAATTTTGGTATTATTGCAACCGTATTAGAAACGGGTGGTATTGGTGATTATCTTTCAATGAGAAGTGCACGTAAGAGTGGTACAGATACCACTGCATCAGAGAGGCCATTATTATCGAATAAATCGAGCATATATTTTAATGTTGTATTATGGTTAGTTGCTCTTTCTGCATTGATTCGTTTTAGTGGTTGTTGTATTTATATGATAACAAGATTTTTTAAGAGATTGACAAATCGTTAAATAAATGTATTATAAAGTATATATGGTAATAAACGTGTAATAATAATTTTAAGTTTAGTTTTTTGTTAATTCAATTACTTTATTGTTGAAACAAAAAAAAAAAATAATACAAAAAAACGACAAACTTTAAGAAAATCCTTATTTGACTTTACATTAAACAATTTACCACTATTAGAGACTATCAAAGATTATTATCTTGTCTTAATGGCGGCAAATTGAAAAAGTGTGGCATTTCACACATTTATTAATTCTGCATCACGTGATTAGACCGGCGTGATTTTTTCGGTAAGCATTATAAAAATCTCCAGGCTTATACTAATAATAACTACACTAGTGATGACTGTGCTAAAGATACACACATATATATATATAAGGGAGGGGGTGAGTTGTGCTAGAAGGATTATTAAAATATATTACAAAGTTTACAGGTTACACAAAGAAAAGAAATGTGTAGATTTTTGATTTTTAAAGGTAGAGAACCTATCCGTTTATCACACTTATTGACCAGACCAGCACATTCAATTATAAATCAGTCATTCGATAGTCGATTGAGACTTGATATGAGGCGACCCATGAACGGTGATGGGTTTGGTGTTGCTTATTACCCACAGGATAAGGAACTTGATATTGACGGTCCATGTATATTTAAAGCCATTACTCCCGCTTGGAATAACCAAAATTTAGAGACGTTAGCAGAGAAAACAAAATCAAATTTAATTTTTGCTCATGTGAGAGCCTCTACTTATGGTGTATTGAGTGAAACAAATTGTCATCCCTTTACGTATCATAGTATTTGTTTTATGCATAATGGTGGTATTTCTAATTTTGGAAGGATAAAAAGACGTTTACTAAATCATATTGGTGATGAATATTTGAATTTTGTTCAGGGAAGTACAGATTCAGAGTTTGCATTTGCATTATTTTTAGACACATTAGATAAATTAGGTTACGATCCTAAGAGAGAAGATGGTGATTTTGGACATGTAGCGTTGAGACAGTCATTATTAAAGACAATAGAATATATTAAGGATTGGACTAAAGAAGCTAATGAAAATGATTTAAATGCTGAACCGTCGTTACTAAATTTTGCAGTTACGGATGGTTCCACGGTAGTTGTCTCAAGATACATTACATCGAAGATTGATGAAGCTGCGTCATTACATTTTAGTTGTGGTTCAAGATTTGTTGAATCTACACCGGGGGAGTATAGAATGGAAAGACTAGATAGAAATCAAGATGTCATAATGGTTGCCTCCGAACCACTAACATTCGAAAGAGGTGACTGGACAGCTGTACCTACTAATAGCATACTTACAATAAAGAAACAAACGATACTGATGCATCCGATCATCGATGAATATTATCAAGAGGACCCATTATACTTAAGATCATCTACTTTAGTCGAAAACAAAGGTTTCATGGGATCTGTTCCATTAGCCAAAGTTGTCGAGAGAAACGTGCCGCCATTAGAGAGAGAAGGTCGTCTCAGACAGTTGTAATCATATATCTCATCTATATATATCTAACACACGTAATAGAAACAAGAGATCTCACACTCACACTCTCATTCACAATCACACTATCATCTACTACTAGTAACAAATCTGATTTCCTCTTATCCCTGCGGTGTACAGCTTTAATTCAATAGATTTGTTTTGCTTTTTCCGTTCGCGTGATTTTCCCAACTCGTGCGACGGTTTCTCTGTGAACCAAATAGGTTTTTGAGCCATTTTTGGATGTTTATGTAAAAAACCGTTTCTTGCAATCTCGTTGTGTGAGTGAAATAACCGAAAAATATAAACTCCTTTAATCGTAAAAATTTCAATTCCTAAAAGGTAGGTTTTTCCGCAATTGCCAAACAATTTTTTTCACCTCAGCAAACCAAAAGGGTGCATCTTTCTATATAAGAGACAAACAACCTCTGCGTTTTTATTCCTTTGTTAATTTTTTCCCTAGCTATTTCATACATTTTTTTTTTTATTTTATTTAAACTAACTTTTTTTCTTTCTGTTTTTGTTTCTAAAAGAGGTTGATCACTAAAGTCCACCACATCACATACCAGCTAATAAAAAACTATTATTTCTTTCAGGAGAGAATTAGTATAATTTAACAAATATACAAAGGAAAAAAAAAAAAATAATAATTTTCTTGTAATGAAGATCTCTGTTGTTACAGCTATTTCAGTGGCTACTGCTGCCTCTTTAGTCGCTGCTAAAGATCATCCTTTCACAACTACAAAGACTGTTACCCATAAAGGTGAAACTTATGTAACAACTTCTACTCATACTACTCATAAGTATGGTAAGTTCAACAAGACTAAAAAATCTCATGCTCCAAAACCAACTGATACTCATCGTTATGGTAGATTTAACAAGACTAAGAAATCTCATGCTCCAAAACCAACTGATACCCATAGATACGGTAGATTTAACAAGACTAAAAAATCTCACGCTCCAAAGCCTACCGATACTCACAGATATGGTAGATTTAACAAGACTAAAAAATCTCATAAACCAAAGCCAACAGATACCCACAGATATGGTAGATTTAACAAAACCAAGAAGTCTCATGCTCCAAAACCAACCGGTACTCATAGATACGGTAGATTCAACAAGACTAAACATCACCGTGGTTACTCTACTGGTAACTTGCAACACAAGGCTGCTCAAAATGCAGGTACTCCAAATAACAAGGTCAACTCTTTCCAATTATTTGGTTTAACTGCTGGTAGTGCAGTTGTTGCCGGTGCTTTATTATTATTATAATCGTAATAATAAATACCATTGAAAAAAAAAAGTTTTTTTAGTTTATTTCCAAACCCTCTGTTATAATTTTATCCCCCCCTGTCTGTTTTGATATGAATGTCTGTACGTGTGTGATTGTGCGAAAACATAACCCAAAACCAAACTGAAATGAAAAGTTCAATCTTTTTTTTTCCTTTAATTTGATTATTAATTTTTAATGATGTGTGCATTTAATTTTTCTTTTCTTTTTTTTTTTTACGATTTAAAAGAATATTAGAGCATTAGAGAACTTTACTTTATTGACACCAATTTGATAGTCTTTACGAATCCATCTGTGTGTGAGATGCTCGTTTAAACTTTCCCTGGTGATATATTTTACATCTAAGGAAGATAACCCTTGTCATGTGTGTAGACAAGCTTCCATTTAAAAAGTACTGTAATATATAAAACTATATCTACTCTTTTCTACCCTCTATAAATATCTACTTGATTGTTCTATATAAGTGTGTATTTTAATATATCTGACACTTTCCTTTCTCATTCCTAACGGCTTCTTAAAACTTTTTTCTTCCATCGTCTTCTTACTCGGGTATACCCGTTTCTTCCACAAAATAAAAATTTTCCGTGTTTTCAACAAACTGAACAATTCAGTGTTGGTGATAATATATTTTATTATATATTAACAAAAAATATAGTAGATTAACTGTTTAACTAGTAATATCCAATTTCAATAGATACCCCCTCCTCCCCTCCAACTCGTTTTTAGTTATGGATACCACCGATTCATCATCAACGAACAAATTTGTTCCCGAGTACAGACGTACAAATTTTAAAAATAAAGGCAGATTCACAGCTGATGAATTACGTCGTAGAAGAGATACCCAACAAGTAGAATTAAGAAAAGCAAAGAGAGATGAAGTCTTAGCAAAGAGAAGAAACTTCATTCCACCAGCTTCTGCTGAAGACTCTGAAGATGAAGATGAAGACTCTGCAAATGCAGACCAACAATTTTATAACCAATTGCAACAAGAATTACCACAAATGGTTGAACAAATTCATTCACAAGATTTTCAACAACAATTAGCTGCAACCGTTAAATTTAGACAAATATTATCTAGGGAACATCATCCCCCAATTGATGTAGTCATTCAAGCAGACGTTGTTCCAACTTTAGTTAATTTTATGAATGAAAATCAACCAGAAATGTTACAATTAGAAGCTGCTTGGGCTTTAACCAATATTGCATCAGGTACCTCTGAACAAACAAAAGTCGTCGTTAATGCTGGCGCAGTTCCTTTATTTATCCAATTACTATATACAGGTTCAGTTGAAGTTCAGGAACAAGCTATTTGGGCTCTAGGTAACGTTGCAGGTGACTCTACCGATTATAGAGATTATGTCTTAAATTGTGCAGCTATGGAACCAATCTTAAGTTTATTCAATTCATCAAAGACTTCTTTAATTAGAACCGCTACTTGGACTTTATCCAATTTATGTAGAGGTAAAAAACCACAACCAGATTGGTCTATTGTATCAAAAGCTCTTCCAACTTTAGCCAAATTGATTTATTCAATGGATAACGAAACTTTAGTTGACGCATGTTGGGCTATTTCTTACCTTTCCGATGGGACACCAGAAGCTATTCAAGCTGTTATCGATGTTAGAATTCCAAAAAGATTAGTTGAATTACTAGATCATTCCTCAACTATGGTTCAAACTCCTGCCTTAAGAGCTGTTGGTAATATTGTTACTGGTAATGATTTACAAACTCAAGTTGTTATTAATTGTGGTGTATTACTTGCTTTAAGAAAATTATTAGTATCTCCAAAGGAATCCATTAGAAAAGAAGCATGTTGGACAATTTCAAATATTACAGCAGGTAATCATGAACAAATTCAAGCCGTTATTGATGCCAATTTAATACCTTCTCTAGTTAAAATATTAGGTACAGCAGATTATAAGACAAAGAAAGAAGCATGTTGGGCTATTTCTAATGCTTCTTCAGGTGGTTTACAAAAACCTGAAATTATCAGATATTTGGTTTCACAAGATTGTATAAAGCCATTATGTGATCTTTTAGAAATTGCTGATAATAGAATTATAGAGGTTGCACTAGATGCATTAGAAAATATCCTAAAGATGGGTGAAGCCGATAAAGAATCTCGTGGTTTAAATATTAATGAAAATGCTGATATGATTGAAAAAGCAGGTGGTATGGAAAAAATATTTAACTGTCAACAAAATCAAAATGATAAAATTTATGAAAAGGCTTACAACATCATTGAAACTTACTTTGGTGAAGAAGATGATGCCATTGATGAAAGTATGGCACCACAAACCGCAGGTAATACTTTTGGATTTGGTTCAAATGTTAATCAACAATTCAATTTCAATTAGTTCATAATATTTTGTTAATTTTAATATCATTTTTTTGATAACTATATATATATATAGATATATATATATACGTACATATATACAGATAAGAATAAACATAAACCTCTGCATCAGAAAACATAAACATGTATTATTCGCAGGCGCGTTAGTTAACAAATTTCGCCCAGCTAAGTTTAACTAGTAAGTAAATATCTGAAACGGTCCGAGCTTACACAAATAAACAAATTCAATAAGCAATAGATCCGCTTGCTAAATATCAAACTTGGATAGGATCTCGACATATAACAGCAAATCAAAACTATTTCTATAGTTAAACAAAAATATAAAAAGAACAGGTCAAGTTTATTTATGAATGAACAAATTGTCTCATAGCCAAACCAATTCGAATGGTACCGGCAATACATACATACCATCAGGACCAGCTCAGCGAGAGGCTCGTGCCAAAGTCGATAAATTATTGCAATTACACAAGAAAAAATTAACTGAAGAAAAGAAAGAATCTCAATTACCTCAGCCGTTTCTGAATGGCGTCTCTAACGCAACTACAGGCAGACTGGACAGTGATAATACTCAAGTTAAAACTGAAGAGGACGAGGTTAACGAACGACATATAAGTGGTAGAAGGCGACAAGTCGAAGTAAATAGGAGAACTATTTCAGTTCCAAAATTACG
This sequence comes from Jamesozyma lodderae, assembly GCA_030571655.1. NCBI lineage: Eukaryota > Fungi > Ascomycota > Saccharomycetes > Saccharomycetales > Saccharomycetaceae > Jamesozyma > Jamesozyma lodderae. The sequence continues at coordinate 158,475 of JAJLYF010000018.1, read as the reverse complement.
AAAGTCGGTCTATGTTGATAATGACGGGCTTGAATTGAATATTGATGATGATGAACTAGAATCTCCTAAAATTTTATCACCAGAAAGTCTGCTGGCATCTCAAGGATATTCTATACAATCGCCAACGACCAAGAAAGAAGAATCATACGTGGATACCAGAAAATCATCATCTATTTCGTCAATTGATTTCGATTTGGGAAATCGTGATATTAGAAGCAGAATTGCATCAAAAACAAGCAAAAGCCAATCGATAAAAAACATATTAGGAGATCCACTGCCCTTGCCGTATATTACTGATGGTAGCAAGGATTCGATCAAAAAGGAGGTGAATATTTCTACGGAACCAACAAAGATATTGACAAATGAAAAGATAGATGAGAAGACAGAACAAATGAGAAATAAATGGAGGAGACTGATATCTCAAGACACGTCAACTGTCGAAAAGAGATTAAGAGAATTGCATAATTTTGAAAAAGAAACTTCTGGTATTCCAATAAACAATGATGATATAACTGACACATCGAATAAGTACAATTATGGAATACGACGTAGTCGTAGTGAAAATTATAAATCAAGGGATCCATCGGTTGTCATCAACAGGGATCTAACGAATTCACAAAACGATAGAATAGTAAATCCTTCAATTCAAGCAAGAACAAATTCTTCTTCATTATCAAATGATAATTTTGGATCATTAAGTAAATTACAGGAGGATATTGAACGAAATAGGGAAAAGTTAGATCTAATCATTAGTCTGTTATCTGATAAACACACAAGATTTGTAAATAACTATGATGGGGACGTTGTAGAAGGAGACGTAATTAATAAAGGAAGCCCGATATTATCCAATTTCAAAATATCAGGGGACATTCTTTTTTGGACTATTTGTATTATTATGCTTTTGATATGTCATATATACGTGTATTATTATTTATAATATTAATTTTCAATCATATTTGAGAAGTAGTCTATAATGTGGGCAGATGCGATGAGATCTCATCACTATATATTTACAAGGTAGGTAAAAATTAGGAGAAGTTCCATTTCAATCATTGAAGTCATTCTTGGGAGGTATACCATCCTCACTTTTCATATATAAATCGATGGCTAAAGAAAATGCAGCAAAACCAGCGCAGCCGGCAACCGCAGCTTGTGGACCACTTTTATATGCTAATCCACCGCCAGTGAGACAACCAGCCCATAAACCATTATAAACATCATTTTTAGCTCGTACGGATTCAACAACACATTCTACACCCGAATAAATCATACCAATATAACCAAAATTTTTGGCACTTGAGTAGGATCTTTTACCCATATCAGCAAATTGTAATTTTATTTGTTGTTTGAGTGGTAATTCTGCAATTTTACTTACAGAGGCAACATTTGCTAACGGTGTATGTAAAGGTGTATCATATGCCATTGATGCCATAAACAAACCCAGAACACCACCTAATGCAAAACCGGTCACTCCACTAATGGCTGTCTTACCTGGACAGGAAGTCATAAAATTGACCATCATTTGGGCACCTCTTTCACCTTGCTCTTCGGTAGTTAATTCCTTGAATGATTTGTTTGGTAAAGGTTTCAATTGATCAAGTCCAAATCCTGTATAGGCCATATTTTATCCATGCAAAGTTGTATATAGGTATCCTGGGTACTTATTATTAAGTTGTGACGTTTTCTCATATAGCTTGCCTGCGATGCTTAGATCATCAACATTATGTTTTTTTTCACGCAGTCACCAAATTTCCGGTAAAGTGAAAAGATGAGTAACTGTAGAGAAAGAGAACCACTATAGTCTTTATACAAGATAACAAGTTTGTAGTATGAAAGCAAGACTATAACGATGCTATTTTTTTGAAGTGAATAAAATAATGAACGAATCAAGACTGAGGCTAATTGGCGGTACGTTATCAACATTTGATGGATGGAGTGTTAAACAAGTATGGGAAAAGGAAACTTCCAATTGGTCTTGCATGGTAGACTCATTCAAAACGTCAGGGTACAAATTTCCTGCTTTAGGGGAACCTAATTATACAAAGGATAATGTCGAAAATCCTGTAATTTGTCAGAATTTGCGTTGGTCTTATGATGGAACATCGCTAATTTCTGTATTTAGTGATAATGGTATTAGACAGTATCTTATGCAAGAGGATAACCATTGTGGTGAAAAGGATGAAATTAATGAATTGATTCCTTTCCAGCGGTTTTTCAAGAATCAACCTATTGTTACAAGTGAAATTCATCCGCGTTATTCATTATACAACGAAGAATCTTCAAACAATGTAATATTACTTTCTTCCAGAGATATCCCATTACAGTTGTATTCTCTAAATGTGCCCAGTGCGGATAACAATAACGAACGGTTAGTGTTCACCTATGATGTTATGAATAATGACACCGAGCAATATGATGTACCATATTCAATGAAATATTTGAATAGTTCTCAATTTTTAACAGGATCGATAAGAAACAGAGTGTCCCTCTATGATATAAATCATAGAGAGCCGATATGGAGTATACGTTCGGACAAGATTAAATGTGGTAAGGCAGTGCACAAGGCTGTAGTCTCTTGCTTCAATGAATATGCAGTACCAAAATCATCTGATATTGATACGATGTTTACACCGTATAAATTATTTGGGACTTATAAAAATGAAATATACAGATTAGATATACGAATGTCCCGATTTGCTAAAATGTACGGAGCTAGTAATCATTGCAATGGAATCTATCAAATGATTGAAAGTGAGAATGGAAACTATTTGTACGTACTGAAACGGAAAAGCAATACTATAGATGTTCTTGACGTAAGAATGTCATACCAAAAAATCAATGAGTTGCACTTACCGTTCATTATTAGGAATCAAAAATTTAAAGCTGAAATTTCTAGCTATGATGGCCTAAGCATAGGTACACAAATGGGATATGTTCTGAATTGGAGTAAAGACACGATAGAGTTTGGTGGTATAGAGAGGACTCCGGTGGATACAGCAATAAAGAAACAGATCATCCCAGACATCACTTACGAAACCCCATACACTGACGCACCTTCTCGAATTAACATTATATCACATAACACTGCAGAATTGGACAAGATCGCCATATCATACTCTCCAGACAAGTCTGCCGATGGCGGAACAAGCGACCTTTCCAAGGTCAAATCTGGTATATCACTTTTCCAATGCACGTGATACAAATAGAATTGATATTTTCCATATTTCAGCTCTCAGCATTCAAACATTCACTGATTCGATAATTAACATTCATCTTCTTTCCTTGTTTAGAATGAAAAATTTTTCTTTTCCTAATACAGCTTTCCTGCAGGAGTTTCTAAGAAAGAAAATTTTTTTTCAGCGATGCGATGCCCCTTTCTTTCTTTTTGCGGGACGCGTTGCCTTTGTAGTTTTGATGGAAAATTAGCAATAGAGCAGAGAGAGCAGAGCAGAGCATCTCTCAGCTGGCAGTCGATCGATCGAACGTGTCGGGGAATTCATGGTCGTAGCATGCTTGTTGTATATATATAATATATCTATATCTATATCTAGTTTATTAATTTATGTAAGTATTAGGTATTAGGTATTAGGTATTCTTATATACACTTAGACGCGTACTTGACTCAACGATACGTTTACCATCTCTTTTTCCTGATTTACTTACAAGTAACACATTTCAGATCTCCATATAGGAATGACGACACAAGAAAATATTAAACCGTTAGTGGACAGAATATTGCTTAACCCACTCCACTTCAAACCGGCATCAATGAGATCCACTTCATCTTCTGCCTCAAGTGAATCAATGAAAAATTCATCGTATATAATGATCACCAATAATAACAACAATAATGGTATCAAGAGTAAAAAGCATAATGATAATGTTAATGAAGTTAATGGTTCGAAAGTTGAAAACTCCAAGGAACTAAGGAGCAAAAAAAGTAACGTACCTAAATCGATGGCTGAAGCTATTGCATTATATAGTTCTGCTAAAAATCAGAATCCAAAGGATATTACTGCCCCTAATGCCGAAATTGATGGTATTTCCTCTAATGATGAAAATGAAGTATTTCATGAAGCTAAAGAGTTTATAGAAGAAGCTGAAGAAGAAGAAGAAGATCACGATATTGATATGAAGGATGTAGGTAACTTTGTCAACAATAAACAGGACGTACAAACAAATGACTCAAGTGAGGAAGATTTAGGTGAAGATTTAGGTGAAGATATAGGTGAAGACATTGGTGAAGACATAAAACACACAGTTTCGACAGAAACTTCAGATAGTTCCGAAAGTACCCCAGAAAGTAGCACAATTGGTACACCGGAACCATTAAATGGTAATAATACGAATGATGAGGAAAACGATGACGATGATGATGATGATGACGAAGATGAAGAAGATGAAGATTTTGATTTAGATGTTGATAATGAAGTTAATGGTGACAACAGTGATACCGATGAGCTTGATGATATTGTAGATATTCCAAATTCCGAAAAATTACAGCTACTGCAGGAAACAGCGGAATATGAAAAGGAAAGAGAGGCTGCAATTAAATTAAAGAAAAGACAATTAGAATCAAAATCGAATGAAACAGATAACTCCCCTGAAGTTGCCATCCAACAGGACAATAATGAAGTTGAAAATGAACAAGAAGAAGAGTTAAAACATAAACTACCGGCTTCGGAAAGATCTGTCACGCCACCAACAACCACATCTGATATAGACGAATTTTACCAATATAATGAAGAAACCACAGATGAAGGTTCTATTTTACCTTCTCGTATAGTAAAGAACTGGGGGCCAGAACTATCTGTTTTGAAGCCTCGTGGTTTACTAAATCATGGTGTTACTTGTTATACTAATGCTGCAGTTCAGGCCATGTTGCATATTCCAGCTATTCAACATTATTTGTTCGACATTTTAAATGGCAATTATAGCGAAACGATATCACCAAACTCTGTTTCCACAATTTTTGCTGAAACAAGTAAAAAAATGTGGCTACCAAGTGACAGATTGAAAAAGAAAAATGTAAGTTTTATTAACCCTAAGAAATTAATTGCTAGATTAGATGATATCAATTGTATGATGAGTGAATGGCAACAAGAAGATTCTCATGAATATTTTATGTCACTAATGTCTCGTTTACAAGAAGATTCTGTCCCAAAGGGACATAAATTAACTGAATCTGTCATATACGATATTTTTGGGGGTCTATTAAAGCAATACGTTACTTGTAAGTCGTGTGGTGAAGTATCCAAAACAGAGCAACCTTTTTACGATTTAACTTTGCATCTAAAAGGTAAGAAAAAATTAGATAACCTAACAGTACCTTCATCCTCTTCTAGTTCTTCTCTAAATACAAATCAAAACCATGAAAACATGTCTGCCGGTAAAGACACTAATTCGAATATAGATGGCGACTCAGTATCAACCAATACAGGCACCACATCAAATTCCAGCAACAAATCAACAAACAATTCAAATCTAATAAATAATAATAATAGCAATAATAACATTCAAAACGAGAATGGATTGAGCCCAATTAATCGCAGATTCTCAATAGAAAAATCTATTAAAGATTTTTTCAATCCGGAGTTAATTAAGGTTGATAATGAACAAAAAGGTTACATTTGCGAAAAATGTCACAAGACAACAAACGCTATCAAACGCAATACAATCCTGAGAGCCCCTGAAACTTTGTTAATTCACCTGAAAAAATTCAGATTCAATGGTACATCATCCTCCAAGATGAAACAGGCGGTTTCATTCCCAATGTTCTTGGATATGACAGAATATTGTGATACTGAAAACATTTCAAATGGTAAAAAATTGTTACCTGTTAAATATCAATTGATAAGTGTCGTGGTACATGAGGGTCGCTCATTGTCATCTGGGCATTATATTGCTCATTGTAAGCAACCAGATGGTTCATGGGCAACATACGATGATGAATATATTAATAAAATTTCAGAAAGAGATGTATTGAGGGAAGCAAATGCATATTACCTAATTTACACAAGATTAACCCCAAAACAAATTAAACTAAAGAAATCGCTACCTAGTAACAAGAGCCTTGGTTTACCGTCTCAAAATGGGAATCAAGTTACTGCTAATAATAAAAATAACAATGCATCATCAAATTCTTCTTCAAATGTTTCTCTGAACAATAAAAATAGTAATAAGAAGAATTGGAAAAAGAATAAAAAAAGAAGATTTAATAAATACTAAGTAAGTAAAAAATTTCTAAATAGTATACAAGCAATTATATAGATAAAACTCAACCGTCATATTTCTCTAAATTCTTTTGATTTTTTTTCTAAAGTACTATGTATAGTTTATATAATTTTCAAGAATTGATGAATATTCAAATATATACAAGTTTATAAACATATTCATGTCATAAGATACACGATAAGCGCCAGGAGCAAATTATGGAATTACTTTAATACCCATACTTTTTGCAACACCAATTACAGACTTTACAATACCTTCCATTTCCAAAAGCTCATGTCTCTCATCCGTTTTTTTAATCCTTGCAATCTCATAAATATGCTTCAATGATAGTTCGCCAATAATCTTATCCTTAATGTTCAAATTAGGTTGCCCAGCACCTTTTTCCACTCCTAACGCCTTCAATAACAAGTAACCGGTAGGGGGACTTTTCATCTCAAACTGAAACGATCTATCTGGTTTAATTGTAATCAATACAGGTATAGGAATGCCAGGTTCATATTTCGCCGTCCTTGCATTAAACTCTTTGCAGAAATCGATAGCTTTAATACCTTTGGAACCCAGCGCAGGTCCAACTGGTGGCGATGGCGCAGCCTGGCCTGCAGCGACTATAAGTTTAACCAGCACGTTCTTAGCCTGTTGTGACATAGTTGAAACGATGTTCTTGTATGTGCAAATAGTGTATTGGTTTATTAATAATTGAGTACAAGTCCTTCTTTTGATTTCATATGTAAATTTCATTTCGCTTTCTGAAATTTTGATACCAATCTCGTTGCTAGCCGAAATGCTCATTTATAAAACATTCCTTGTATAGAAAGTATGTGCGATAATTATACAATTGTTAATTTGCCATTGACTTATTTACCACATTTTTAACTAAATAATGTTCTGGATAATAAATAAGATATATATTTACTGCGTAGAGCCTAGTGTATCACATTATTTTTGGTTTACAGTTTGTTTTTGTTTTTTCTTTTTCTCCAACCCAGCAATATGAGCTTCACTTTGATCCACCTGGGTATGCTTGTGATCACTACAGCCAACTACTTTACTCTTGAGACCATCTTCCACAACGTGGCACATTTCGATACTCATAATCCATGGGTCCTCCATAATTTCATCTATATTACTTCTGCATGCGGGGGCTAAATCAACCATCCGGCTAATAATATGTTGCGATTCTTCAGGTAAAGAATGTAGTAATCTTTGTGGCCCTATATTCAAGTTGTTAGGGTCAGCTGCATTATTCGACTCAGTTGACTTCTTACCTGTACCATTGCCAGAATTTGGTAAGTCATCGTAAGAAGGTGGGTTGGGTGTCCTTGTAACTAATGCGCTCAATGAGTCGCAATCTCTCCCTGAGCAGAACAGCTTGAATGAATTGTCTCTTAGCTTTGGAATCTTCCATGGAAATTTTTTCAAGATCATACAGGCAAAGATGATTGCTGCAGACCAAATATCTACAGGTCTTGGATCATATTTAGAAAAGATACAAACCTCAGGTGCCAAATATGGATCACTACCAACAATGCCGCTTGCTTCAACTAATGTTTTTGAAAATGGGTATGAAAATACAACAGCTGCACCAAAATCGATTAATTTTACGATACCTTTATTATTGATGACACAGTTATCTAGTTTCAAATCTCTGTGTGCTAAGCCGATACTATGTAAATACTGTAACCCCGTTAATATCTGTTTAAAACAGCACGAAATCTCCTCGTATGACATCTTGTTACTCATTACAATGGCGAATAAATCATATTCACAGTATTCCATAACTTGTAAAATTCTGTTGTTTTCATAGATGATTTCAATAGTACCGATGATATTTTGATGATATAAAGTAGAACCGATACAGTACTCAGAGGTAATTTTTTTGACATATTCACGTTTCGTCTCAGATTCAAACTTTGGTCTGAATTCCTTTACAGCAAAAATTTCGTTATCCAGAACCCTTTTGAATAATTTAACAGAGCCACCTGCACCTGCTCCCAAATCTTCGCCAGTTTTCAAGTATCTTTTGGAAAACGGTAAGGGCAAATCGTTAGACACATTATTATTTGAATTGCTAGGATTGGACATGTAAATAGTATCACCGTTGTTACTACCATATGATCCAGGAGTAAAATTATGTCTCGCATTACTATTGCTGGTGAAGGTACTATTACTATTTGAATATTGGTTCGATATGGAAGAAGGAACTGGAACACCGTTCATTTGAACCGGTGAATTACTGAGGTGATTCTGAGCTGCAATATTTGAAGAACTCTTCTTAAAGAACCCCCTTAGATTTGCTATTGATGAATGGTGAGATCTTGGAACGCTTTGGCTTGGTGGATTTTCGTGCAATGTTGATGGCGAGCCATAAATATTTTCTGTGTATGAACCGGATGGTTGTCTTGATGAGGAATATATACTACTTTGTCTTGCACGAGATGGTTTGGGTATAGCAGTGGCTCCTGCCGCTGATGGTGAATGTGGTGAGAAGTTATTTGGGGATAAATTACTGGAATTAGTGTGACCTGTATAACTGCTGTAACTATTGTTATTGCTATCTTTTGTACTTTTTGCAAACAACAAATTTCCCAAAGAGGAAGAAAACGAATTGGAACGAGATACTGAATTTGATTGTTGAGCATTATCCATAGAAGATTTTTGTAGTTTATGTTTTGAAATAACAAACCTAGGTTCTACTGAGTCAACCTTTGGGGAGGAAATAATATTTGAATCAATTGCAGAAATGTTACTTGGCATATTGCTACCGTGACTATCTAACCAAGAAGAAGATAAGGAGGAATCATTTGATCCATAGGCATTTCCATGACTATTGAAATTACTATTGCTGTTATTCGTGTTGCTATTGCTTTCCTTATTAGAATTCGGAACTGAGTAAGGAATAGTGGAAGATAAAGATGGAATTTGTCTTGGACCGTTGTTAGTATGGGAACCTGACCTTGATCTAAACGAGTTACCTCTTGTTGGTATGGTATTTGCACCGATTGAAGAAGAATACAAGTTATTGTTATTGTAATTATTATCTATAAAGGAACCTGAGCGATCTCTAGATTGTATGCTTGAACCGTATAACGTAGCAGTGTGAGCAAAATTAGCAGTCAAAAAACTAGAAGATAATTGATGACTCTTATCATCTAAAGAAGGAATTGAGGTGGTATCGTCTTCTGAGTCAATTTGGGTAACAGTAGTGACACTTGTGGTAGTTCTTCTTGGTTTCGTGTGCTCTATATCTAAAGTTCGAGACGTGGTACGTAAGATTGAAGGACCATTGCGTAACGCACTGTTACCGTTATTTTTGATTTCATTACTTGGTGGTGTCAAAGTAGTGTTTGATTCATTGTTCGGATTCTCGTTACGTTTCTCTTGTAACAATTTTGTTAAAGAAGACATTTTCTGTTTTTTTTCTGTTTTTGTTTTATTTTACAGTGGTCTATCGAATGCTTTATTACAACACTTATATTAATCTCTAGCTTGTATAGGCTTACTAGAATAAATGTGTGAGTAAAATACTAATACAAATTGAGCAAAAGTCACAGAGTGAAAAATAATAAAAAAAAGGGATGAACCAAAATGAAGTTAATGTTAGTCCTTATAATAATCAAACTTATCAATAATAGCTTGAAAAATAACTAAATGAAAAAATATCGAGTAGTCTTGTTTATTAGTCAAAACAATGGGATTTTCGGTGCCAGATTGTAGCGTTTATAAGGTGCGGGTGTTATAACTGATAAACTCTCGATAAGATCTGTCGCTAATGCGTGGGTAGCTGACTGTCTGCTAAAATGATTATTCGGAACAGTAGCCAATGAATGGATAAATAGGAACGAATAAAGGTTATTTCTAGTGATCGCAACAAGATGGCCTCTTATACTCAATGGTTGAAACTTTGGATAAGCTAATCCTTTTCTAAATTACGTTCAGCGAACAATCAACTCACACCGCGTCATTGATAACGGCACATCACGTGCTGCTTATATTAAATTTAATATATATAAATATATAGATATACTATTACTATTACAGAATTATGCCTCTTTAGTGACCCTCTCATGCTCTTCATACAGTTTCTCATGCACCTCTCTGAGTTCTTTGTAAGCAGAAGTCAATGCTGCAACGTTTTTCTTCAACTCATCAATCTCCAGCTGCCTGGTATCGGCATTAGAAACATCAGCAGACTCCACATTTTCATCGGATCTACCAGTGTCAACAATTTTAACGTCACTTACGGTACTACCTAATTGCGTAAAATACGATTCTTGGGATTGCATGTTTTGTAAGTATAACTCGAAGTTGCCTAGTGGATTCACTATCTCGTCGTCATTTGATTCATCTTCTTCACCGATTTGGTACCATACGTCGTGTACCTGTCCCAATTTCTTCTTATCAAATATAACTCTTTGTAATGATGGAATTTTTTCAGTATGCTTTTTGCTATTTGTGGCGGCTTTTAATCCAGCTGAGAGAGTGTCGATGTCTTGGGTCAAATAAGTGCTAACCAGAATATTAGTAACCTCACCATGTGCATTTTGAGAACTACTTAATGCTTGTAATGATCTTAAGATCTGCTTCGAGTAAATTTCAGTGACAAGTACCTTACCATAGGTGTCACCAATCAATAAAATCGAACCGTCCATAGATGTATTCAAGCAAGTGACATGCGTATCTGTAACTTTATCACAAATCAGCTGTCCAATACCATATAATGCTGCTCTACTATTATTGCTCGAACTGTCATCCATTGGTTGTTCTACTAATGAAAAAATTTTACCTTTATTGTCATCAGACAACTGTAGTAGGTTAACAACTTTGTTACTATTTAATCTGTAAAATAATGATAAAGCAAAACAGCCATGTTGGGTACCTAAATATGCAGCTCTTTCTGCTGGATCTAAACTCAAACTGGTGATGGCAAATGGCAAAGAGAATGTAGCAATTAATTTCAAATCTAACCCAGTGCCGGTTTTCGTTTTTTTGGTATTACTGTCACTACCATTAGCAACAAGTGAACTTAGATCGTAACATCTTAAGGTAGCATCCTTAGAAACGGTATATAGCTTTACACCACTAGTTAGCAGATTGGCGCCATGCGTAATAGATACTTCAAAATCTGTAACAGGTAAAGTATGATCATGTAATACAGCGACAGGTTTAGGATCTTCTTGAGTCACTAAATCATGTGTTTGCCATATTATGACACGTGAGTCATTACCAGATGTAATTATGTACTTACCATCTATTATTGATTTAATCTTGGTGATGGACTGGTAGTGAGCTGCTGGTTTAACGTTCAATAGCACACCTGAATTTAGTTCCCATATATATAATTTACCAGATTCAGTACTGCCAATCAATAGGTATGGTAAGTTAAATTCTGGCAATTTATGATTTCCATCATCCGTACCATTATTTGTGACATGATTATTATTGACCACTTCCAAACAATTAAGTGCTTCAGGAAGCGGTAATCTTTGTTCCACAGACTCTCTATGGATACCATAGACAGAATTATAGACGTTAATAAGGGCTTTCTGTGCTTGAGCGACGAACAGGTATTTTGTACCTACTTGAACGGCACTATTGTGAGATCCAATGGAACATTGTCTTAAATTGGATTGTTCAAATGAATGGACATTTGTAATCGTACCTGTAGTGGTCGTGGTAAAAATTATTTGCTCATCCATTTCGTAAATTATTTCGTTATTATATATTACGTTAAATTTGCTATATAATATTTACAGAGTAACCTCTCTTTATACTATATAATCGTTAAAAACTCGAAGAACCGAAAATTTCAGAAAAAGCGATGAGATGAAAATTTTAACAAAATCTGAAAAATTATTTTAGCAAGCAGGGTAAGAATTGTTTAGAGTGAGTTGAAGTCTATCAAGTGTGTTAAAAAGTGACTGGCTGACTACGAAATATTATGGGTCAGACTAATAAGTCAAAAACCGTACAGGTATGCCTCTAAACATCATTGGTACTGCCGTTTTTGAGGGCACTGATAAGATACCATATTTTCAAACTATTAAGCGTGTTACCCCATATGTAGTTGGAGCAGCAGCCATTAAGTATTGGTCCCGTGGTCCATCTAACACCTGGGAAAGAAAGTTACATGGTAAAGTTTATCTGGTGACAGGTGCAACGAGTCAAGGAATGGGAACTTCAGCAGTGTTTGAGATGGCAAGATTGGGTGCTCAATTGATTATATTGACTAGAGAAATAGATGAATGGTCACAAGAATGGTTGGAAGACTTACGTGAAAGGACACAGAATGAACTTTTATATATGGAGAAATGTGACTTGAATAATCTATGGGATGTTCGTAAATTTGTTACTCGATGGTTAGATAATTCTCCACCAAGAAGACTTGATGGCGTTTTGGTTATGTCCGGTGATATGGAACCATGGGGTGTACCAAAGTTATCATTACCTGTAAGGAAGTCGTCTATTGATGGACTAGAGGTTCAAATGGCTACTAATTTTGTTGGTGTTTTCCATCTCTTAGATCTTTTGCAACCTAGTTTCAAAGCTCAACCTCCAGATAGGGACATTAGAATTATTGTAACGACCTGTTGGTTACAAGTCATGGGTGATATTGACGTTGAAGATCCGCTATGGCAAAAGAAGAAATATAATAGTGCGCTTAAGTTTTTTGCCAGTAGTAAACTACAATTAGGCCTTTGTATGATGGAGTTACAAAAAAGATTAATTGAAGACATTCAAAAACAAGCAAAGGAGAAGAATCTTGAAGAGAAAACTGGGAAGAATCTTAAAGTTATTATGGTACAACCTGGTACGATGAGATCACAAAGTTTACGCCGAGTTATTAGTAACGGTTCAATTATTATTTTAACTTTAGTATATTGCATAATTCTTTATCCAATTTTATTCCTATTTTTCAAGAGTGGTAATCGTGGTGCCCAAAATATATTATATGCATTGAACACACCAGAATTTGAAGAGGTTAATCTAACAGATGAGAAAGCTAAATATGTTTCTGATTGTTCAATTGTTAAGTTTGCACGGAAAGAGTTTGAAGACGAAGAGTTACATAAACAATTGTATGACAATACAAAAAGAGATATATTAGCATTAGAAAAAAAGATGGCCATCAAAAGAAATGCATTGAAGAAAGAAGAAGAGAAAGCCAAAACTAACAAGAAGAAAAAGGGTGACAAAATATAGATAATACAATGATAATTTCCTTAATGAACCTAGATATGCAGAAAGTGCTGCATTTACGACGATGTATATATGTATATATATGTGTGTATGTGTGTGTGTTTGTATATTAAATAATTGAAAAACACGTTTAAGGATATGACAACAAAACATCAATAGTCAATGACAGTGATATTATGCGCATGTTTCTTATATGATATAAAATATACACATACGGAGGGCGCAAAAATAATTAAAATGTTCTAAGAATATGAATAAAGAATAAAAAACGCTGGCTTGATGATTTTTGATAAGGAAAGGAGAAGTGTCCATGAAAAGTTTTCATAAAATAACACATTTAAACTTTTTTTTATTTTTCTTGTTGCTATTAGTTATTTTATTCTGAGTTACAGAAGCTGGTTTTTCATGACCATTAATGCTTGAAACTCCAGTGGTTGTTTTACCTTGTGTGTTCTTGATATTGTTCTCATTTTTATTAGAGGTTTTATTTTGTTTGTTCGAAGAGGATGCAGGAGTTAGTTTATGAGAATGACGATGATTATGCTTAGTTTTTGATTTTATGGCTTGGGGATGATCGATTTGTGTAGAATCGTTTTTATTTAAAACATTTTCATCATTTAATTTTTTTTTATGTTTCTGGGAGAATGCTGCAGATGACTCTAAGGAAAGTCTTTTTGGCTCAAATACAACGGTTTGCACAGCTGTTTCAAAAACTTCCCTTACACCAATTTGGGTAGCAGCGGAACATTCAACATAACCCATGAACCCATTATCTTCGATGACTTTATTAATCTCTTCTAACTTGACTACGGATGAATCATCATTACCTTCTTGTTCCAATTTATCCTTTAAATCAGATTTAGTACCGATTAATAAAATAGGGTATTTATTGAAGCTTAAAAATAGGTCAGAGTTATCAATATTTGAATTTTGTTTTAATTCTGGTAACCACTTATCTACTACATTTCTAAAACTGCTTCTTTCTGTTATTGAAAAACAAATTAAAAAAATATCTGTTTGTGGATATGATAATGGTCTCAATCGATCGTATTCTTCCTGACCGGCTGTATCCCATAAATTTAATTTAAAGACACGTAAGTTTTCATTAGCATGTGAGGATTCAGTTTCTTCGTTATTTTTATTCGGTATTACAGTAGGGTCTTTGATTGATATGGTTGTGGAGTAATTATCGAATACTGTGGGAACGTAATCTTGAGGAAATGTGTTGGTAGTATATGAGATCAGAAGAGATGTTTTACCTACGGCACCGTCACCTATGACTACACATTTTATTGATCTCATATTATATATATATATATATATATTGTTGATTTTTCTTTTTTCTTGTGATGTTGTTTTTTGGAGAGAATGGATAAATCCTGTGTTATATATAGTTTTAGTTTCCCTTAATTTTATGTGTGTGTGTGTGTTTTTTCTTTCTTTAGAGTGATGTTTCTATCCAAAAATAATTAGAGGTGATTTTGAACCGAGTGATTGAGGGAGATATCTTTTATTGAGGAATATATAAATATATATATATGTTTTTTGCGTTGTTTGTTTGTTATAGTTATAAGGGAGAATAAATTTTTACAAGATTGTTGTCTTTTTCAGCATTTGCATTAAATGGAAAAAAAAAGTTAAAGCTAAGAAAGAAAAAAAAAATACTAGATAAAAGAATTTACAAATAACATAGAGAGTTATGCAGAGAATATTAGCCCATTTGATGTATATATTGAAGGGAGGAATACATTTTAGTATTGTAGGCAAGGCTTGAAGTTAAACGGAGGTAACAAGAAGATACTCTTGATTGAAGACATTGTATATGACATGCATGAATCTATAGATAATAGTTTCTTCGAGGTTACCATATAAAACTGGAAAACAAAAAACCACACAGTGAAAAAAATGCATCTTGTACTGTTGTATAATGGGTACAAAAACACAACACATACAGGACGATTTCAAGGCTGTATGGGAATGTCCAGGTGACGATTGAATCCGACATGTAAACTGTGCATATCGGTTGTCTTTGCGAGTGGTTTTTCGCCAATCATGGATGCATCAAACCAATGTTTTGATTCTGTTTCATGCAGCAACAAAGAAAGAAAAAATGTTGTCCCAGTAATCGGAATTAGCAAGAGACACTGACAGATAGGCGGAGAGTTATTTTTATTTCTACAATAACCCCATTCGGATCTTCATTAAGGAGATAGTTTTTAATTACTCCCTCCCCCAAAAAAAAAACCTTGAATTATCGCATCCTTGAACTCGACTCAGAGAAAAAACAATAAATCAGTGTATATCTAATACAATACAACATTGCGCAAGAACTCCTCTTTTACTAAAGGAGAGCGGCAACGAACTACATTTCGTAACACTGACTAATAAATCAAGCAAACAAATAAATAAACAAAGAGAGAGAGAGAGAATGAAACTAATTATAGCAAAGTAATACAAGGGGCTTTAATTTGTACTGGAAGTAAATTTTATTCTATTCAATTCAATTTCAGTTCAGTTCTGGATAGTAAAAAAAAAAACGTTAATAAAGTTTTTGTTGTATAGAGTAGATCGGCAGCGGCTTTCAATTTAAACGCGGTGAAAGAAATCCGTTCCGGAAAAGTTAAAAAAAAAAACATTCAATTTGACTGTTTTCACCCAGACATCATGTCATTTATTTTCTTTTGTCTTTTTTCTTAATTGAATTTTTAATGAAATTTTTTGGAAATTTTCTAGGCCGACGCACAATCTTGTAATTCTGAAATTTTGTAATGATATCCAATATACCTTTAGTAAGTTGACTTTTATTGATGCTTATTTCAGGTACTACAAATTGTTGTACAATTGATTATTTCTCAATTCATATTAAGAAAGAAAAAAATCATAGCAAATTTATAACAAATAATGGCTCCATTAATTTCAAAGAAGAGAAAGTTAGTCGCTGACGGTGTTTTCTACGCTGAATTAAACGAATTCTTCACTAGAGAATTAGCTGAAGAAGGTTACTCCGGTGTCGAAGTTAGAGTTACTCCAACCAAGACCGAAGTTATCATCAGAGCTACCAGAACCCAAGATGTCTTAGGTGAAAACGGTAGAAGAATCAACGAATTAACTTTATTAATTCAAAAGAGATTCAAGTACGCTCCAGGTACCATTGTCTTATACGCTGAAAGAGTTCAAGACCGTGGTTTATCTGCTGTTGCCCAAGCTGAATCCATGAAATTCAAGTTATTAAATGGTTTAGCTATCAGAAGAGCCGCTTACGGTGTCGTTAGATACGTCATGGAATCCGGTGCTAAAGGTTGTGAAGTCGTTGTTTCTGGTAAATTAAGAGCCGCCAGAGCTAAGGCTATGAAATTCGCTGACGGTTTCTTGATCCACTCCGGTCAACCAGTTAACGATTTCATCGATGTCGCTACCAGACACGTCTTAATGAGACAAGGTGTTTTAGGTATTAAGGTTAAGATTATGAGAGACCCATCTAGAAACAAGACTGGTCCAACTGCCTTACCAGATGCCGTCACCATTGTTGAACCAAAGGAAGAAGAACCAATTACCACCCCAATTGTTAAGGACTACAGACCAGCTGAAACTACCGAAACTGTTGTTGAAGAAGTCGCTGTTGAAGAAACTAACTAAGTATTTGATAATTAATATTTATATATAAACTTCTTTCGTCCCTAATAAAATAACAAAAAATATCATTTTTTTTACTTATTTACACGATTATATATATTGTACGGGAAGGAAAAAAGTGAAGTCTTTCTTACCACTTATAAACACCACCAGTTGAACCTCTAATTGGTTTGTCTGCCAATTGAACCCATGGTTTCTTTCTTTGTTCTTTCAATTTAGCTTCATATTGTAATCTTCTCTTGGTAACACTCTTAGATTTCAAAATACATCTAACATGGATATATCTATGTCTCCAAATACCATGTCTACCTCTACCTTTAATATCAACCTGTTTTGTCCAGCTACCATCACTACCACACCAAATCTGTGCAACGTATAAATCATTGGCATCAAGTCCCAGAGTTTTGGCATCCTCAAGACCACGTTGCAATAATTCAGCAACTTCTAATGCAATTCCTTTATCGGCAAACTGACATTGAGTTAATGCTTTTTTCAAATCAAGTTCTGTCAATAACCTTAAGAAAATAGTAGCCTTCTTCATTGATGACTTGATCCTATATGATTTAAGATATAAACTTGGCTCTAATACTTCAATCTCTTTCTGACTCAAATGTAATTTAAATCGTTCTTTACTACCCGGTAAAGTCACAACAGTGCCTTCTTTATAAAAACCTCCATTCACTCTACATGCTTCTTCATACAATTGCCTCTTCAATGGTGATAGTAGTAGTTCTGTAGCAGGTTTTTGGTTTGGTCTCTTCGACTCCTCATTAATAAAGTTTTGTAAATGTTCGTCTGTCTTCATAGTCACGGCATCTCGACGCCTTTGAGCTTCTTCTGGTGATATTTCTTCGATACCATCAGTTTCATCAGCCTCCATTGCCATTTGTAATTGGTCAGTTATCTTAGGTTCATTTTTTTCAACACTTGTACTCTTGTTTGGAGCAATGTTACCAAATAAGGAGCTTGACGGACGTTGTGATTGTTGGAATCGGATAGGCGCACTGTAAAACGTTCGTGTGAGACCCTTAGTCAATGGTGTTAGTCGAAAGATGCTTCTTGATATTGGTTGCATCATCGCTGTGCGGTTTTTGTTATATTATGAGTAAACTGTTTGTCATATTACTTCAATATCTGGTTTTTTTAATGTGTACTTCTTGTAATTTTTCGGTGCTTTGATTTGGTGAACCCTCTTACCAGAAAAAAAAAATCAAAAATATAAATCACTTACAAAAATCAACTATAAAAAAATTATATAAAGAAGTAACGTTAGTATTATTGAAGTTATTTATCAAAATGGGTGTTGAATCATATAATTTCACGCAAAAACCCCTGAGTTGGACCGCCGTTTATAGGGCTGTCATATCTTGAATCCGAAGTAGACGACATTGTTGAGTAACCACCCATTGTAGATGACCCAAACGATGAATAGCTTGCTTCTGTCATGTTTGATATATAAGAATGTCTTAAATCTCTTGATGAATTCGGTATCTCTAGTTCAGGTACATTAATGGCTGTGCGAATTCTATTGTTCGCGTCAGTAATCGTATTTTGCTTCCTTGGTTGTGGAACAGGTGGTGGCAATCTTTTATTAAAATCAAACTCGTTTCTAAAAGGGTTGTCTGTGGAATTGGAAAGTTCTTTCATATCGCCATGATTGGTCGATCTGTAATTAATGTCGTGTGAAAATGTTTTATTAATCGATATACTCTTATCATTTCTTATTCTCCTTCTTCTTCTCCTTAAAAAGAAAACAAGAACCAGAGCACATATCAATACACCGCCGACACTACCAACCACGCTACCGATAATGGTACCTTTATCATTATTAGAGTCATTTGACTTTGATGGTGAGCTATCTAAGCTTCCTTCTAACCATTTCTTATAGTAGGCAGCATCGGTAGTCACTGTTGATTTAGGTACAGAAAATGAAGAAGAAGCTGATTTGGCTACTGTTATTGTAACTGGCAAACCGGTGGTGAAGGATGTTGAGGAGGCTGTAAAGTCATATTGCTGAGTGTATACATAAAATATTCTGGAGGCATCTTGAGAGCTAGAGAACATCTGCTCTGAAGATGAGGATTGACTAGTATTTATTTTACAAGTCAGTGTGGATGATATTATTGATCTTGAACTACTTGATAGTTTAGCTGGCGATGAAGGTCGTACTATAGAAAATGTGTGTAATATATTTGATGATGGTGAAATAGAAGTAGTATGATCAAAGGACTTTGTTGATGAATGTGTAATATTATTTGAAGTTGATAACGATGATGAAGTCTTTTGCAGTGATAAAGGTGGTAGATCGATAGTTGTTTTGTTTGCAACAGAGTATGTCTCCGTTGTACTACTAGGAGTACTAATTGGTGGGTATGAAATAGTTGTTCTTATCGTAGTTTTAATCATTTCAATGGAGTCAGTAGTAGTTATTGTTGGGAATGGTATTCGAGAAGTGGCTGGTTCGGTGGTTGTCTGACTTGTTTCTTCTAAGGATGATAAAGATGACGATAGTGATAATTGAGCATTCGAGAGAACCGATATCGCAGAATCCATATCTGCCCAATTATCTGACCCGCTAACAGAAGGAGTTGCATCATCTGAAGATGATAATGAAGGTATCGTTACCAGTGAACTGATGTAACTATAATAGCTTTGTGTACTATCGATATTAGAGGTTGACTTGCTTGATGAAGTCACATAGGTGGAAGAAGAAGGAGATACAGAATCTATAGTAATATGAGATGACTCTTCAGGGGTCTGTAACGAAGATGTATCAGGTACCGAAGTGGTAAAAAGACTTGTTGAAGATGTACTTGATGGTGGTACCACAGAAATAGAAGAACTTTCAATAGACGATTGAAAATGTGGTGAACTGGTTAAACTGCTCGAGGTTATAGTTGAAATCGAAAATGGAAAAGCTGATGTTGACGAAAAGTCATTTTTAGAACTAGAGGAGCTTACTAAATATGAGCTAGTAGATGTAAAATTCGAAGCCATCAGATAATAATATTTAATCAAAATCAATGAGGCTTACGTTGTGTCAAAATTGGTTGCTTTTACTATATGTGAATATAAATAAACGAGGGATATTTTGTAAAAATAGCAATGAAAGCAAAGTATAGCGAAGATGAAGAACTGTTATAAGGTTTTGTTTTCTTTTCAAGAGATATATGTAATTATAAATAACAGAGCCTCTTTCAAGGCTTAATATCTTTGGTTTTACTTGGTAAGAATCGTCTTATTTGAAGCGTTCCTTGCAGTGGAAAATTCTTTCCCGCAACCTGCGTGTGCTGCCTTTTCACAGTCATGAGAACAATGACCGATTGTGCAGCGTGGTGGGGCAGCCGTGATTCTAGCAAGATATTAGTAATGCTTAGGAGGTTTGATCGAGCAATGTAAAAGAAGCCACGTTAAGGTAACTAACTACCTCTTTCAAAATATGAACTGACAATAAAAAGTATTTTTTTTTTTACTCATACTTCAACTATATGTTATACAATATTATAGTTCAATAATCTAAAAATAGAACAAGTTTATATGCAGTGTATGGGTTTTCATAAAGTAATAAAAATTAAAAATATCAAATATCAAAACTGCAAGCTTACAATTGTAGTAGAAACTAAATAATCTTCAACTTCAGAACCTTATAGTTGTTTATAATTCCAAATGGGTGAGCACAGGCCTCTCAGTTTACTTTCTTATTACAGATATTTATATCTTGTTCTTTATTAATCGATTTAAATGGCAAAGTAACCTCTAAATCAATAAATATAAAATCTAAGTACCTCAACAACTTTTAGTCGATTTGTTAAATTTATTATTAGTGTACAATCTATATAAAGGGAATTACATGAAAAAATAATGGTATAAATTGAAAGAAAAAAATGAGACTCAAAATATTTTTAATCGAATTTCATCTTCTTACCTTGAGATGGGACAATAGCTGCTGAACCTCTTTGAGCTGAGGCTAACGCAATACTACTCTTTAGACGGTTATTAGAGGCCATCTTACTGTTATTATTGTATTTGCTTTTACTTTTGGTTTGACTTGGTTTCTTTTCAAAGGTTTTAGTTGATGGTCTAGCTTGATTTTCATTATTATTATTATTTGGTAAATCAAATGCTGGTTTCTTGGAACCCAAATCAGTTGGTCTTTTTCTCACTTGTCTTTTACTTCTATCTTCACCATATTCCATTCTAATTGGTCTCAAAGCAATCTTTCTACATGATTTATCCTTTAAGGCATTGGTTGCACCAGTTTCATCTTTAAAATCGACAAAAGCAAAACCTTTACATTTCCCACTATCTTGGAAAGTAGCCATACGTATTTTTGTAATTTCACCACAATGTTGGAAATGCTTTCTTAATAATTCATCAGTAGTATCAAATGATAAATTACCAACGAATAAAATTCTTGATGGTGGATTTTTAGACATTTTAACTAAATCATTTTTATCTGGTCTACCTTCGAAACTCTTGGAATTTTTGATTAATAAATTTCTACCATTCAATTGATTTTCACTTAATTTTAAAGCTGCATTCATTTTAGATTCCTTTTCAAAATCCATGTAACAGAAACCTTTATTCTTCATTTTTTTACCATCATTTGAAACTAAAGGTAATTTAACTCTAACGATATCTTCTTCAGTAATTCTCTCATCTTCATTTTCGTTTTCTCTTGTTTTACCAACAACAAACCTTAGTAAGTCTTCTCTTGTAGTATCAAAGGATAAGTTACCAATCCAAACACCGAATTTTTCTTTTGGTTCTTCCTTAACAGCTTCAACATTTTCTTTATCTTCAACTTCACCTTCTGTTGTAGTCTTAGCCTTCTTTTGTTTTTCAGCTTCTTGTTCTTTTTGAAATTCCGTAATGGAACTTGGATTAATATTATATTTAGCATTTAATTCTTCTAAAGTAA
Organism: Jamesozyma lodderae; assembly: GCA_030571655.1. NCBI lineage: Eukaryota > Fungi > Ascomycota > Saccharomycetes > Saccharomycetales > Saccharomycetaceae > Jamesozyma > Jamesozyma lodderae. The sequence continues at coordinate 136,490 of JAJLYF010000018.1, read as the reverse complement.
TCTTACCTCTTCTTAGCATACGTTTTTGCTTCTTAGATAATGGAATCGAACTAGACATATCAATTTCGATTTCATCTTCTGCTTTACGTTTCTTTGTTGGGTCAAGTAAAGCTTTTTCAATTTTAATTTGTTCTTCTGTTTTAGTTTCCTTTGCGTCAACTTCAACGGAAGTTTCTTCAACTACTTTTTTAACATCAGTTTCTTCTGTCATTTTCCTCTTATTTACTTTGATATCTTTATATTGATTGTAATAAGATATATGGTTGTTAAATAATATACAAATTTAAACTAAGCTTATATTATGTTAACGTGAAAAATTTTCCCGATGAGCTTCAATATCGCTAGTTCCAAAAAAATTTTCAGCGAAAAAATCAAAAAAATAAAAAGATAAAAAAAATAAAGCTTAGAAAAACGTCAGCAAATACAAAATATTAGAGCTGTTTAAGACCAATAGATAAAAAAAATAATGAATATAAAGGCGAAAATTATTTAGCTAAAAGAATTTTTTAACTTTACGAATAAAACCAGTCTTTTTTTCAGGAGTAGTTTCAGCGTTGTTTTCTGTAGTAGTTGCTGTAGTTGCTTTTGTTGTCTTGCCTGTATCGGCTGTTTTCTCAGCAACTGGGGTTTCCGTTGTTTTCACTTCTTTTGTTTCTTTCTTTGTAGTTGTCGTAGGGGCAGATGGTGTACCACCATTAGTCTTTGTATAGTCAATTGTTTCTATGACATTAACAACTTCATTATTTTCATCCATTTCTACAGTCTGTTGTAAAATCAAGACTTTCTCTCCTGTATTTTTATTTCTTTTATATTTCTTGATAACCTTCAACTTTTGTTTTTTACCTAGTTCTTTAACGTCTTTAAAAGTAATATAATTATTTTCATTACCACTTTCATCTCTATCAATTGGGAAATTTCCATTAACTAGCCAATGTCCATCTACGACAAATTTAAAATGAATTTTCCCATTATCATCAGTAGGTACAATATCCAAAGGCATAGTTAGTTCAAAATTTTTTTTCTCTAAATCAAATGATAATATTTTTGAACCAGCCCATTCATCAAAATCACCAGTAACAAATACCGTTTTAGGACAAGCGGTTTCTGAATCATAAGGCCATGAAAATGTAAAATAGTATGTATGATTATTAGTTTCTGTCATTATTATTCTATAATAACTTCCAATTTATTTAGTATTCCAGGCACCAAAAATATCAAATTAAAAAAGAAAAAAGAAAGTAAATACAATGACTTACTGTTTATATATATATATATATATATATAAATGTTTATTTATAATATATTATGTTATATTTATATTTATATAATATAAGTACGGCAATATACTATCAAAATAGTCTAAAACGGGAAAAAAAGAAGGGGCTGCGCTGCAGGGGGTTTTAAGAGAGAAATGAAAAAATTTGTGGGGCAGTCTATTACCCGGTGTTTGTAATCGTGTTTTTTTTTTGTTTTCATTTTTTTTGTGTGGTGAAAATTGAATTTTTGTATTATTATGATCCATGTGTTAGAGGAATTTTTATATAAAACGTTTTTATTATTATGGTGGGCGGCTAATTCCGGTGGCAAAAATTATATATATATATATATATAAAGGAGAAGGAAATATTATGGAAACTTCTACCATTGACCATTTGATAAATAATCTAGATTCAATTATTTATGAAACATACAGTAATGATATTATAAATCAGAATAATGAAACTAATCAAAGATATGATATAGATACGGAATTTTTTAATTGTTATAAATATGTTCCATTAAAATCAAATCAGTATGGTGAAATATGGATATCCCCAGATAAGAAATTTTTAGAATGGTCATTAAATAATAAATTAATTAGAAAATTTAATTTTAATAATGAATCAATTATTAATGCCGGTTTCATAGATTTCGAAAAAATTGAAAATTGTTTAATTATTATTTTGAAAGAAATAGCTCATGTTTATTATCTTTCTTCTGGTAATCAATCAACCATTTGTTTCCCATTTCCTATAAGTAATGCTTTTTGGTATGACAATGGTTTAATATTAGAGAAAAAATTTAATAATCAAGATAATATTTCTGATATTGATTTACAATATAAATATATTACTTTAACTGATCCAATTTCTCCATTTGGTACTGTATCTTTTGCTTCAAATGAATTAGATATTTTAAAAAATTCAAAAATGTCTTTTTTTGCAAATAATAGAAATTTTAAAAATAATTTTACTGTTTTATATGATAATTCAACTAATGTCTTTCATATTTATTATACAAGGTTATTAAACTCTAATGACAATAATAACAATCTAGATAATCCTTCCGGTAATAATAATAGTAATAGTAATAATTCACCTAATATTGATATTGATATAAATTCAAACAATAATAAAAGTCTACGAAAAAAATTGACTTTAAATAAAAGATCTGCCTCTGCTTCAACGACTGCAACTAATACAACAATATCATCATTATCACAAACTGGTTTGAAAAATGACGTAATGATTTTGGAAGGCTTAAAAAATGTTAATGAAACTTTTTTAAATTCACCAAAAATTTTAACAAATAGAAGTGTTTCCGCAACAGTAGATAGATTATTAAGTACTACTTCAAACAATAATAATCAATCGACAATACTGAGTACGAATGATAATGATATAAATAACAGCAACACTGATAATCCAGCACTTTCATCCTTAAATTTAGAAACTAATTTAACAACACCAATGCAATTACAAAATGAATTGATTAATCAATCAGTTATATCAAAAGATGTATCACTAATAAAAATTTCATCTATTACTTTACCAAAACATATTTCATTCAATGATAAATCTTTAATATGTTTCCCGTTGACATTTGAAAATCAAGAGGCTATCATAATATTTGATCGAGAAACTAATTTTTCTAAAATTTGGTTAATTGATATGATCCCAGATATAATAAATTCAATATCATTTAAAGTTTATGGTAATTCACCACCAAACCTAATAAAACTTTTGAATTTTAATAGTAATATCAATAAATCAAAGACAAGGATTAAAAATATTTTACCTTATAACTCTCTTTTTAAAAATAATGAAGATATACTCGAAAGTACTCTAATAATAATTTTCGATACAGATGAAATTGTATTTTACAATCCATTTAACGGAATTTTTTCACCAAGAATAAAATTACCTATATTATCAAAAAAGGAATCCTCTGACTCCAGCTTATTAAGAATTAAACCTTTGTTTAAGGATTCTATATATTTGAGAATTAGTCATTTAATCAGTTACCCAACTGAGAGTTTTACAAAACTTTGTTTTGAAGCATTATCTTTAATTGTACCTTCACCTGTCTTTTTTTCTATTATTTTTAATTGGCAATTTATTTTAAATGAAAGTAAAGTAAACAAATCTGTAATGAAAACCGATGATAAAGAAACTTTTATGGAATTTTGTGCCTTAGAATTATTATTAAGAAATTTAATTTTAACAACTACTGATAATGAAGTTGATATTTTACTTAAAAATTCATATTCATTTCAATTCTTAAAAAACGATTTATCTGATATCAATATCTTGATTCCAAAAATTATTATGGGATTACATCTATTAAGGGAAGAATTACTATTAAATGTCTTAAGAATACACGAATTTAATAAATTAAATAAATTTCTTAATTTCGCAATAAATGCAATGAATTGGCCGCATCTTTGGAAATCTTATTATAATGAAATAACACTAGAAGCAGGAAACGAAGCAAATAATTTTACTACACAAACCTTTGCACATCCGTTAGATGAACCTCCTTCAATAATGAAATCGTTATATAGCATAACAGAAAATAGTCAAATTCCAATTACACAATTTATTAGTTTTTCAAGACTTGTTGAAGGTGATACAGACATTGATTTGTTGGTCACTCCCAGATGTTTTAAAACATTACGACTTTATGAAATTATTCATTCTTCAGAATTCATTAATAATTATATTTTAGATATATTAACTGAATTGAAAATAACAATAAATGAAATTGAAACTTATCCAATTGGTATATATAAACCAATTAAAAAATTATTAAAATTAGTTGAAAATACAATTTCAAAACCTGATATAAATGTAAATCTATCACTTATCTCAAGACCTGATTTGAAAAGATGCATAAATACTATAATTAAAAACAAAAAATTTAATAATAAGACAAATTATTTTAAAGATTCAGAAATTAATAATCAAAATTTTGCTAATCGTTCTATTAGAAGGAAAAAACCAAATTTTATAGATGAAGTCGTTACAAATATAATTAGATCAGTTCAAGATAATACCTCTCCAGAAACAGCTAAATTATTTTTTGAAGAGAATGGTACCACTGAAATGATTAATGAATTGAATGAAAAAAATGACCAAGAGATCAAACAAAATATTGATTTAATCTTTCCAAATGATGAAAGGTTTAAAACTGCTCAAAGATTATTAGATAATTCATTAGTCCAAAGAGTTCATTTTCTTTCAAAGAGTAAAGAATATACAAAAATGTTAGCTAAAAAAAAAATTTTCTTAAAAATTATTTTATTAAGAATGTGTTGTGCTGGTATTGGTCAAGCGGCAATCACATATTCAACGGCAACTCCATTATCAACACAACAATGGTTTATTCCACCAATGACATCATCAATAATCTTTTCAAATAATACTAGATTAACAATATCAGGAAATGAAATATCGAAGACATACCTTGATTGGGGTTCTTTCCATTCAGGTGTTGCTTATGCTTTACAAATCTCTAAAAATGCTGTTGGTATAACCGGAAGCTGGATTGCTTTTAATAAACCATTAGCTTTAAATGCAACTTTTGGTGGATTTTTATTTGGCTTAGGTTTAAATGGACATTTGAAGAATCTGGAAGAGTGGCATATTTATAATTATCTTAGTCCCAAGATTACTTATGTTAGTGTTGGTTTATTACTAGGCATGTGTGCAAGTGGTAGGAAAACTAAGGATTCAAAATTAATTAAAGTACTTGGTGTTCATGTTATTTGTTTATTACCTAATGGATCAACAGATTTACAAATCAATACAAGAGTACAAATGGCTGGTTTAGTAGGTTTAGGGTTGGTATTACAAGGTACTCCAAATAAAAAAATTACAGACTTATTATGTCATAATATCTATTCAACAAATGATGGTTATCAATTTGGTGAGGAAGAAAATGAACCGAATGAAGGATTTAGGATGGCAATTGGTATTGCTATTGGTTTAATTAATTTAGGAACTGGTACAAGTTATGTCGATAAAAGAATAAAACTTGAAAATTCGAATGATGCAGGCTTTAAAAGTTACAATGGGATAATGGAAGATATAGTTGATATTGTAACTGGTGAAGACGATGATGCTAACGATGATGATGATATTACAGAAGGAACGCCATTAAATAAGTACGATTTTGATGCATATGCCATGAATTATCTACTTGATGTAATCGATGTCACCAGCGAAAAAGAAAAACCCTATTTACCGAAGGATTCACAAGTTGGATCAATTATCGCAATAGCACTTATGTTCTTAAAGACCAATAATATCGAAATTGCAAACGAAATAAGATTAGATATCAATGTTAAAAAATGCTATTGGAGACCTGAACTCTTTATGTATAGGGAATTGGTTTATTATATGATTTTATGGGATTCAATAGGTAATGATATAGAATTTATCTTACATGGAATTGATCCTGATTCAATGGATTCAGAAATTACGACTAACAAATTACCAATTTATTATCTAATTGCTGGTAGAGTTTTGGCTATGGGTATTAAATTTGCATCAACAGGTAACTTGAAGATACGTAACGTATTGAATAACTTGATTGATAAATTTCTTCCATTTTATCAATATCCTGGTAATCCAAAGAGTAACTACGCAAACAATACAGATTTTAAATTAACTATCAAAGTCATAAACGTTTTAGTAAATACATTACTGGTTGCTAATAGTATGATTATGTGTGCTACAGGAGATCTTGAAACGTTAAGAAGGACTTTGTTCATGCATGAAATCATTTCTGGGAAATTTTCTGATTTATTTAAATCCACTAAAAAGAAAACAAAACAAACCAATGCTAATAAAAATTCATTAGGTACCGATATAGGCGATGAAACAAATGGTAGTATCTTTGGAAATGATAGTTCTACAAATAATAATGAGAACAATACTAATAACGACAATGATGATGACGAAGATGATGAAGGCAACTATGATGAAAATGATGCAGAAAATATGGATGCCTATTTCGCTGGTGCGGAAGGTGCTGAAGATCATGCTGCAAAGAGAGAAAATGAAGAAATTGAAAGTGAAAATCATTATGGTAAATATATTGCTACTAGTATGTCATTGGGATTTTTATTTTTGGGTTCTGGACAATATGCATTGAAGACTTCTGACACAGAATCGGTTGCTTACTTAATGCTTTCTGTCTTACCTTTATATATGAAGCCATATATCTTCCAAGAGTTAAAACATTTTTGGAGTATGGCAGTCGAGCCAAGATGTTTGGTTATTAAGGACGCAATTAAAGAAACTCCAATAAATGGTGTAGAAATAGAGGTTGAAACAGAAAGTTCATTATTAGATATGAATACTGGTTACAGAAATAAAGAAGTTATTAAAGAAATCAAGAAGTTAACAACTCCATGCTTGCTACCAGATATCCGAACAATAAAAACGATAAAGATAAGTATGGATAATTATTATCCATTAGAATTATCATTTGACGAACAATTTAAGACAATGGATTTTTTTAACAATGGTACGGTCATTTACGTCCAACCCAAAGATGTTGAAACTCCTGTCTATGAAGATGTGAAGGATATCCAATTAGCATTAAAGAAGAAAATGGAAGGATATGATGATGATGAGAGCCAAAATGTTGATATAAAACAAGATTCTGGTAATAGCCAAGGAGGTAAGAGAGAAATGTTTGGAAAACAATTATTGAATTCCTTAGGTATTAATGACACCACGATGATTGAATTAAACTCCGAATTAGATAAATTAAATGCTAATAGTAGAAATCAATCGGAAGGGTTTAATGTCGAGATGTTATGTTCCGACCAAAATACTGGCGATGTTATAGACTACGAGTTAGAATTATGGAAAAGAAGACAGAATAATTTATAGAATATTTCTGTCTATGTTTTTTTTTTTTTTTTAATTTATTACTTTTATATCTATACTCAAATATATATAATGAAATAAATAGAAGTAAAGGATTGGGTAAAATGTGAAGGAATTTAATTGATAATATTATTACAAGTGAAAAAGAATAGTTAGCAAAAGATTGTGGAGAAAATATGTTTTGTTGATTAGTTACAGATTATTTTTTTAATTCACCCAAGTTTTGACCCATTTTAACTTTATCACCAACTTTAACATTGAATTTAAAATTTGATGGTGCTTCAAAACATAAAACGACAGTACTTCCTAATTTAAACCCACCCATTTCTTCACCTTTCATCAACGGCATACCACCTAAAATATTACTTGCATTTTTATATGTCGCTTCATAACAAGTATGTGGTTCTAAATGACGTTTTCTTTTAACATTTGTTACTAGTTCCTTATCAAAATCTAAAATAATTGAACCGACATTAGTTGCACCTACTGGTGTCATACTGAAAAACCCATATTTCCAGTAACCCAACAGGGCAACACGTTCATTCAATACAAATAAATTTGGAAAATTATGTTGAAAGTAAGGTGATACAGAATATAGATCACCAGGGAAATGACGACGTGATTTACATACCCAATTTACTGGGGAATGATAATGATGATAATCACCAGGTGATAAATAGATTACAGCAAAATATAATTCCTGCTTTGCTGGTTCAGTTTCCAAAAATCTATAACGAGGGATATTTAAAGATAACTCGTCTAATAGTTTTACTAATTTCTTAACGGTACTTGGTTTTTCTGCGGTAGTTTCTGTTAAAGCGGTATCACCTTGGTCTTCAAAATTAATATAATGAGTTGACGCTGGGTCGTTATCATCGTCAACTTTAGATGAGGAAGGTAAATCGTTTTCTGATAAGTTTAAGTGGTCAAAGTTTGAAAATTCCTGATTTCTTTTCTCACTAGCTAGTAAATCTAAGGTAGATTCACTTTTCGTCATCATTGGATGAGAATGTGTACCCAAGAATTCCTGTATAGAATAAGTTAACCCTTTAACTTGTTCTATTTCACCAGTTTCTGAGTTAATAACACCAATTTGCAATATTTGACCATCACTGGGAGATGCAACCACATTTTCGCCCATAGCGATTGGCCTTACTTCAGGTTTAATATGTCTGTAAAAGAATTCAGATAAATTTGCATAATGGTATAGGTTCGGGTCAACCATTTCATCTATGTTGACACCAAATAAATAAGTGTAAAAATTGAAACCAATTGGTCTCAACCACATTGGTAGTGTTAATGAATTGACTTGACCCCACAATCTTGATATAGCATTTAGTGGTAAAGTAGAGTAACAAAAAAACAACCAATTATTATTGAAAATTTTGATTCTTTTGTATCTAGCACTATGATCACTTTTTTTATTTTTCAAATGTTCTTCATTTATATCATTATTTTTGAGACTATCGTTTCTTGATACCAATAGCATGGTTCCAATAACAATGGTCACACCTGTTAGCACGGCCCATTTCATAGAGACAGGACCGGTGCTTATTTGTATTTTATTTTTGGACGATTGACTTGCAGAGGCAATTTGTTGCCCGCTGGTCTTTCTAATCTTACTTGAATTTAGTTTTCTATAAATGGAAGCCCTAGAGAATTTTCTATTGAAAATGTAGGCTGTTCTGTTGCGCAGTTGCATTCTCGAGGGAAAATGAACCATATTTGGTGGGATTCTACCTTTAAGCATGGTTGTTCCCTGAACCAAAGCAGATTTCACAGGGAGTATAGTTAGCATTGAAGGAATAGTATTTTTTTTTATGTGTATGGTTGTTTTCAAATGATGACTAGTTTTTATGTAAGGGACACAATGGAGTAGGACACAATGGGCAACTGAGTACACAGGTATTAAGATAAGCTAGATCACGTTAAAGAAAGTCGTAAGGATAGTCCGATTCAAATAGATTGTGTTGAAACAATAAGCATCAGATTTCATATACAAAATAAATAATCATCAATTGTTCTTTCTTATATATATATTTATGTATATTTCTATATTGAAAAATTACCAGAAATGTGTTCTCTCTCTCTCTCTCTCTCCGCCGGTTTGCGCGGCGTTTTTTGCGGCTTCGAAATGCCGTTGTTTACTGAAGAATTTTTGCTCAATTGGAAGGAGTCGAAGTGTAAGAGTAAGAACCTGGACGTTGTTTGCACTCGAATTGCATGTCAACGAGCTTAATATCATCGAAATATAACTGGCCTTGTAAGGTATCCCCTACAGCTAGTGGTCCGACACCCGCTGGTGTGCCCGTGAGGACCAGGTCACCCTTTTCAAGAGTTACACACTGAGTGATATGGCTCACTGTCTTGTCCCAGGAGTTTATCATCATACCACAGGTATCCTCTTGTCTGAGTGCACCATTTACAAAACACTTGAGGCGGAAACGCGAGGGCAACTCATTAATATTAGCAGGAAGTTGGATTTGAGAAAGTGGAATCATGTGCGAGATAGGGCAGAATGTATCAAAACCCTTAGCAATGAACCATGGCAAACCCTCTTTCTTGGCATCAGATTGAACATTTCTTGCGGTGAGATCAAAAGCCAGGGCAAAACCTGAAATGTTATCTAGTAGATCTTGCAGGGTAAAGTTGTCAGGCGTAACATTCGAGATGTTATTTTTCATAACCAAGGCTAACTCGATTTCATGGTGAACAGTGACATTTTTTGGAATGTAGATAGGCGATGGATTGGTACCATCAGCTTCATTTAACCCATTGAATGTAGCCAATGGATTAGCAACAATCTTTGATTGATCAACGCTCGAGGAAGAAGTTTCAGGTGTGATTAAGCATGAAGTTGGTTTCAGGAAATAAAATGGTTGCTTAGGGGTAGCATTATTCAATTCCTTGATGTGAGAGGCATAATTACGTCCAATACAAACAATTTTCTTGACCGACTTCAAATAATTGTAACTCATTGTAATACTACACAGCTCCTTGGCTTTGATTCTAAACTATGCTCGACTCACAGCTCACTGACTTTGTTCATTTATGTATCTTTCCATCACTTCCACACTTTCTTAATCCGATGAATAACGCATGACCGTTTTTCGGGCCGAATCTTTTTAGTATAAAGAATTACAAATCTCGATTATATATATTTTTCAAGAAAAGAATAGATAGGATTTGCTAAACTTGATTGCTGCCCGATCATCTTGTTCACTTGCTCTCGTCGTTATTGCTCTTGCTCTTCATTACATCGTTGTTATGCTCGATAACAGGCACGTTCGTCGTTATTCTTGTTGGGTCGGTCGTTGAAACTCCATTTTCGTTGATTTGGGATATTGTATTCGGTACTCCCGGTATTATCGAGTTCAGATACGACGAAATCGATGGACTTAGGGATTTATTATTCTTAGTTTCTTGTTTCACTTTTATAGGTATTTGACTTGCCTCTGTAACCGGCGTTGGTACTGTGTTTTGTTGAGATTGCGGTACCTGCATTATATTCTGATTTTGTAATTGTTGCTGATGTTGCGAAAAGTCTTCAGGACTCTTGTTATCGTTGTTGCTATCGTTATTACTACTATTACAAGTACTCTTGTTCATAGTCAAGGGATTTATACCATTTCTTTGGAATAATTTCGTACTGCTAATTAGTTGTTTCATATGTGTGACTATTGACATGGAGGTATTTAGATCATTGGCAGTTATGGAAGTTTGTAACAAATTTAATAATGCGTTTGGATCATCATTGTTGAATGAATAGAATTTATTTAACATAGAGGAGAGTTCCTTGTATTCAGATTCATAAAACCTTATATCTGTTTCTATCTTCTTGATATATTCCTTTTTTCTCTTTCTAAACTTAGAAGCTGCCACTCTATTTCTCTCCAAAAATTCTTTTCTTTTACGTTCTTGCTCCTCAGCTGTCTCTTCGATCTCCCCATTGACATTGTCCTGGTTATCCTTGTTATTAATATCTATAATATCATTTTCTGGAAAATTTGGTTCCATAGTTTTATTTCGTGGAATTTTCTCTTCTGTTATATTGATAGGTATATTTTTCTTCTTAGTTATTTTCGTGTAAGAACCGCTTCTTTTACGTTTATTAGCTTGGGATTTGTCACTGATGGATGCTTTCCTCTTACTAATTTTCATTTTACCATCTGTATCATCCTCATTTTTCATTATATTTAATTTTTTATCATCTTCATGTGTCTCTGAAGATGTCGTTATTGTTGCAATAGCAGATACCGGATTTGTGCTATTTTGCATGCTGGTATTGGTACCAAAATTAGAATATCCTAACAAAGCACTTATTCCAGGAGTAAATGGAGCAGGGGTTATTAATTTATTACTGCTTGTAGTCGTAGTTGTCGTCATCCCAGTACCTTGACTATTGATACTGCTGTTATTCTGATCTGATTTTGTAATTAATGGGTCATTACCAGTGGCACCAACTGCAGTACTAGTGGCGCTATTGTTATTACCATTATTGTTAAGAGATGGTAACATCGGATAGTTGAAATTGGAATTTAATACTCCGGGTGTTAACCCTGATCTGATACTCGATTCGTTAGGTGTAAGACCAGTTCTTGGTAAATATGATAAGAAATTAGCGCCCGTAGCATTTGACATCGTAATATTGTCACCATCTGGATTATGTGAAAAGCCTGGAGACAAGAGTAAAGGTGGTAACTTCTTGGAACCTCCAGGTGTTAATATTGGCGGAGATTGTATAATTGGTCGTTGACCAGAAAATAGCGGGTTTGTAGACGCTTGTATATAGTTTTGATTTTGCGATATTGATAATGACCTTTGGGCCGAATTGAGTACATTTGTTGAACCTGGTACAGTATTGCTAATAGCCGTGGTATAGTTATTCGACCTAAAAACTTGCTGCTGCTGCTGCTGCTGATTGTTCGGATTTAATAACGAGGACGGTGGAGACCCAGATGTGGAACTGTTATTTATTGCCGTAGGTTTTTTAGCAAAACTTTGTTCAAACGGATTTGGTTCCAAATTTAAAGAAGACACGGCTTCTCGTTCGTTTTTATCAGTTGACAATTGGCTATTTCCTATATTCTCATTATCTGTGCTACTACTCATGTGATTAAGGGAAGATGTCGAAGCATTAGAAGTTTGGTTCGACATTTTTTTGTTAATTTTTGCCTGATATATTTACAATGAGGTTATATTAAAAGGTCGTTAATTATAATTCAGAAACTTCTCGAATTAAACCTAATTTCAACGTGAATTTAACTTTATTTTATAAAAATACAATGTTATTATTATCTTATAGGCATACAATAATAGCTTTAGCTTTTTTTCAGAAAAAAGGAAAGACACACAATTTAATGTTGACTCTTGATTCGTGCCTAAGAAAGACTATTTTATTTTGAAGGATAGAATAAAAATGTAAACCAAAATTTGAATTAATTCCGGAATAATAAAAAAAAGAATTAAAAGTATGGAGATAGAATATTTTAATGATGTTTTGCGCCGGATAGTGATTGATGCTTCGATATGACTAACGTAGTCGTCAGTTATCTCTTTTATTCTAATCCGCGGCTGAATTAGCTAGTATTGCCGCTGGCTGTTGAAATAATCGTGAAATAGATATTTCTCGTAATGTTAACTATCGATCTGACAGTTGAGTGGTCCTCTTTAGCTCGTCTTACTCAAATAAAATACACCCTTCCAATCCAATATCATTCTTTGATAGATCATTTTCCAATAAGAAAACAAATTTTAGAAACGCATTTAATATTCCGCGCCTCTTAAACAGTGACGTTGAAAGTGACGAATATACCGATTTTAATATTATATTGTCTAACTGTTCTTGTTTTTGGGGGTATCTGCCACTACTGTTACATTTGTTATCTAAACTATATACTCACTTCCTTCCAATCCAGAATTGGCCGTTCTCGCCTCGGTTGATCTGTCTTCTCAATTGTCTGCTTAACAGCACTCCGACTTCGTATTTCTCTTTGATCTTTTTGTCGAGGTACTCTTGTAATTTGGTCAAGGCTAACTTCAGTTTCTTCGTATCGTCAATGCTCAAGTTTCCTTGACCTAATAATTTGCTCAAATAATCTATCTCTTTGGTCAATTTTGTGCATTTGACGGTTAATGTATCATATCTGTTCTCTAACTTAACCAAATTCATTTCCATTTCCTCATCTTCCCTTCTTAACTCCTTCGCTTCCCTGTTATCCATCCTCCTGCTGTTATTTATTTCGTTCCTTTCATTCTCGAACGAACTTTTACGACTGGACTTTTCACTATTCGGACTACTCACAGATATAACTCTAAATGGATTGTTTTGACGTGAAGATACCCTACTTGTGGAAGTGTTGCTTGCGTTTCCTGTGTTTGGTTTATCCTTACTATCGGTACTGTGTTTTGGCAGATAAATTTTACTATTATTATTTGAATCTGATTCTGATTTTCTCTCAAGAGCAGTTATTGTTTGTGAAACAACTCTTTCTCTTTTTATGGACACTTGACTGGCTGTCGCAACTTGTTCATTATCATCTGTAGCCAAATCGTCATATTCTTCCCATTCCTCTTCGCTATGAATAGGTTTCTCTTCTTTGCTTTTAACGACAGGAGCTTGAGAAGCTGAATCAATAGAAAATTTTTCCCGAATATTCTTGACTAGTCCATTTGTCTCAATGACAATTTCTGTCTTCTTTATCTCTATTTCATCTTTAAATTCCTTTTTCATCTCTAGTGCCACAGTTTTCTTCTTCATCAATGTGTCATCTCTGGCAGGTTCCGTGACTGCAGCTGGAATTGAGGGTGCTTCCACTTTTGACAGTTGCTCCTTTGCTGTTTCTTGTTTTGATTTTTCCTCCTCCATTCCAATAGGAAGCTCTTTTAACTGTTCAACTTCTTTATTATTTGATGCCTCCGCAGGAGTGTTATCTGTATTACTATCTTCGGTGACCTCAGAAACAACTTTCTCGACTTTTTCAGGTTCTGGGACTTCGAGAGTGACTTCTTGTGGCTCCTCCTCTGTTTTAGGTTTGTCAATTGGTTTGCTACTATTGTTATCAACATCAGCTTCGAGTGCCTTCTTAGTATCCTCTACTTCAGTTGTAACAGGGATGTGTGATTCTTCTTCGTTGTCTTTATCCGTCCCTTCAGAAGCTTCTGCAACAGATTCAGGCTTCTCATCAGGTAAATCTTCAACCTCTTCTACTTCTTCGTATTCAGAATCTTGATTCTCGAGCTCATTATTTCCGCTAGTCTGCTGGCGTTGCTCATCTCGCTCTGTATTGAAATCCAAAGGTTGTGTGTCGTCATTATCAGTCTCTGCAGCATGATGTTTACTGCTATTATCTTGATGATGCTGTTCACCTAATTGTAAATTATCATCTATCATCTGATTCATCTGATCGATATCAATTTCAATCTGAGATAACCTCTTTTTAATTTTTTCTTGATCGAGACCCATACCTGTGTAATTCTAGTCTAAAATAATTCTTAAAAGTTCGCTGGAATTAAGAATTGCCAAAATATAATTCAAAATTGTGCTTAATATAAACAAACAATTCAGTTCTTTATTCCGTTCTTTTATTTTATTTTATTTTATTTTATTTTTTTTTTTTTTCGCGATGCGTTTCTCGTTTGTCGAACAAAATCACTCAACTCTTCGAAATGACAAAGCTGATCATCGTTTTTATCTTGACATATTACTGCTGTCATAATCCATCTATTGTGGAATTGGATCATACCATTGAAAGTAGAAAATAGCATTGCTTTGATTAGTTTTTAAAAATTTATGGATAGAGTTAGATCGCTTATTGGAAATAGGCGAAGGAGGACAAATATCCCACATAGCCAGCAGCAGCAGCAGCAACTTCAACAAGAAGATTCGAGCATTGAGAACAGTGTCGGTAATAATGGGTTTGGACATGATAATAGCCCAAATGATGACATTAGCGTGTTTGGACAAGAGACACATGTGGATGTTAATGTAGAAAACAATTCTGATGATATAGGGGCGAGTAACAATAACAGTTTGGATGAACTAAACGATGCAAATACTATTATTTCAGATGCAGAAACTTTGAATACCTTTTTATCTGAAAGTTACACTATCGGCGATTTACAGAGGCAAGGCTATGTTAATAGATCACCTCAGTTCAATTCCTTAAGAAAAATGCCGTTCATTTCAATCTTATTAACGAGAGGCTTCTTCGTTTTTCCAAGTGAAGAATCTTATAAGCATTTTTTGCACAACAAGAGGAAGTTTGATTGCGTTGACCAAATCAATTCTTTAGGATTGCCTCTCTTTCATGCAATTCCATCAAATTTAATCAAATCAATTTTTGCTAACAAGAAAACTCAAGTCATGAAAATATACAAGTATACAATAGCAGCAAATACAGATCTTTCTCAATATCCAAGTTGTGAAGTTTTACATTCCTTTTCAGACTCTAAGATAATAAGATTTGAATTCTGTACTATTTACAAAGAGAATGCATCTAACTCTACAAATTCAAGAAACCGAGCACATACTACATCCGATATAGGCAAAAACTCTCATCGGAATGAAAACTTAAAAATTAAACATATCTTGAAATTTTATAATCAGAAATCAGTCACAATGGTAAATTACAATAATCGAAAGGACATCGATACCGTGGTAGACTCCTTGCCATTACGATGGTTTGGTTTCTCGAGTTTTGCATCTCCATTTGGCTCCAACGACATCAAATTATTAATTATGGACGATAATATGCCGACGTTTTTATCAAGTGACAATAATGCTGACGGCGTTGTCAGTACAGGTCTACAAAGGCCATTCGGTTACTTACCTGTTTGGGCAAAATATTCTGATGACAACGTAACACTACTACCGAAACGCAGAACATTACGGTTGGCTAATCTTGAGATTAAAGAAACATTCAGACCATCTAATACCACAAATGCAACATCTTCTAATGGCCACCAGGCTGCTACTGAGGTTGATTTTG
Source organism: Jamesozyma lodderae (assembly GCA_030571655.1). Lineage (NCBI taxonomy): Eukaryota > Fungi > Ascomycota > Saccharomycetes > Saccharomycetales > Saccharomycetaceae > Jamesozyma > Jamesozyma lodderae. Next base: position 120,340 of record JAJLYF010000018.1, on the reverse strand, counting down.
GGGTGTTAAATGTTCCCTGGAATACACAAGTTTTAACTTGTATGTGTATGTTACTTCATGAATATGAATCAAGAAAAGAAAGGAGGCACCTTAATAGCAACAATAATAATGTAAACCCCTCAGAACCAGCATCTAATGGTTCAAATAATGATGATGATATTTGAAAGAGCCCTTTATATATATGTATGCCTAAAAATAAAATAAACAATATTCTTAACTATTCTCAGAATGGAAAAAAATATAGACATTAATTTGTATATATCTATTTCACTTATCTAGTGTAAACCGCTTAGAATATTCTTCACCGATTTCGTTTTCGATGCCCTTGTTGTTGTTGTTGTTGCTGCTGTTGCTGATGGTTCATGTGCGAATGATGGTGATGATGGTGATCTCTATCTCTAGATGATGGTGGTAACCTATTATAACCAAACATATTATTATACCATTTGATCATATTTCGTGGCGGTTCGCCAAATACCATGTAGTACTCGCAGAACATGCACATTGGTTTTTCAGGTTCTATCAATATCGAAAAATCTGGCACTCGTTCATTTGGAAGGTTGTTGTTCCTGTCTACACAATTCATATATTCGAAATCATGGTAATTATTATTTTTGAATTTTGATATTCCGCCATTTGGTTGTCCATGATGATGTTGATGATGTGGACAATACCCATCATCATGTTCAAAAAACTCTTCCCCATCATGATTTATATCCCTTGATCCTTCTGGCTTTATATGTCCATGTCCATTTAGTTCCAATAAATCAATACGTTCACCAGGATCTTCTCCCCGACTATCTATACTCATATTGGAAAGGTCAGGTAAGTCGCGTTGTCTGCCATCGTTTTCGTTATAAGTATGCATACTATTAACGTCTTGTATTATGCTTTGATGTGTCCCTAGTGTATGGGTATTATCTTCATCTGTCTCCTCCGTTATATTTAATTCATCGCCATTCATTACAGCGTGTAATCTTCCATGTGCATCTGCTGAAAATCCACCCGGAAGTACTGATTCAATCATTTCAGATATTCTTCTACCGATTCCATCAGGTGTATCATTAAAATCCTGCGTTTCATAGTCAAAAATAATCTCAGCTTCGTCTCCATTGATGTGTAACTCAGGGTCAGGAAATTTCTCTTCAAGTAATTTACTCATCTCATTATTATTCAACATCACCCCAGAATCTTGTCCTGACGCGTGGACATGATAATTACTTTGATTGTCTATCTCTATCACATCCTCGTCATCAATACTATAATCACCAGTATGATGTTTATCATCCAGCGTCTGGTCCTTTGATGAACTATTAGTATCGTTTTTTCCACTACTATTTCTTATAACAAATTGCATAGAATGCTTGGAGCTCTCAAAAACTTTTCTATCTTGTAATTGATTAGATAAAATCTTCGTCAACGCCTTAACACCTTCTTGCATCATAACATTAATAGGCATCGGCCCATCTTTCGAGACTAGCTCAATCGATGTATTATTAGCACTGATATCACTATTTTTATATTCAGGGAGTGGTGACATTGTCATATGATATTTAAAATGCTATACTCCAATAAAACTGATATTTATGAGTGATCTTTATCTATACTTATCTAATGTTCAGGTCATCCACACTCGCCATCATCTGTATTTTTCTTTAATTTCATTAAAATTTTCTGCTTAACGGTTAGAAACGTAAGGTCAGTATAATACAAATCTACGATGTTTTCTGACAAACGAAATTATAAATGTAATACAAAAGGACATATAAGTGTTATTCAATTTTCAAAGTGATAAAGGTATTGACTGATGGAGTAACTTTCAACTTATGTATCTATTAAGAGTCTCTGAGAGACGGTATTTACACTAAATAGTAAATGATCGAATCATATCATACGATATTGAACTGAATACTTGAAATAAAGGAAACAATGCAAAAGTTTCTAATTCCTCTTAAGAGTACGCTGCTTTTCGGCGTTTTCAATAACCTTCTCCTCAACAGATAACCCTTTGCGTCTTCTGATTGCATTCATATGTCTACGTGCAATATTTTCCTTGTCTGCAGTGTCACCTAATTCTTCTAACTCTTCTTCTGTAGTTGGAACCCAGAAAGGATCTAAATCAATACATTCGAAACCAGAAAATACTAGCTGTGGTTGGGCAGCACCAGATGTCTTCTTCCGTATATCTTCACTCAAACCGAAGGCCTCCACGACAGGGATATGTGTCTCAATTTGGAAGAAAGGCGTTCCTTCTTTCATTTCTTCGGAAACGATTTTACCATGTCTTTGTTGAACAACAGCATATACTTTACCCAAAACATCAACAGATGTTTGAATATCACAGGAATACATAGCCCACATAATTCTAGGTGACCAATCCAAAAACGATTCATGAATTTGATCTCTTGTGCTTGTGATAAATCTACCAGAAATATTTGGAATATCTGTTTGATAATGGGGATCTTCAATCGCAGACAACTCTTCTTCTGACAATTCGTGGATATCCTCAATGATTACACACATACCTTGGACGGGTTCATTTGCTAGTGGCCCTTCATTGACCGCTAATTGAAACCCGTTGATTACGGAATCTGAGAATTCAAAGGCAGCTTCAGAGTCAGTAAATAATCCTCCTAAAATATTTTCTTCAGACATCAAGATGTTGGCACCCATCCTTTTTGGTCCAAAAGCTACAATTTTTGAGAAGCTGGCCTTGAAAAACTCTCTATTCTTTTCATCCTTTTCCAAAACATGTTTAAACTTCTTGATAAAACTTTCCCGATTTAGTAGTGACGTCTTTAAACCTTCGTTTATAGTTTCATCTGCAGTGTTTTTACCTCCAAAAATATGCTTTATACTAGCTTCGTGCTTATCCAAAAAGGTAGTAACATCATTCGTCAACGGAATTGTTCTTACTTTTATTTTGTAATTACCTAGAAGAGATTCAATCACTCCTCTTCCAAGCTCAGCATTCTTAGGTGGATTCATGTCATTTGTATCAAGGAAAGTTTCTCTATAAGGAATAGCCGGCTCAGAATGAGTAATTTCAATACCAGCAAATCTTTCATGTAAATCTTTGAGACATCTCTCTAAATGCAATTCACCAGCTGTACACAAAATATATTCACCATTATCATTAACGTAAGTTTGAACACATGGGTCAGCTTGATCTAGTAGTTTCAAACCTCTTGCTAATTTATCCATTTGAGTAGGATTAACTGGCTCAACGGCAACATGGACGATAGGTGTGGTATGTATGTTAATTCCGGCTAAATTGATACCGGTGACGCCCTTTTCGATCAAAGTACCGTTCTTCAAAATCTTACCAGCCAACCCACCAATACCAACAATATTACCAGCAGGACAAGATTCCAATGGAACTAACTCTTTACCCATAAATAAGTATAAACTCGTTATAGTAGCCGTTTGAATATGCTTAGTTGGGTCTTCGGGGTCATATTTTGGCCCTAGAACAGAAATTTCTTGACCAACTTTTAAGCATCCACTGTAAATTCTCGCAAAGCCAATTAATACTTCATCCTTTTCATCAAATAAGTCTTCCACTTCATCTATTTCTGGAACTTGTGTAGTTGTAATTGGGAGCGCATCTTCTTCCTCGTATTCAAACATAGATGCTAATGGATCGTTTGGATCAATATCAGTAGGAGTAAAAGTGGGCATTGATTCATTTATATCAGTAAGTTCATTATCCATGTCCGCCTCATATTCAAATCCTAAATCAAATTCTGGTGCAATTTCAGTGACAATTTGAAAGGTATCTTCTTGTTTCTCAGGCTCTTTACCAGCATCGATATCAGGCGTAAGAACAGTATCTTTAGCTCTTTTATATAAGTCAATATCATCACTCTCTTTACTATTACTATTTGTATGATCTTGTACATCCAGTTTGGCCATATTTTCTACCATTTCAGCTCTCTTGGCAGCATTCAATGCTTCCTCTCTAGCCCTTCTACTTCTCTCCATAATGGAATCCAAAGAGCTCTGATGAGCAATTGGTAATTCTTCTCGAGGAATAGATAGAATCTTGGAAACGTATGCACTTGCGGGTCCGTTTCTATCACACTTCCTCATGGCAGTTAATAAAGTTGGATCAACATCTTTTGGATCATGATCTTTACCTAAAATTTTATCTAATCTTTCACCCTGTGATTCAGCCGGTGAGGGTATTTTTTCAATGACTGTTAATAGGATTGCGGTACTGACTGGTAACCATTGACTTATTATCGTTCTTAACAATTGTTTATCATCCTTTGATCTGAGATCACGAGGCATCAATTTGATGTTCAAAGCTTTGGTAATTTTTTCAATAGCCTCTTCGTTTCTTTCAATGATTACACTATCATAAATTTTCCAAATGTTATCTAGTATTAATGAAACAAACAAGGGTTTGAGATTTCTACCTTTTAAACCTTTATTGTTGATAATTTTTTTAGTTTTTGGATCCATATAGAAATCCCCCCATAGTACTTTTTGCAAGTTTTCTCTCTTTGCACCTAATTTCTGTTCATAAAATTTTGCCAATTGACCAATGTTGAAACCCCAACCATCGATTGCAGATGCAAAAATGACATTATTATCTGTTGGATTGAAATAAATGCCACTATCATCCTTCTCGATATATTTAGCGTCTGTATTTTCTTCCAACTCTTCTCGCCATGTTAAATCGTCCAGTTGCCTTTCACCTGCAAAGAATGAACCGATAATAGAATTAACCTGTTCGATAACCTTTGAAAGATGTATATAAGTTTCATGAGGTGTAAGTTTCAATTCGGTAACTAGTCTATCAATCTTATTCAAAACTAATACAGGTTTTAGCTTTTCTACCCAACACTGTCTCAACACAGTAATAGTTTGGGAACAAACACCTTCAACAACATCAACTAAAACAACTGCACCATCACATAACCTGGATGCAGCACTAACTTCACTAGAGAAATCGATATGGCCTGGTGAATCAATCAGATTAATCAAATGTTCATTAACTAAAGGTTCATCGGTTCCTTCTTGCTTATGTAGAACCCTGAAGTACAGAGATATTGCAGAAGATTCCATAGTAATACCACGTAATTGTTCGTCTGGTCTGGAATCGAGATATCTAATCTTACCAGCTAGTCGTTGCGAAATAATACCATTAGAAGCTAATAGGGAGTCTGATAGAGATGTCTTACCATGATCTACATGGGCAACTATGCAAATGTTTCTAATACAAGAAGCATCTTCTTGTAATCGTTTAAATGTATCTGGACCAACTCTTGGTGCCATTTTTATCTTTTTACGGTGATGTTTTAAGGAAGCAACTTCAAGGGATTGCCTAATAATAAAATTTTCAGATATCTTTAATGTGGCAATCAGCCTTCCTTTTTTTCTCTTACATTCATTATCCGAGATGCTCACATTTTGAAAAAAATAATATCTATATATATATCAATCTCATCGATATTCACGAAGCCAGAATATAAATAGTTCAACCTTCATAGGAAAAGCGACTGGTTGTCATTTACGTCTTCTATCTATATGGACATTTCTAAGGAAAACCAAGTCAAGGTCGAGGTAAAACAAGATGAAGTTGAGTTAAATTCAAACTCTGGGGTAGTGTGTCCTGAATGCAAAGCTTTGTTACAAAAATGTCTGATTCAACAAAATTATGCCATTGTAATTTGTCCAAATATAGAATGTGGTTACCCTTTTAACCAAAATCCTGTTATTGATAATCTGGTGTATGTTCATGACAGCGACACGTTAGAAGTTGCAAAGAAGAGATTATCAGGCAACTAACAGGGTCCCATCTTTCAGGAGTAAGTAGAGGATTGAGCAGCATATATGTGCTTTCATTGTCCGTTCTGTTATACAAACTATACTTGTCGCCAAGTTGAGACGCATTTATACTCTGTAAGATTACATACATTTAATATATTCAATTTTATAAACGGAAATCCTTTTGACTGCTTATTTGCTATGCAGCCCACACACCACCCGCTCTGTAGTGTTTTGTACACCACAGCTAAGTTTAATTTTTTTAAAAAAATGAAATATAACTTTTCTATTGCGTCGCTCCATTAAAAAGCTCTTGGTACATCTGCCTGGCCGGCGGAAGAACAATAATCATTTTCCATGGACAGCTAGGCTAACGCAGCCCGGGCAGATATGGCAGCGTTCACTAAACTCTTGCGTATGGAGCGGAATTTGTGGCGTTGGCTAGGCAGGTGGCAGTCACTCAATAATTCCTAACAGGTTGCCGAATTTACGCCCATATTAGTGAAAAGTATATTAACTATCGTACGTTCAATAATAAGAAATCTCTTCAACAAATCAAACAAGTAAGAAGATCAGTCGCAATGGGTATGTTATATTTTGGAATGAGAGATATGAGAGATTAGAGAAAGTGTACTACAGATCGATTTGAATGATCAGAGCAAATAATGTCGTAATGTCAATCCTAAATAATCAAAAATGACACCAATCCATAGAATATGTTCATTGTCCTTTAGAGAGAATTACTGTTTAATATGTCATTGAGACTAAAACTGGATGTTATAATTACAACTTTTGTTCATATTTCAAACAATAAGCATATTAAAAACATAAATAATAAGGTACAGCAGATTCGAACAGTAATGAGTAAATACTTCGAGAAACGAATATCAAGACACATTAATACTTTTAGTTTCTAATCCCCTGTTAAGCACATCAAAATTAATTTTTTACTAACTGTTACTCTTATAATTTTTTTATCTAAAAAAAATTATTATATTGGATTTTTAATTAGTTAACGTTCCAAAGACTAGAAAGACCTACTGTAAGGGTAAGAACTGTCGTAAGCACACTCAACACAAGGTTACCCAATACAAAGCTGGTAAGGCTTCCTTATTTGCTCAAGGTAAGAGACGTTATGACCGTAAACAATCCGGTTTCGGTGGTCAAACTAAGCCAGTTTTCCACAAGAAAGCTAAGACTACCAAGAAGGTTGTTCTAAGATTAGAATGTGTTGCTTGTAAGACTAAGGCTCAATTAGTCTTAAAGAGATGTAAGCACTTCGAATTAGGTGGTGAAAAGAAACAAAAGGGTGCTGCTTTACAATTTTAAGCTGCAAATTATATGGGGTCATCTTCTTTATATATTTTGTTTAACATATTTACGTATCTATTATATTAAGTAGCTTTACAACGGTACAAGAAGTACAAGTTTGTTCAACGCAGTTAATTATAAAATAAAATTTATGGTATTAATATGTATAATTGAATTATGTGCCTCTAACTGTAATAATACATTGGAGATAATAATGTAAGGCGGTCAATATGAAAATATATGCCATTACAATAAATAGCTTATCAGTATCTAATTTTTTCATTTTTATGTTTAAGTTTTGTGCTTAGAATTCACAGTTCATTTTGAGTTGATGAAAGAAAACAAACGATTAATTGAAATAAGTAAAACTAACTCCCCAAGAAAATATTATTAATTTCTATGTAACAGTATATAAAAGCTGTCTCAATATTTATTGTAATACCAAGTAGTCTTAGTGCCTTTTTTTTATGTGATTTAAGTAGCCAATATTCAAATGCCACCCATGTTGAATATTACATCAAAAACTTCAAAATAAAAATCAAGCCATAAAGGCAGCTTGACTTGCCAGTATATAACACCACCGATCATATACATCCTATCTTATCTTTGACGTTAATTAATACCATAGTCTCTCAATATCTCGATATTCTAATAAAGACTGTAGCCCTAGCTTTAAATTTGACAACCCTAATTCTTCTTTATCGACGGAAAAACGAAAAGAAATTTTTTACTGTGAACAGCGAAATTCAAAGTGAACGTTTTCGTTTTCCAAGGAAGGAAATAACTCCAGATCAAAAACATGGATTGAAAATCAATGAACATCCTATGACAAACAAACAAACAAACGAACAAACAAACAGCTACGGCATAGACATCGCATTCCACTACAAGCTTCTCAGTTTAGATTTAATTATACTACACTCCTTCGATCAGCTTATCACTTCCATATTCTTTTCAACTTGCATTCAGCAGATATTATATCACTAGCAATTGCTATTTCAGTGAAGTGAACGATTTACGAGAAAGATACCATCAAAGTACGGAAATTTTTTTTTTTCACCATAGCCTTTGAATATACCTGCTTTTGATTACCAAATCATATCATTATGTTCAATAATAACAATTACAACCCGTACAATTCCCCATCTCGCGGTCAAGGGTATTACCAACAAGGCCAGCAACAGGGCCAGCAACAACAACAACAACATCAACCGGAGATGGACCCTTACCAACAAATGGCCAGGCCGCCTACTGCAGGATTTAGCAATAATTATATGAGACAACAAGGATCTCATCAGTCCCTACAAGACCATATGCAACGGGAAAACAACAATCAGAACGCGATGCAGGGTGGAGGATTTACAGATATACCAAGTCTGAATTATCCAGCAACACCGCCACATCAAAATAATTATGTTGTACCGAATCAGATCATAAGTACGCCTCCACCTGCAATGTCTGCACTTTATAAACATGATAATAATTCTAATAACATGATGCAAAATGGCAACTTAAATGGTAGCAACAACAATAGCAACAACAGTAATAAATTTGGTACTGGGTCAATGGAACAACCGCAATCTCTAGGGCAGTTTTCTCCTAGCCAGTATTCGAATGATTCAGATTACGGACAAAATATACAGAATGGAAGTGCCGCAAGTAGTCCATTTCAGCAACCTCAACATCTTTATAACAATAATAATAATAGTGGAAACTTGATACAACAACAAAGTCCGATAAGGGCTACAAAGAACTTTCAGCAGCCGCAGCAACTCCAACCGCAGCAGCAAGTATTGCCTCAACAGCAGCAAGTTACACAACAACAAGGACAACAACAACAACAACAACAACAACAACAACAAGGAAATGGTAATTACATGTATTTTGAAAGAAGACCCGATTTATTAACTAAATCCACCCAAGATAAGGCCGCTGCAGTGAAATTGAAAATTGAAAATTTTTATCAATCATCTGTGAAATATGCTATTGAAAGAAATGAAAGAAGAGTAGAATTAGAAGCCGGTTTGAATTCTCATGACTGGTCTGAAGAGAGAAAAAACAGACAATTGACATCTCTTGGTAAGAAAGAGTCGCAATTTTTAAGGTTAAGAAGAACAAGGTTGTCATTGGAAGATTTTCAAACAGTTAAAGTCATTGGTAAAGGTGCATTTGGTGAAGTTAGATTGGTACAGAAAAAAGACACTGGTAAAATTTATGCAATGAAGACATTACTGAAGTCAGAAATGTATAAAAAGGATCAACTAGCTCATGTAAAAGCAGAAAGGGATGTACTTGCTGGTAGTGACTCTCCATGGGTTGTGTCATTGTACTACTCGTTTCAGGATGCACAATATTTATATCTAATCATGGAGTTCTTACCTGGTGGTGATTTAATGACAATGTTAATTAGATGGCAATTATTCACAGAAGATGTAACAAGGTTTTATATGGCAGAATGTATTTTGGCAATTGAAACTATCCATAAATTGGGTTTTATTCATAGAGATATTAAACCTGATAATATCTTAATAGATATTAGAGGGCACATTAAGTTATCTGATTTTGGTTTATCTACAGGGTTTCATAAGACTCATGATTCTAATTACTATAAGAAACTACTGCAAGAGGAAGAAGCCAATGGGAATGGAAACGCAGGATTGACGAAACCAGGACAACCTGGAGGTTCCACAAATGATACTAAGAGACAAACAATGGTAGTAGATTCAATCAACTTAACCATGTCCAATAGACAACAAATTCAAACTTGGAGAAAATCACGTCGTCTGATGGCTTATTCAACTGTAGGTACGCCTGATTATATTGCACCAGAAATTTTCTTATATCAAGGTTATGGTCAGGAATGTGATTGGTGGTCACTAGGGACTATCATGTATGAGTGTTTGATCGGATGGCCACCATTTTGTTCCGAAACACCACAAGAGACATATCGTAAGATTATGAATTTTGAACAGACATTACAATTCCCAGATGATATACACATTTCATATGAAGCCGAGGATTTAATACGTCGACTACTAACCCATGCAGATCAAAGATTAGGCCGTCATGGTGGTGCAGATGAAATCAAGAACCATCCATTTTTCCGTGGTGTCGACTGGAATACAATTAGACAAGTTGAAGCACCTTATATTCCAAAATTATCATCAATTACCGATACAAGATTTTTCCCAACTGATGAATTAGAAAACGTCCCAGATTCACCAGCAATGGCACAAGCTGCACAACAGAGAGAACAAATGATGAAACAAGGTAACAGTAATAACAATGGACCAATCAAAGAAGATCTGCCGTTTATTGGATACACATATTCAAGGTTCGACTATCTTACTCGAAAGAATGCGTTGTAAGTATGTGGAATACATAAATGCAAATACACGGACACACACACACACACAAACACACATATATATATATATATTTATAAATATACAATTAATCATCAATACAGTTTTACTGATTTAGGACGCCAAGTATACCAAATGTCACCCCCTGCTTTAAGGGAATATAACCTTAAAACCACAGGTTTGACATCGGCAAAGAAGCGTTCATTACCTATACCTAAGAACAATAAATTACAAATAGGGTCATCGCTCGACAGGGAGTAAGGCCTGCTTCTATTCAATAACAACTCATTTTATCGTCATCGACCACTATCTCCTTGGAGTCAACTATAAAAATACCTAAACCGGAGACGTAATGAAGACGTTCACACTGTCTATCCTATTATGAAAATCTCATCTTTCTTCTTCAACCCGTCCATCCCTTATTCTCGACCCTCGGTTCGTACCTTATAACTTCCACGGAATTCCAGAAAAGTTCACTGTTCTGCTCGACAACTTCCTAAAATGGAATAGTGATTGAGAGAGAGTGACATAAAATACCGCAGTGACCAAATCCGGCGACGGGGCTTCTTTATCGGGGCATATTGTTTCCAGATCAGGGAATTTCCCGTTTACTTTTCGCCTGAAAAAGACACTGTCTGTCCGCGGGCTTTGTCTTTGGCCTCGAACATCTCTATAATGAAGATGAAAATATTATTGTAAAAAGAACGCCCCCATTAAAGGGATGCACCGGGATTTTAACACAATATACCATTACTCGATGGGGAGCGATCGGATAGATCCGGTTTCATTATAGGTGAAAATTTTCAGTGGCTTTGTTTGTTAATGTGATTGTAATGGTAAGCATTAGAAATCTCTGTAGTAATGATGGGTATGATGGACATCGAATCCCTTTTGAATGGGAAACAAAAAATTCACAGGTATATAAATCGAGGCTATTATAAGCTATCGAATTGTTTTGGTCTCGAATTCTTTCTTGGTGTCTTGAATTAGAAAAAATTGTATCATTGAAGGTTTTTTAATTTAAACGAAAACTATACAAGCAAATAAAAAAAAAAATAAAATAAAAATAATATGAAGTTAGATTTAACTATCTCTGCCTTATTAGCTGCTTCTTCAGTTGTCAGTGCTTCTCCAATTGAATTCTTACAAAGAAAAGCTCATCACAACAAAGCTGTTACCTCATCGACATCATCTTCATCTTCTGCTCATGTTTCTGCTACTGCTTCAGTCTCTGAAAATGCAAACCCATTCTTTGCTCAATCAAACCTTCCTGTTCCAACAGGTAGTTTCCCATCTTTCGAAAATACTACAACATTATCTAACCATTCGAACCATACTAACCAAACAACTACCGAAGAAACTTTACAAGTTATCTTTACCGGTGGTCACAAACCACTAACTAACTTAACTAAATCAAACTTCACAACTGTCTACAACCAAAGTACAGCTTTGAATTTGACTCAATTATACGATGTCGCTAAGACTGTTAACTCAACCATCAACGACGCTGACTCTAAGGGTACTGTTATTGTCACCAATGCTAAATCTTTAGAACCATTAGGTTTCTTTGCTGCTTTAATGTTCAACCAATCTAAACCACTTGTTGTTGGTACTGATGCTACTTTAGCTTCCATTGTTGCTAACAATACCAAGGCTGCTAACAGAGGTGCTTTAGTTGTCAACAAGGAGGGTGTTATTTACTCTGGTATCTTTGCTCCATCTGCTGACTGTATCTCTTGTGGTTTACCATTAGGTTCTATCGATGATCAAAAGAATGTTACCTGGTATTTCGATGCTTCATTACCAACTTTAATTAATGAAAACTCTACTATCAGAACCACTTACGCTAACTTCTCCAATGTTTCCTCTTTAGAAAACTCCTTCAGCACCCCAGTTATCCCAGTTGTCTATGACGGTGGTTACAACGAAGATTTAATCAACTCTTTATCATCTTCTATCAACGGTTTAGTCGTTGTTGCTTCTGGTGCTTCTTCTAACTCATCCACTTCTTTGATTGCTTCTGACGTTATTCCAGTTGTTTACTCAAAGACTTCTCCATTAGAAACTGTCAATGCTGAAGATGTTCCAAAGAGTGCTATTGCTGGTGGTTACTTAACTCCAGTTAAGGCTCAAATCTTATTAGCCGTTGCTGTTGCTAACCAAGTCACCAACTCTACTGCTATTGCCTCTTTGTTTTAGAGTTAACCTAACATCATCATCATCATCATAAATATAATCATTTCTCATCAAGATTTTTCGTTCATGCAGTGTATATGCTTCGTTGAAAATATGGCCATTCAAAGAAGGCCTAAAGGAAGTCGCGTACATTGAGCACTTTTCGCCCTTTACGTATTTTTATTTGAACATTTATTATATTATATACCCATTTTTAAATATTTGTAATTTTTAATCAAAAAATATAATAAAAAAACAGGTTCAATACAACTATAGTAGTAAAGATTTAACTAATATTTAAAGTATTTAATTAGAGGTGCGCTTAAAAAATCATAGAATATAATTGGTATAGAACGTATAATACCAAAATGATAGCAAATAATAAGAATAAAACCAAATTGTTGGCGCCATATTTGAAAACGTATAATTCTTTTAATTGCTCTAAGTATTGAACAATAACTTTACCACTTAATTTAGATTCACCTTCTGTTCTAACACCAAAACTAAATGGAATTTCACCGATACCTTGATCAACAGGTAATGGCAATTTAGCTAATAATTCTAAAGCAATCTTGAAACCCTTGTCATTAACATCACCGGCTTTAGCTTGCAATAAATATTTCTTTTGTAAACCAAAGAATCCACTCATTGGATCGGAAGCAATTGTTAATGGTCTAGCCATCATTCTTGCAGTTGATGAGATAACACGACGATATAAAGGCCAGTCTTTATCAATACCAACACCTGGGGCGTATCTAGTACCGATGACAAAAGGATGTGTCTTTAATGAGTCGAATAATGATGGAACAGATTCAGGTGGATGTTGTAAATCAGCATCCATACAGATAAGATATTCACCTTGGGCATCATGGAAACCTCTAAGCACAGCGGATGAAAGGCCACGTTCAGTGGTTCTAACGATGATCTTAACATCGTAACCTTGTTTTTGTAATGCAGCAACTTCTTCTACGGAACCATCTTGAGAGTTATCATCGACAAAGATTAATTCTGTACATTTGGAACCTTCGTTGCCTAACGCGGCAAATAGTCTTGTGGTTAAAGGCTTGATATTAAGCTTTTCTTTGTAAGCTGGGACAATTACCGATTGGGTGATGGCCATGTTTGTCTATGTATATATATATATATTTGTATTCTCTTTCAATTAATAATCGAAATGCTTTTATCTATTACTGCATCGTATATGTATATATATTTAATTATTGTTTCCGTTGCTTATTAAAGCAAACACGTCAACAACAATATCAAAAATCAAATTTTTCAGGAAGTCGATGGCCAGTGCACCGCATATATTCTTGTGCAATAAATGAATTAAAAATACATAGTAGTCGAGTTGTATAATGCTATAAAGAGTATGGTTCTCATTATGATGAGGATTCGGTTGTTGGAATGGTACGTTCACCTTCTGCAATGTAAAGCACGTTATTACAACGGATGAATATATCGCCGATGATACCTCTCGATTGACCCTTGACAAATTCTTCAGTCCCACTTAATTGAATATTGAAATAATTATCTGTGGATACCAAGGTGCCTTTATAACTTGTATCGTTGAATTTGAGCGTCACTATAACAGGTTTACTTATGAGATTGCGGAGGAAAGGTTTAGGGTTAATCGGTGTGAACTAAAGGACACTGTTAGTATATTGATATTACTGATAAATGTAATTCAAAAAGTAGTTAAAAAATACGTACTTCAGACATGGCTTGCTATATTAGTTGGTTATCTATTGCTCATCTTCATCTCTCTGTTCCTTATTATCCAAATGATTTTTTTTCTGTTCGTTTTTCGGTGAAATTTTATCTTGTATAAAAATTATAGAAGAGTGTGCTATAGATATATATATATATATTGTATTATAATAATTTTACAGTTGGGTGAGTTTCAACTCATAGTTAGGTACTACCTTATCGTATTCAGCTCTTAGCATTGCCCATACTAAGTCCGTGAGAATTGCACCTATTGCAAGGGCATACACTAATGATATTGCGTAAAAGAAGTTACTATTCCCAGAACCTAAATCTATCCATAAGTGATAAAAGATAGGCGAAAGCATCACTGCATGTATGAACAGTAACATCGAGAGCATCTTATAACGCATGTAGCGCGTAACTGGCTTGTAATATAGTAAGAAAGGGAACCAGAATGCTGTGTCTCCAAGCACGGGATATGGTTTTGTTAAATTTATCCAACCAAGGCATACAATCAATGCGTACAGTGGTTGATCACTGAATCTTAGTGTAATCGGTACAATCATACCCATTAAGAATAAGTTAAATACGGCTTTGAAGAATGGGATGAATTCGGTGAACATCTCAATAAAGAAATACCACCAGAGTCCCAAATTTGGCGTTACTTTACTGAAGTTAATCAATGTCACATAATTAGCAGTTAAAAAATTCCAACTGTTATTATTCAACTTATAACTAACACCTAACAAAATTTGTAGAGTTCCAGCGACAACGAGGCACAACCTCATCATTCTTGAACGGCCTCCTCCGATAACGCAACACATAGGTATCAGAAGTAATAATGGATATAGTGCTAAATAACCAGCCAGTGCAATAAAAAAGCCACATAATAATACGTTATCCTCGAAACCATATAATACAGCACTCAATATAGCAGCATTTGTGAATCCGACACTTGATTTCGAAACACAACTTAAAATAGCAATTGGATTAAGAGCATACACGAGCGAAGGAAGCAATACGGGAACGCCCTTATTTACTCTTCTAGTTAGTTGCATGAATTGATAGGTTATATAACAATCAACAGCAACAAACACTAAATGATCCCAATTAGGTCTGACAAATTGCAAGGCCCTAATAAGTAGGATAGGATGATGTACTACCCCGCCATCATATAAAGAGCTCTTGAAACCACCTTGGCTGTGAGCTTGGCTATGCAGTAAAAGTAAAACACCTTCTTTCAGAGATCTGTAAGAAGTGACAGGGGTAGAAAACTCGACAGTTTTGTCAAGTGTAGAGGCTATCGATGGGAAAACAGTAGGCAAAATGGTTCTCGAGAGAACTGTGGCAAACAAAACCAACAATTGCAGCGTCTGGGACATCGTGACTAGTTCTACTTTCGTTATTTGATCAGATATATCGTTAATCTCTTCTCTTCTAATCTTTAAGATTTGTTTATTATCAAATCCTGCTAATCGTATTAAACGACGCTGCCACGGTGGCAATTTTCACTCGAGCGAGTTGTTTATAAGAGTTACTTGTTGATTTAATAAGAGAAAGGAATCAGAACGAAGTAGGAAAGGCAAGAAGACTTTTGGAGAGCTAAACCAACGTATAGCATCTGAATTGATCATGGACTTTGAAACTAACGAGGATATTAATGGGATTCGTTTCTCCTGGAACGTTTTCCCTTCAACAAGAACTGATGCCAACAAAAACGTCGTTCCAGTTGGTTGTCTTTACACTCCATTGAAGGAATACGAAGATTTAAATGTCGCCTCTTACAACCCCACCATTTGTTCAGGCCCTCAATGTAAATCTATCTTAAATCCTTACTGTACCATTGATCCAAGATCTAACTCATGGACCTGTCCAATTTGTAATTCCAGAAATCATTTACCAACCCAATATGCTAATATGACCCAAGAAAACATGCCTGTTGAGCTTCAACATACCACAATGGAATATATTACAAACAAACCTGTTCAAATTCCACCAATCTTTTTCTTTGTCATTGATATTACTTCAGAACAAGAAAACTTAGACGCTTTGAAGGAATCTATTATCACCTCTTTATCCTTATTACCACCAAATGCTTTAATTGGTTTGATTACTTACGGAAATGTTGTTCAATTACATGACTTGTCCAGTGAAACCATTGATAGATGTAACGTGTTCAGAGGTGACAGGGAATATCAATTGGATCAATTGACTGAAATGTTAACAGGTCAAAAACCTACTAATCAAATGGGTTCTGTACCAAACTTAAAGATTACTCCAATGTCATTAAACAGATTTTTTTTGCCATTAGAGCAAATTGAATTCAAATTGAACCAATTATTAGAAAATCTATCCCCTGATCAATGGACTATCCCTGCTGGTCACAGACCTGTAAGAGCCACAGGTTCTGCATTAAACATTGCTTCTTTGTTACTTCAAGGTTGCTACAAGAATGTTGCCTCAAGAATCATCTTATTTTCTTCAGGCCCAGGTACCATTGCCCCTGGTTTAATCGTCAACTCAGAACTAAAAGATCCATTAAGATCTCATCACGATATCGATTCTGATCGTGCTGTTCACTACAAGAAAGCTTGTAAATTCTATAATCAAATTGCTGAAAGAGTTTCAGAAAATGGCCACACGGTCGATATCTTTGCCGGTTGCTATGATCAAGTCGGTATGTCTGAAATGAAACAATTGACTGATTCAACTGGTGGTGTTCTACTATTGACCGATGCGTTCTCAACTGCAATTTTCAAACAATCCTATCTAAGATTATTTTCTAAGGATGAAGATGGTTATTTGAAAATGGCGTTTAATGGTAATATGGCCGTAAAGACTTCCAAGGATTTGAAACTTCAAGGTTTGATTGGTCATGCCTCTGCAATGAAAAAGTCTGAGACTAATAATGTTAGTGACTCAGAAATTGGTATTGGTGGTACATCGACTTGGAAAATGTCGTCCTTATCACCAAATCACACTTACGCAATCTTTTTCGAGATTTCAAATACAGTAGCAACAAATCATCAACAAACTTCAATGAATAATGCTATGCAAGGAGATAGACCTCGTTTGGCTTACACCCAATTCATCACTAATTATCAACATTCATCAGGTACTAACCGTGTTAGAGTCACTACCGTTGCTAACCAATTAGTTCCATTTGGTACTCCTGCCATCGCAGCTTCCTTTGATCAAGAAGCTGCTGCTGTCTTAATGGCAAGAATTGCCGTCTACAAAGCTGAAGCCGACGATGGTGCTGATGTCATTAGATGGATTGATAGAACTTTGATTAAATTATGCCAAAAATACGCAGACTATAATAAGGATGATCCATCTTCTTTCAGATTAGCACCAAATTTTTCATTATATCCTCAATTCACTTACTACCTAAGAAGATCTCAATTCTTAAGTGTTTTTAATAATTCCCCTGATGAAACTGCTTTCTATAGACACATATTCACCAGAGAGGACACTACGAACTCCTTAATTATGATTCAACCAACTTTAACCTCATTTTCAATGGAAGACGATCCACAACCTGTCTTGTTGGATTCCGTCTCTGTCAAACCAAACACAATTTTATTATTGGATACCTTCTTTTTCATTTTAATTTACCATGGTGAGCAAATTGCACAATGGAGAAAAGCTGGTTACCAAGATGATCCAAGTTACATCGATTTTAAGAATTTACTAGAAGAACCAAAATTAGAAGCTGCTGAATTGTTGGTTGATAGATTCCCATTACCAAGATTTATTGATACTGAAGCAGGTGGTTCTCAAGCAAGATTCTTGTTATCCAAACTAAATCCATCTGATAATTACCAAGATATGAACCGTGGTGGTTCCACTATTGTCTTGACTGATGACGTTTCCTTACAAAATTTCATGACCCATTTACAACAAGTCGCCGTCAGCGGTCAAGCCTAACTATATGAGCTGGGAAATAAAAAAGTAATTTCTTCGAGTCCTTCATCCTTAACAAGCTGTTGTGGATGTATTATTACTTGAAGAGGTTACTATATTTATTTTATTCAAAAAAAATTATTTCTTTCATTACATAATAATTACTGTGTATTTAGATAGTAGATTCAAAGAACGTATAGTACCCTTATCTAATTTCTTATTTAAACTTATAATTCAAATATAGGCATATCCAATGTTATACCATCAAAGACAATGAAATTATTTAATGGTGACTGTCTCTTACCTAAAATGTTAATCACATCCTGTGCTACAGCACCGCCGATTATGGCAGACACAGGAGCGAATTCAATGCCAATTTGTCTCTGAAATTGCTCGATGTATTCTGGTTTGTCCTCGAGATTATTCGCGGTTATTCGTAATCGGTCACATACTTCCATTGCTTCCATTTTTAAATCCTCGATAGTTGTCATATCGCCAGTACCGAGAGTGAGTAGTGCTAGTGTCAAAGGTAAAATATTTGATACCCTTTTCAATTGTCTTCTTGTTAACTTACCTTCCAAACATGCATTAGCTAACATCTCTTTGAAAGGTTTATATGTATTTTTAGTAGTTACAGTTTCATAAATTTTTTTCGAGTCGTCCTCATCCTCACGAGTCTCTACTTTAACTATCTCTTTGCTATTTGAAACTTTACCTAGTTCAGTACTTCTCTGGCCAACAGTTTTCAACTTTTCATCTTCTGAATTGAACTCAATCAGGTCGACAAAGATATATGAAAATAAACCATTGGATCCAGTAACGTACAGTGGGATGTGTAGCTCCCTTGAGATATTATTTATCGTTAAGATTTCACTGGTAACTAATTCAGTAGCTATAATTAAGTCAAACTGTTTATAAAAATGCTTATCTTTGGACTCAATCGATCCTGAATTCACCTTTAAATCCACTCGAGGATTCAGTTCATGGATTCTCTCTTTACATGCATCCACTCTCAATTTCCCCACATCGTCTTTTCCAATTAAAAACTGAGACCCAAGATCCTTAGTTTCCACAATATGATCGTCCAAAATAAATAAATGTCCAATACCACTTAGTACTATATTCTTTGTAATCTCTGTACCTATGGATCCTATATTAATCAATAGCACTTTTGCAGATCTCATGTTTGCCTGTGCGGCCACACCCCATAATCTAATTTGTCTATCATATAATGCAATTTCATCCTCAGTCAACTTGTTGTCGGTCATTTTCAAAGTATTCTTATGAATCCTTCTTGTCGATTCTTCATTCGTTTGTTATTCTCCTTTAAACCATTCAGTCTTCTTTTTTTAAGTTTCATTTTCTTTCCCAGAAAATAACGAGAGAAAGAAAAAACCTTGTTCTCTTAAACATAATTATGTCAGCTTCCATTTATTAAGTGAACATTCCAAGAACTAGACAGTAAACCCCCAAAACGTCTTCACAGTTGATGATAATTGATAGATAATTAAACCATTCTCAATAAAATCACTCTTAGGAAAGTTTTTTTTTTACTGCTATTACTTTATTAATTATTATTTTATTAATTAAACCATGGATCTTCTAAAAATTCTCGATACAAAACCGATACCAACAATTGTAGATTCAGAAACACTAGGTGCCTCTGGTGATATCTCAGGAGATTACTGGCTTCCAACTACGATGTGTCTTTACCAGAAGGAACTTACCGATCAAATTGTTTCTCTTCATTATTCAGATATTTTACGTTACTTCGAAACCAACGATTATAAAGCAGATGTCGTGCTCGAATCGATGAAAACTATGTGCCTTAATAGTGAATATGTCGCTACCCATCCTTATTTACTGATTGATCACTATGTCCCAAAATCATTAATTACAAGAGATGTCCCAGTTCATTTGGCCGAGACCAGTGGTAAATTCACTGTACTACGAGATTTGATTAATCTTGTCCAAAAATATGAAACCAACACAGCCATTGTCTGCAGACCAGGCAGAACCATGGACTTATTAGAAGCATTACTTTTAGGCAACAAGATTAATATCAAGCGATATGATGGTACTTCTATCAAATCAAAACAAAAGAAGCCAAAAAAATTGTCCTGTACGTGCCATTTATTTCCTTCAGATAGTTATCAATCCAACAAGTTCCCAATCATTGAACCTCATCAATTTGATATGCTAATATGTCTCGATCCATCAGTTGACACAACGAAACCGCACATACAAAAGATTTTAAAGCATGCTAGGAATCAACGTGGAGACCTACCAAGAGCTCCAATTGTAAGGTTGATAACAATCAATTCCGTTGATCACTGCGATTTGTATTTTAGTAAGCATTATGAGCGGACATCAACTCAATTTCTCGAACGTGTCACGGCTGCAGTAGTCGTACTGAGAGATCGTGTAGGCACTCTGCCTCCAGATCTGAGACCAATTTATTCACAGCATTTAAGTTATTTATTAGAATGGCTTGAGGACCCTCGGATTCCATGGCCGTTACCTGATATATATCCAGTGAAGGAATATACATCGATGGATGTGGAAAGGTCTTTATTAAGTGAAGTCAAATTCAATCCAACTGAGGATCTGGAGTTCGCCTTTATTGCAAATTCAAAGAAAAGGGGCAGAGGTGGGAAGAATAATAACGATGGGCGTAATGGGGATATGAACGACGATGATTCAAGTATACAATCTTACTACGAATTAAAAAGATTAAAAAATGATTATTCTACAAATCCTACAAAGCAAGGTATGACTCAATTGACTGGTATTACCACTGCCGGTGGTGACGCCTCTAACTTGAATTATCACTTGGTGAGTGGCATATTGACACATAAATTAATCCAGTCAATTGGCCAAGTTTATATGAATATCAAGGGTCAGAATAATGAATTAAAGGATTATAAAGAATTAGATGCAATCGAAAATGACCATGTTCTTTTTTACACAGGTGAGAGAGATTCCATGAGTGATAAGTTACAAGAATGCCTAGACACCATCAATAAATTGAATAAAGATTCTAAAGATCTTGAAGAGTCCAATAATAAAGTTTACGAATCGATAGGTAATATAGAAGAAAAAATAAAAGAGTCCCTGGAGGTTTTAGACACTAAGGGTGAGTTTCATGCCAAATTGAAGGATATTTTTATAAAGAAGAATGATTTAGAAGACGAATTGATTAAAGAAAAGAAACAAACGGAATCCAAGATGACGGAAAAGGAATATATGGAGAAAGAAATTAAAAGAGCAGAAGAGTCATATGCTACGTCTAAAAATGATATTGAGAAGATAAGGAGCGACTCAAAGCTATTGCAGGAGGAAATCGAAAGAAGACAAGAGGAAGATATTAAAAAGCAGGAGAAAGTAATGAAAAGAATAAATGCACTTAAAGTTGAAATTGGAAAGGAAAATAAAATCCACGAAGAACTAAAAATCAAGTTGTCTGACTTAATTGACAATCTGCATAAAGTACCGACACCAAGGATACGAACTCCATATTCCGGTAAGAATAAATCGAGAAGAAAATAAGACCAGTCATGTTATGTAACAATATATTTATTTTTTATAGGATTTAATAATATTTACTAATTTTCTATCTGCCATAGTTTAACCGATCTATCCCAACCACCACTAATAATACATTTGGCATCTGCTGAAAGATCCACAGATAATATTTTATCCGTGTGACCCTTCAATGAAGCAATTTTGAGCCAATTGCCACTGCTATACATGTTTATTGTCTTATCATAACTGCTCGAAATCAAACAAATATCATTTTCCCCACCAAATTTCAAGTCACTGATGATACTGTTATGTGCCAATATATCGCTTGCTAAATTGGATTTTCTTATATCCCATACATTTATGAGGCCGTCACCGCCCCCTGTAGCAACGTGATATCCATCAGACGACCAGTCCATACCGTAAATTGGTTTCGTGTGCCCATTAAGCTCCATGATAGACTTTCCTGATCTTATGTCCCAAACGATACCGATTGAGTCCAACCCACCGCTGCATAATAGGGAGCCATCTTTTTGAAATGCCAAACTGTAAACTTCCTTCGAGTGTCCCTCTTGTAACTGTAACTCGGTAGCTGTTTCTACATCCCACAGTCTCCACGTTGTATCGAAAGATGCACTTGCTATAAAGTTATCACTGGGATGAAATTTTGTGGCAACAACTCTCTTCTCATGACCTTTAAAGACTGCTTTTTCTTCAAGAGATTTTTTATTTTCATCAAAATTATACAATTTCAAAAGAGAATCTCCAGCACCACTAATTAACATGCTCCCTTTACTATTCCAATCTAATCCACCGATCTTACCTCGCGATTCATCATTTGAAAATGATAAGACATCTAGAGTGTTTGTGTTTAAAATTTTCAAATCACCTTTCCAACTTGCTGCTGCAAACGTTGAACCGGTAGGAGATATTATTAACTTGGATACTGGTCTCGAGGATACAACTTGAGATCCAGTTAGTTCAAATTTTTGTAATTCTTTAACAAAGTTTCTTCTAAAGGTTATTTCTTTCTTTACATCTTGATGTATAGCCTTGGTTCTTTCAGTTCGTATTCTTTTATGAGCTCTATCAATAGAATACGAAATAATTGCACGTCTTGCCTGAATCAAATTTGGACTAGCCGGTGTATAGAACTCTTCATCATCATCGTCTTCTTCCTCTTCGTTTTTAGCATTCTTTTCACTAGCTAATACGGGTAATATTTCTTTATGATATTTCCTCAAAAGATCTCTGTTTGCAAATAGTAAGTCAGCAAGCCTTTCTCTTCGAAGTTCCGGCATTTCATCCTCCAACATTTCTGGCTCCTCGAGTGAGCGTAGTATCTTTTTAACTTCCTTGTCGTCAGAAGGAGCCAGTTTCAACCTTTCCTGTCTTTTTAGTTCGAGTTGTGCTAACACATCGTTAACGGACTCTCCTTCATCTGGTCCTTTGTGGTCATTATCGACAGGCAAATCATTTAGAAGTACCCTTCTCTCTTCCATTCTTTTCTTAGGTATATATTGAGTTGTGTTTCTTTAACTTTTGGCGATGGGATTTAAAATAGCATAATATTCATTTTTTTAAATGTGATTATTTTATTTACCATCGAAAATAAGATATATATTAAAGACGGTACCACATCCAAGACCCAAGGAACCAATACTACCTGATACGTTTCTGCGAATATTAATGAGTAATTTAACATTACACAAAGATAAACACATTAAATATATAGAATCCCTAGATAAAAAAGTGGAGGATTATGAATATTGGCTATCCGAGCATTTAAGACTAAATGGTGTATATTGGGGATTAACGGCATTGTGTGTATTAGATTCGAAAGATACATTCAACAGAGATGATATAATTACATTTGTCATGAAATGTTGGGATGATAATTTTGGTGGTTTTGGACCATTCCCACGTCATGATTCTCATTTATTAACTACGTTATCTGCTATTCAAATATTAGCAACATTCAATGCATTGGATGTTTTAAATGAAGATGATAAACTAAACAAGTGTGTTAAGTTTATATTGGGAAACCAGTTGAAAGATGGGTCGTTTCAAGGTGACCGATTTGGTGAGGTTGACACAAGATTTGTTTATACAGCATTAAGTGCTTTATCCATATTGGGCAAACTGACTGCTGAAGTAGTAGATCCTTCCGTTGAGTATATCTTACAGTGCTATAACTTCGACGGAGGGTTTGGGTTATGTCCAGGTGCAGAAAGTCATGCCGCCCAAGCTTTTACATGTTTAGGAGCATTAAAAATTGTTAATAGAATTGATGCGTTGACTACTGAACAAATAGAAGAAATTGGTTGGTGGCTTTCGGAAAGGCAGTTACCTGAGGGTGGGTTGAATGGTAGACCAAGTAAATTGCCCGATGTCTGTTACAGTTGGTGGGTATTGTCATCTCTAGCTATCATTGAAAAGTTAGATTGGATTGATTTTGTAAGGCTAAGAGACTTCATTTTGAGGTGTCAAGATGCTGTTAAAGGTGGAATTAGTGATAGACCTGATAATGAAGTCGATGTTTTCCATACACTTTTTGGACTTGCTGGTTTAAGTCTTATGGGTTACAATGATTTGGTGCCAATTGACCCAACTTACTGCATGCCATACAGTATCACCAAGACGTTCAAGCAATACCCATATAAAGAGTAATTGCTTTTGTGATATTATCCAATATTTTCTTAATGCGTGGTTATTTCTTTATTATTTATTAAAAATTTATATATTGAAATGCAAAATGTCACTTGCTCTATGTCACTTGCTCTATTAAAAGTAAATCTCTTCTTCAAAAGATTTCTTCAATGATGGTCTATATTCTATGTATCTTGCGCGTCTCTTTAGAAGAAATTTACCTGGATTGATTGCTTTACAACCATTATACGTCAGTTGAAACTTTGGAGCAGTTGTGTCGCAAACAATCAAGGTTGAAGGTATTGGATATAAAGTCAAAGAATGATCCAAATCCCAATTGACTGGGCGTATTGTGGTAATGAAAGGCGATAAATGAGCCTGATCCAGTATAGTCTTGACGTATTTTCTTGATTGTTGTAATTCAGTAGGTAATTGATGCTTATCTTTAACTAACTGATTAATCACAACAGAATTATTTAGCGAGATGTCTTCCAATTCTTGTTGCAGTTTGAGCATGTCTTCTTCTTTGGCTTCTTCGATCATTGGGAAGATTACACTATGTCGTTTCAACCTCTCGGCCATGTCATCTCTTAATATTACGATCTCTTGTGATAGATATGCAATTCTTGTTGGGTTTGAACCCCAGACAACATGTTTACATACTCTATCAATTCTTTGTGTAAAGTATGTTGGAACTGGTCTTTGAGGCAACAGGCCTGCTGCCCCTAAAGAGTTCATTGATCCCCACGGATCGTTAACACCAGGGACAAACACTAGCGTTGATTCATTAATAATATTTTCAAATTCTGATAACAATGCAGCCAATGTATCAAAATTATTCTTATATTGTGTCGATGAGCTTATCGTTTTACTTGTCATTGACGCATGAACTGGAACCGACGTAAATGAACCTTGGAAAATTATCACAGTTGGCGGATCATCATTCAATTTAGTGAATACCTTTTTCAACGCCTCCAAAGTAACTAGCTCATCTAGAAAAATATCACCACCAAGAATAATGCATCTGTGATCTTCGAGCTCCTTTTCCAGATAATGGAGTCTAATTTTTAAGTCGGTATCCAATCTTGCAACGTAGTTTGAATTTGACTGTTCATGCACACCTAATAAATCTAAGTTACCAATAGTTTCCAACGTAGACTCCCTTCTTTCACCTGGTGGATGAGTCATGGACGTTACATGAAATTTATTTCCAACTGTAAAATAGATACCTTCTACAAGAACAATACAACCTGGAACATAATAAAGACCAGATGTGGGAATTGTTTGTGATATATCAATTTCAACGACACCTGAAGGGTCTTCTAGTGCCCAATGGCCCTTCATATCTTTCCTCAATAACCCCAGAAGTAAGAAATTTTTGCCATCACGACCTAACAAGTTTTTAACAGAAGTGATAGACATGTATGAACTTACCTTCTCTGTCGATTCCGATAATTCTTTTTTCAAAGAGATCATTGAAGATAATGGATTATAGGAATCATCATTTTGAAATGCTTCATTTCTCATCACTCTATCTCTAACCAAGTAATACCTTGTTGAGAACATGTTCAACTTAGACTTAACATTGGGTACTCTGATTGGTAGTTGACTGTTATTCTTGTTTGAAGGGATGAATATAAATTGCATTTTTATAGGATCGTAAGAAAATTTCTGTAAATCAGCAGCATTTATAATCTTAAAGTAATCCTTCCAATTCAACTCTTGCCCTATCTCAGTAACTTCGCTGTCATTGTTTAGAGTAGCATGAGAAGGCTCTTCATCCATTACTATATCCTGGGACGCATCCATTTGTTCATCGTGTGTGTAATCCATTGTAGGTAATGAAGTATTATGATCTAACATTGAGTCTGTTTGAGATAAATCCAAATCAGCAGGCGACACTGAACCCTCCTTATCATTTGTTTCTACATTTTTGTACAAAAACCTATCCAAATTTGAAGCCTTATTTGATGTGGAGTTATTTTCATTATGCTGATTAGGTGTGGTGGTCTCATTTGACTTGCCTATTTTTTCATTCCGAACTGCTTTCTCAATATTTTGAGACAGAGTTTTTCTTCTTTCTTGCAGTTCTGATATCACTTGGTTAACACCATGGCCATCGACAAATAGCCCACGTTCTTGTTGCTTCCAAACCATAGCAAAATTCTCCAAGAATTTGATAGTTTCGCTATTTTTCTTCCAATCCATACCAAAGTTCACACCAATAAACTTGGCTAAAGCTGCCAATCCATCTGACTTAATGCTAAGACCATATTTCTTGGATAGAGTTCTATATGCTAATGGTCTGAGATGAGCTGGTTGAATCTGAACCGGCAAAGAAGATGTAGTTTGAAACATAACACTTCAATAATACCACTGGGTGCACTAACACTATCTAAAGCACTTATATCTTCGAGATTTGAAAGGTCACTTCATAACAGACGCGTTATTATTATATCTTTTATAAAATTATTCAATATTTTTATGTTCAGAATAACGCGTGTCGTTCAACAAACAAATCTGATCTTTTGATCAACAAGCAACTGCGAATTAGAAGGGATCTTGCTATATAATATAGATAAGGAATACCATACTGACTACTATCTTAGACTTTAAATTAATATAGAAGGCACAGCTACTTTACACCAGAAAGTTGTTAAACGAGAAATTGAAGTCCGCTATATTTTCTTTTAATTCATACAAGTATCTCGAGACACATAGATAACGAGAAATCACCAGGATATATGGTATTATCAACGGCACAAAGAGTTATTGGAACAGCAGTTCACAAAATATTAGGTGGTGACGGTCTTGAGAATGATCCTAGAAAAGTTGAATATGAACTCGATGATGCAGAATATGGAAGAACAACAGACAGAATGCTAAATTCCCGCACCCGCAGACTACAGAATAAGAGAAACACTGTACTCAATCATAAGCGATTACCAAGATACCAACCAAAAAGAATTGGGAAATTTAATAACTTTTATCGTTCAGTAAAATCATTTTTTTTCAGTAATAATGGGAACAGGAATGATGAGATGAGACTTATGAGAAAGGGTTACAATAATAAAAATGCAAGAAACTTGTTTTTAAAAAGAAATAGAAGGATACCAGGTTTAAAGGTCAGGTCCAGGAGGTCTATAAAGGACCAGGTTTTAAAGAATGAGGCATTGAAAAGGAGAAAACTACAGGGTGGAGATTCTCAAGAAAAAGTCACAGCAGAAGAGAATCTTGATACATCCTTGGAAACAAAATCAAAATCATTGCTTATGAGGGAAATTCAGGAATTAAATAAGGAACTCAAAAATGCTCGTGAGGAACTTAAGTTTGCTCGTGAAAAGAATACCCTATTTGAAAAACTATTAGATGAGGCCAATATTGACAGGTCGTATGTGAAATCGAGAAGAGATATTAGAAATCTGGAGAAGCATAATGTGAAACCACAGGATGAGCTTCCCCCATCACCAGAACGTAAAGTGAATCCATTAGTCACATCGAGTCCTATCCGCCGACTTTCCATGGACCAACAACAGCAACATTTACAACGGCCATTACAATCTGATCAACAAACCTTGAAAATGAATCTAGATCCACCTAAACTAAACTTTTACAGTAAATACCCAACTATCCCTCACACAGAATCGCTTACAAAGACTCCGAAATCTCATAAACAACTCAAAGAAGAACAAGAAAAAGACCATAATACCGTTTCATTGTTGACGAACAGCAACCAGAGTGGTGGTTCAATAGAGGATCCCAACCATCCAAATCCTTCTACATCTCGTTGATAAATACTATTAAACCAACTTCATCACC
Source organism: Jamesozyma lodderae (assembly GCA_030571655.1). NCBI lineage: Eukaryota > Fungi > Ascomycota > Saccharomycetes > Saccharomycetales > Saccharomycetaceae > Jamesozyma > Jamesozyma lodderae. The sequence continues at coordinate 92,108 of JAJLYF010000018.1, read as the reverse complement.
CGGCCAGAAGCTTTACATTTTTCTCATTAAAAATCATTTCTTTTATACATAATAAGCAGAAAAGTTATATATAGTTGAATATGGTGATATAACCTATTTATGCTTGTCTAGACAGGTGTATATTCAGTATATCTATATGTATTTGCGTGTGTGTAAATATATGAACATAGGACAATTAAAAATCTATTAATTAATATAGACGTTACAGTAATAATGAGCACAGGCGATTTTCTAGCGAAGGGTATCGAGCTGGTTCAAAAAGCTATCGATTTGGATACAGCTGGGCAGTATGATGAAGCATATACGGCATACTACAACGGGTTAGACTACCTTATGTTGGCATTGAAATATGAAAAGAATCCTAAATCAAAAGATTTAATAAGGGCGAAGTTTACGGAGTATTTAAATCGAGCAGAGAAATTGAAAGAGCATTTGGATAAGGAGACGGAAGATAAAGCCAAAGATGGTGCTGCAGGCGATGGCAATGAAAATGGAAGTACTGGAAAAGCCAATGGTAAAAAATTGTCGAATAACGACGACGATTCAGATGATAAAAAACTAAGAGGTGCATTATCAGGGGCAATTTTAAGTGAAAAACCTAATGTTAAATGGGAAGATGTTGCCGGTTTAGAGGGTGCCAAGGAAGCATTAAAAGAAGCTGTGATTTTACCTGTGAAATTTCCGCATTTATTTAAAGGCAATCGTAAGCCGACAACTGGTATTCTATTATACGGTCCACCAGGTACTGGTAAATCATATTTAGCGAAAGCTGTTGCAACAGAGGCAAACTCTACATTTTTCAGTGTCAGTTCAAGTGACTTAGTCTCTAAATGGATGGGTGAATCTGAAAAATTGGTCAAACAATTATTTGCAATGGCTCGTGAAAATAAGCCATCCATCATTTTCATCGACGAAGTGGATGCATTGACTGGTCAGAGAGGGGAAGGTGAAAGTGAGGCCAGTAGAAGAATCAAAACTGAACTACTTGTGCAAATGAATGGTGTAGGCAATGATTCTCAAGGTGTTTTGGTATTAGGTGCCACAAATATTCCATGGCAATTAGACAGTGCAATTAGAAGAAGATTCGAAAAAAGAATATACATCCCATTACCAGATGTCGCTGCAAGAACAAAAATGTTTCAGATCAATGTCGGGGAAACTCCATGTACTTTATCTAAAGAAGATTATAGATCCTTAGGTGAAATGACTGAAGGTTATTCTGGTAGTGATATTGCAGTCGCTGTTAAAGATGCATTAATGGAACCTATTAGAAAAATTCAAATGGCAACCCATTTTAAGAATGTTTCTGAAGATCCATCCATTAAAAAATTGACACCTTGTTCTCCTGGTGATCCTGATGCTATTGAAATGAGTTGGGTAGAGATAGAAGCTGATGAATTAAAGGAACCTGAATTAACGATTAAAGATTTCTTAAAGGCTGTTAAAACCACTAGACCAACTGTTAATGAAGAAGATTTACATAAACAAGAGGAATTTACTAATGATTTTGGTCAAGAAGGTAATTGAGCAGTAGAAGTTAGATTCATAATGTATAATACGTCATTCACACTAAAATTATCATATTGTGTAGTCATATATATATATATATTTTTAAAGCAAAATTTTTAAATGATTTTTTAGATATTAAAAATTACTTCATAGTGTGTTTATTCAATTATTTATAAATGCTAGTGTTGTTTTCACTATCAGTAACTTTAGCACTTTCTATTTGAACCTTAACAATAACAGTTTTTTCACCCAAGATAAAAACCTCAGCGTCAGGATTAGTCTTCAACAATAGATCCTTATAGTACCTGAATTCATCAGTATCACGCTCTATTGGGATTGCGTGACCTCTAATAGTAGCACTCATTTCATTCAGCTCAGCTTGGTTCAATTGTTGTAAAAGATTTAGTAACTTGCTTGGATGACTTGGAGTGGATTCAATAGCTGGTGCAACATTAGTCTTCTCAGGGTTAGGCGTAGATGTACGGGACAGGCTTGTCTTCCTAACAGACAAATTGTTGGCCGTGATCCAGTCATGGAACAACAATGACACTGTTGGATTACTTAAAATGTTGATATACTTTTCAGTATTGTCGAATGTAGCGAAAATGATATAATCAGTATTTTCCTTATTGGTTTCTTTGAACGATTTATCAGCAGGAACGTACGTATAGTTCATCAATGACACCGATGGGATGCAGTCAGTTGAAGCAGTTGCCAAATGTACATATTTGGATGTTTTGATCAGCTCCATTAAATGGGGTGGAAATTTTTTTGTACAACAAGTCATCTTTATAACTCAGAATATATTTATTATAGGTTTGAATGCAGAATCTGTTGATTATATTCGAAAATAACTTTACTTCACCTCTGTCTCCACCAACCCTTTTTATATGTTTGGAATTTCAGTTTCCGTTTGAAGGGCGATGCTTACTAAGTTTTCCCTTGATGTTCCGCATCGCGACAGAGTAATTATTACCAATAAAGAAAAACCATCTTTTCAAGTATATATATACTACATTAACAATTACAAAATTACGACATAATTACACTTCATTTATCACTCGTGTTATAGTTTAGTGGGTAACTTTCTTCTTGGACCACGGGCACGGTTTTTATTCATATGCACAAGAGGTTTCGTTTCAGCGGTAATGCTAGCATTTTCAGGATTAACAACTGAGTTAATCACTTTCGTATTACCGTTGAATAACTTTTGCTGATGCATTAGTATCGCTGTTTCTAACTTGTCATTAATTGACTCTTTTTGTATAGGTTCTGGGTCAAGATCAATGATAATAGGTGCATTTTTGGTGCCTTGCTTCTTAAGCATATTAGCTCTCTTTAGCGCTTCAGGTAATGAAATTTTCCTTTCTGGTATGGCAGGTGCTGTCTTGGCTTTTTGTAGTGCTTTTCTTTTGACCAGGGCCTCTGGGACATCATTATACTTTTCAGATTTTACATCGGTTACTGTTTTTTTAAGTTCATTAATTTTTAACAAAGCTTCTCCTATGGTGGGTTTCCTTTTGGGAACCTGAGGAGGTATTGAGCTTTTCTTTATATTAATTTTCACGTTATCATTATTTTTCTCATTGTCATTAGTGTCGTCCTCGTCGTCAATTTCAATTACTTCCACGTATTTCGCTGAACGTAACTTTGGTAACTCAATTTTATGACTGTTTACATTGAGGCTCTTCTTAGTATTATTAAAGGGTTCAGTTTTGACAGCACGTAATTTAGGTGTCACAAAGTCCAAGTTCTTTTTTGGCGGTACAACTGGTGGTGCCTTCAAACTTTCTGCTTGTTTTGGCGTAGATTTCAGTTTGAGCGATTGCATTTCGTGTAAAGCTGTGAATATGTTACTATCATCATCGTCATCATCGGCATCATCATCTTTGCGATCTTTTTTCCTGAAAATTAAAGGCTTCTTAGGTAAAGCTGGAGGTTTTGATTTTAACGAAGTAGTTGTATTTGTTGTCACGGGCGATTTTAATGCAGAGCTAATAAAACTATCAGATTTTGGAAGTTGTTTACGTGATGGAGATTTCCTTAATGATGAAATTTTATTATTTGGAGACGTTTGTGGAGAGTGAAACTTCATTTGTACCGAATCAAGGTAATCTAGATGAACATTATTTTTTGTCTTTGAGTTCTCGGGACTATGTATATTCGATACAGTGAGTTTATTATTCCTCAATGAATTTATAAATGAGATTGATTCATGTTGACGTGATTTTGGTGGTTGTGGGGGTTTAGAGTTAGTCTTAGGAATATTAAAATCTTTAAGATCCTTATCCATCGGGGTAGACAGCAGTGGTGAGGTGCTATTATATTCTTCAATCTCCAATTTTGTTTCATAACTTAGTTCTCTTGGTGGTCGTGATACCACTTTTGAATCCAATTTAAATTCGGGTTTCGTCTTTCTTGTTGGTAACTCTGGGACAACCCTGGGATTAGCAACATCCATTTCGGTTTCCATTTTCATCCCATTATAACGTCTTGTTGGTAGTGCAGGTGGAGTAGGTGACTCAGACCTATCATTTTTCCCCTTTTGATGAATTTGTTTAAATCTCGACTCATAAACGTCATTATCTTCTGATTCAACACTAGTAGTAGCCTCATTGTTGCTTTCCGTTCTTCTAGGAGGTAAAGAGGGTGCATCCAAATCCACTTCAATGTTATATCGTAGTTTAATTTTGTCTCTGGGTCTTCCTCTAGCTGGAACTTTATTTTTCGTTCTTTCTTGAGATTCATCTTCATCCGTAATTACTTCATCTTTTTTCAATCTTTGTAAAAGTAAGTAATCCTCCCTCGAGACCTTGAATGACTCTGAACTTGTTTCTTCAACTTCCAAATCCAGATCTTTCAATGAATAACTAGGTTTCTTTGGTGAAAAGGTCTTCTCATAGTTATAGGCTGATTTATAAGCCAATTCTGATGTAGACAAATTGTAAATTGAGCTATCCATTACCATAATATCGTTAATTTCATCCAATTCCTCTTCGCCATCCAGCAGCTTTCTTGCTTTCTCTAGCTCTTCCGAGGAGTATATCTCTGTTTGTTTACTATCAGGAGATACAGAATCTTTATTCTGACGCTGTGAGGAGTCTAGTTTCTCTACCCGTTTCAAGAAGTCATTCAATTCAGGGTCACGGTTCCGATAAGTTGCCATTTTATTCCTTGAGGATCATATATGTATGTTTTTATATATCTTTTGTTGATAATAGACAGTTTTATTTTTGAAAAATTTCGATATGATCGCGAACGTTTCCACGTAGGCGTTATATTGAGTAGTAACGTTATATTGTTTATTAAAAAGTTATATAATGAATGACAGGTACCCAGAATTACAACTATGTATATCGGTAGTAAATAATTATTTTATTAGATCCCGTCAAAATGTATGGTTGGATATATATGTTTCGATAAAAGATAATGGCCTTTAACGTAGTTCTATAGATGGTTGTTTCTTTATCAAATAAGTTTGGAATCCGCAGAAGACAAAGAATGCCAAGTATACAAGGGCAGCCAAGTAAACAGTATGTGCAACACTGTATGAAAAAACTCATAGAGAGAGGTATAAAAATTGTTAGTATATCAAAGAACGGAAAACACATGGAAACACAATTGTTACATACGCAGGACCATCTTCTGGGTCATTTATGGAACCGACGAATGATTCGTGGCTTATGTTAAACAGATGAGCTATTACTGATAGTATAACAACACCAAAAGCAGATAATATGGTACAGAACCAAGCTTTTCCAGCCCCTACAACAGGTCTCATTATTAATTAAGTGGTATTTGAGTGTTTATGATTGAGTTATTGGAACTACCCTTGCCAATTACACAAGTATTCCAAGATATATCAGATAAATTCACAGTACAGTCACTTACAACTTAGCTGCTCTTTGTTTGTCGCAGCACAGAATTGCCGTTGCCGTTTTTTGCAGTCAGTTTTAGACTGTGCGGGTATCCTAAATCAATTAAAGTCTTCAAGATAGAAGAGACTAAGATAAATACTATGATATTATATCATTTAACAGGTGTTTCCTACTACATATATGATGAAGCTAAGATGCTATTATGTTAATTTTACCATTTGCAAGGTCATGTGCGTTGCTAACGTACGGTGTGGCTATCACTCTTTTAGCTGATTCACATAAGCAGATCGTTTGACGCTATGATTCCCATTGTTCTCATAAACCCATTAACTGAACTATAGCCACATCATAGCACGTTCCTCCTGGACTATCCACCATTTCAATCGACAGCTCTGTTTCTATTATCAACTGAAAAATTTTTCAGCAACGCCGTTTGTCATTCCCCTAAATTGTGAGATGACAAAAAAGGTGAAGAATTTTTAAAAATTGTGAGAATTTCCAACATATTAGATAAGATAATCATATTATTATGGTGCTACCTGTATCTATTTGTGGTACACTTTTAAGGGTAATTGGACCACATGTATTATATTGCTAACAATAATCTCCAATTTTTTTGGTTTTGGTTCTTTCTTTCTCATGTATACCAATAATTTAAAAAAATTTCTTGTATTTTTTGATTAACCTTTCTCCTTTATTTTGTTCAGGTCGAAATTACATTTCTTAGAGAGTATAAATCACTCTTGTTTGATAAAAAAAAATTATTGCACTTCTTACTTTACTCATCTCACTCGTTGAGCTAAACCTATTTCGTTAAAATTATAGTAATATTAGCTACTGAAAAAAAAAGTTACTAATCATGTCTCACAAAAAATCTGAAATTGATCCTGAAAAGATCGTAAAGGAGGAGCCGAATAATGTTGAGTCTGATGAGGAAGAAGATATCGATGCCTTAATTGATGACTTACAATCTGACAAAGGCTTTGAGGAAGAATCTGAAATTGAAGATGAACATGTAGCTGTGGGTGCAGCCAGAGAAGTACCTCCAGAGATGTTACAAACCGATCCAACAACTGGTTTAACATCTGACGAAGTAGTACATAGAAGAAAAAAATTTGGTCTAAATCAAATGGCTGAAGAACATGAATCAATCATCGTTAAATTCTTATCATTCTTTATTGGTCCAATTCAATTCGTCATGGAGGCTGCTGCTATTTTAGCTGCTGGTCTTTCAGACTGGGTCGATTTTGGTGTCATCTGTGGGTTATTGATGTTAAACGCAAGTGTTGGTTTCATTCAAGAATATCAAGCTGGTTCTATTGTTGAAGAATTGAAAAAAACTTTAGCAAATACAGCAACTGTCATTAGGGATGGTCAACTACAAGAAATACCCGCTAATGAAGTGGTACCCGGTGATATTTTGCAATTAGAAGATGGTACTATTATTCCTTCTGACGGACGCTTAGTCACTGAAGATTGCTACCTACAAGTGGATCAATCTGCTATTACTGGTGAATCTTTAGCTGTCGACAAACATTATGGTGATCAAACCTTCTCTTCTTCTACTGTTAAGAGAGGTGAAGCTTTCATGGTCGTTACCGCTATTGGTGACAGCACTTTTGTTGGTAGAGCAGCTGCTTTGGTAAGCAAAGCTTCTGGTGGTCAAGGCCATTTTACTGAAGTGTTAAATGGTATTGGTATTATCTTATTGGTTTTGGTTATAATTACTTTACTATTGGTTTGGACTGCATCCTTCTACAGAACTAATTCAATAGTGACTATCTTAAGGTTTACTCTAGGTATTACCATTATTGGTGTCCCAGTTGGTTTACCAGCTGTCGTCACCACAACAATGGCTGTCGGTGCAGCTTACTTGGCCAAGAAACAAGCAATTGTTCAAAAATTATCTGCTATCGAATCTTTAGCTGGTGTCGAAATTTTATGTTCAGATAAGACAGGTACTTTAACTAAGAACAAGTTATCTTTACATGAACCATATACTGTTGAAGGTGTCTCTGCTGATGATTTGATGTTAACAGCCTGTTTAGCTGCGTCTAGAAAGAAAAAGGGTTTGGATGCTATCGATAAAGCATTCTTGAAAGCTTTGATTCAATACCCAGCTGCAAAAAGTGCTTTAACCAAATATAAAGTTCTTGAATTCCATCCATTTGATCCAGTCTCCAAAAAAGTTACAGCAATTGTTGAATCACCAGAAGGTGAAAAAATTATTTGTGTCAAAGGTGCTCCTCTTTTTGTTTTAAAGACTGTAGAGGAAGATCATCCCATTCCGGAAGATGTTTATGAAAACTATGAAAACAAAGTTGCTGAACTTGCCTCAAGAGGTTTCCGTGCTTTAGGTGTCGCAAGAAAGAGAGGTGAAGGTCATTGGGAGATCATGGGTGTTATGCCTTGTATGGATCCTCCAAGAGATGATACTGCGGCAACAGTTACAGAGGCAAGAAACTTAGGATTAAGAGTTAAAATGTTAACTGGTGATGCTGTAGGTATTGCAAAGGAAACATGTAGGCAGTTAGGACTTGGTATGAATATTTATAATGCCGAACGTTTAGGTTTAGGTGGTGGTGGTGATATGCCTGGCTCAGAATTGGCAGATTTTGTAGAAAATGCTGATGGATTTGCTGAAGTCTTCCCACAGCATAAATACAGAGTCGTCGAAATTTTACAACAGAGAGGTTACTTGGTTGCTATGACCGGTGATGGTGTTAACGATGCTCCTTCTTTAAAGAAGGCTGATACCGGTATTGCTGTTGAAGGTGCAACAGATGCCGCTAGATCAGCTGCTGATATTGTGTTCTTAGCCCCAGGTTTATCTGCTATTATTGATGCTTTGAAGACTTCCAGACAAATTTTCCACAGAATGTACGCTTACGTTGTTTACCGTATTGCCTTATCTTTACACTTGGAAATTTTCTTAGGTTTATGGATTGCAATTTTAAACAATTCTCTAAATATTGAACTTATTGTTTTCATTGCGATCTTTGCCGATGTTGCTACTTTGGCTATTGCTTACGATAATGCTCCTTACTCTCAAAAACCTGTTAAATGGAATCTACCAAGATTATGGGGTATGTCTGTCATTTTAGGTATTATATTAGCTATTGGTACTTGGATCACATTGACTACAATGTTTTTACCAAGGGGTGGTATTATTCAAAATTTTGGTTCCATTGATGGTGTCTTATTTTTACAAATTTCATTAACAGAGAATTGGTTAATTTTCATCACAAGAGCTGTTGGTCCTTTCTGGAGTTCCATACCATCTTGGCAATTAGCAGGAGCCGTTTTCGCTGTCGATATTATTGCTACAATGTTTGCCCTATTTGGCTGGTGGTCTCAAAACTGGAATGATATTGTTACAGTCGTTAGAGTTTGGGCTTGGTCATTTGGTATTTTCTGTGTTTTGGGCGGTGCTTATTATATAATGGCAGAATCTGAAACCTTTGACAGATTAATGAATGGTAGACCATTGAAAGAAAAGAAATCCACAAGATCTGTTGAAGATTTTATTGCAGCTATGCAAAGAGTGTCGACTCAACATGAAAAAGAGGCATGATTATTTTTCTTCTTCCTCTTTCATAATTTCACCAGCCATTCCATTTTCTTATATCAACTTCGTATATATTTAATCTTTAATATTTTATAATTATTCTTTATATTTTTCAATTTCAATAAAATGATCCCTTTCTTCAAGACGTAATATTATGACGCTAAGATGATTATGCGTTATACTTAAATATTGACAAATTCTGTCATTTCGACTACAAAAAAAAATAAAGGAACCACCCGAAGAGAAAATTGGATAAAACAAAGCTCATAAACATGTATAAGAATATAATATATTTGAATATATGAGGAACCTATATCTTTCTTTTTGCCTTCTACGTAGAATTTGGAGTCCCAAGCTTTTAGAAAGTTATTAAAAGCGAGGTTTCGACTTGTAATTATAAGAGAACGCTAGTTTTATTAGATATCCATTACGAATTATGACATTTTTGAAATTTCTGAGAAACGAGCATTGCTATGTCATTTTGAATTAGTATATTCGAGTATATAATCAGGGAAAAGGAAACATGATGTAACATACCACTACTACTTAGTGTACCATTTTTCTTGCATTATTTAAATTGACGGAATCAAAGCGCAACTGACCACTATAGACCTATTATCAAGGGATACAGCCAAAATCGGATAGTTTCATTCTTCTGAGAAGCTTACAAAGCTACAGTAATAACATACTGACAGGAATAGAGTCATTTGATTTCGGTTAGGTATAGTAAAAGTGATATAGCCAAATAATAGCCAAATAACGGTCAAATATAAACGCAGTGTATGTACACGATAAATTACAATTTAGCACCCCAATAAAACTCCTAGAATCCAACCAATTGTACATATCTTCAATAATATTAACTCAGTCAATGAGGCAACGCCAAGGCCAATTGTAACAACTTATCTCCACTAGTGGAGTTTCAATCTGTCTATCGGCATGAATGAAAAGAGAATCAATAGGGTACATCTCAAGCGACGACTATACCATAAAATAAAAAATATTCTATGAGGAAGCTATATGCGTAAAATGTGTCTGTACAATTCTCGTAATAGTATGATCCTCAGTAGTTCTATAAAGTTCAAATATATGCATATCAACTACTCTGGATGCTGAAAATTTTGTGACTAGATTGCACTTCATTCACCAACCAGTAAAAAATTTAGAATTAAAACATCACACCTGTTCGGCTTAACAAATGAAAAAGTATTGATAGTTGAAAGATGATGAGCACTGAGACAACTAATTGACAAAGTGATGGCTCAGTTAAGCCCGTGCAACTTAATATGTGTGTGACGTAAAACACCTGAGTAAGGGACTTAAGTTGCTTAATAGTCAAGTATCAGTAATCAAATTTGAAACAATGTGCGTCACATATAAAACTACACCAATTATGTATAAATAACTATAAATGTCATTTTTATGAACACAATGTTGACACGATGTAGTATTGACTAGTCCTGATAAAAACACGAAAATAAAGCCTTTACCCATATTTATGGGTCAGTTTTATGACCTTAATTAGAAATCATATTTTAACAATCTTTCCTATCAAAGTAACCGACAGTGACTAGGATATAGGATACTCTTTTCCATTAATATCAGACTAATAGTGAATAGAATATATAGTACTCGCTCCTGCTGGTTCTACAGTAGCGACCAAGAAACCCTACACGCCTTCCTATCGACGCTATACGATAGTGGGGGTCCTAAACTCTTTCCAACTGATGACGATCTAGTAGTAACCCACGGTTAATATCCCCATAGTTGGGAGGATGACATCAAGGGAGCACAAACGGAAGTAACTATGTTTGAGTTAACAACAGAAACTGTTCATAAAAATGTTAACATAGTTCAGTTAATGGTATGAGCTAATTACATTAAGTAGCTCCAATGAATAAGAGCTCACGAACAACAGGTAACCACAACTCTCCTTTTGCAAGAGGTAGTTCCCTAAAATGGGCATTAGAAGCTAACCGTCAGCGTAATGGCGGATGAGAGATATGGATATCGATTGATTTCCAAAACATATATAAAGGCCTCTGCTTAGAATGTCTTTGTACCTTCATCATCATCATTAGTCCCCTTCCGAAGAAGGGGGTCAGAGAAAAGATATAAAAAAGCAGATATAATAATCATGTTTATATCTACTTATCTCATTTTCCCTTTCTACTTTGTACCTAATTAACAATGAAGCGTAATCTTAAATAATAGCATATGATGAGATGCTTCAAAAAAGCCTCAAAAATCAGAAAATACGATCTCTTGGCCCAGTTGGTTAAGGCACGGTGCTAATAACGCCGGGATCAGCGGTTCGATCCCGCTAGAGATCATTCTTTTTTGCTGCGACAAACATTGATACATTTACTTCTACCGCTGTACAGCTCTTCAAATATGGCCTTGTTACTAAACTATAAGATAATGTCTAATTTTTGTTGTTTACATTATTTATGCTACAAGTCATCAAATTTCACGATACCGTGAGAAGAATTCTGTTGGTTATTTTTCCCTTGCTTTTGCTGTTTTTTGCTCTTTTTGACTTCTTTTGAACTCTTGTCCATTCCTACTTTCCTTTTCTTGGACTTGCTTGTCTCAGACGTTTCTGAATCATTATCTTCATCTATAGAATCTAAATCCTTGTCCAGCTCTGCAATTAGTTCTTCTCTAGAAAGACCAACTAATTCTTTTTCATCAGCTGATTCAGAATCGCTATCGTCATCACTAATATCATTGTCATTCTCACTAACGCTGTCTGAATCATCAATGCTGCTATCACTTTGGTTTAACTCACCGTCTTCACTTTCCTCGTCCTGTGCCTCTGCGTTAAATTCCCATATTTTAACGTTTTCCATACCACCTGAGATTACTCTATATTCACAATCTAGATCTAAAAATTGAACCTCATCTATATCAGTATGTTTTCTTGTTTCCATGATTTTACTCTTCTTAACATCAACTTTATAAATCATACCGTTTGAGCAACCACACCAAATACAATTGTCATCTTGTAAAGTTGGCACAATACAATCAATGCTTTCATCTTTTGCGATCTTAATTCTTGACATTTGGTCCTCTAAATCATTTTTCTCAGGTTTCCATAAAGTTAAAATACCTTCACCCATACCACAGACGACAGTATCCCCAGTTTCAGAATCTAAAAATGCACCACACATAATTTCGTCCTCTTGATCATCACTTAACATAACGGCTTTCTTCAATTCATCTGTCTCATGTTTATCCTTAGCGTTATCAACTCTACAATCCCAATAAGCTAAGGTAGTTTGACCAGCAGAGATAAACTTATAGGCCGATCTTTTATCAAAATGGAAGATATCATTGATGGCATCACCGCCATGAATACCTCTAATGACGTTGATTAACTTGAAATCCTTGGTACTAAAAACATGAACATTTCCTACCTCATCACCTAACAAAAGGATTGGATGAGTAGATGAGATAACCATTTTGGTAAAATTATGGTCATCATTACCAATATGTACTTTTTTGGTTACTTTTCCTGTCATGACATTAGCCTCCTTCAAAATATTATCAGTACCAACAGAATAAAGAAATTGACCTTGTGAATCAATTGCTAAACACCTCACACTACCTTTATGACGTTTAGTTTTCCATAATAAGGAAACGGTATTATTTAATAAAGAATATTCGTCATCGGATTTTGGTGGTACATTAACGGTTTGCCAAAAGACCGTATCCTCCTTATGTGTCTTTTCCTTGGTACTAAGTGATTTCTTATTTTGGGTGAGCAATTTGGTCAGTTGTTCTGGATTGTATTTGAAACAGTAAACGTAACCATTTGAGAGGCCCGTAACTAAAATCGGCTGTTCTGGATGAGATGCCATTTGAAACAATGGTTCAGCGAAACGAAACTCTACAAGCGGTAAATCATCTGAAATGAGTTGCTCTGCAGTCTTTTGTTTCTTGGAATTTTTCTTAGCCATTTCGATAATAAACTGTCTCTTTTATGATTGACTTTGAACTTTTTTCTTATCTCATCTCATCTTTTATGATACCTTTTCAGGCTAGCTCATCTCTCTTTTTTATTTTTCTTTGATAAAATTTTTCAGTATGAAAAAGTCACGAGTATATCCACAGCGTTTCACTTTATTATCAATAACATACTATTAGAATAAAAGGATCAGAGATTTAAACCTTGAAGCATCATATATTATAATGAAGTATATTATTTGTCGCTAACCGTTTTATTAGTGTCAAAATCTCAACCAGTGATTTCTAACATAGAAATAGTCATGTCACGTGTGTCATCAGCATCTGTACATCACTGTGGCGTTTGTTGTTGTGGATGTAATCAGTTACATTATATAAGTATATTGTAATAATAATTACTATTTCCTGCTATTGAATTATTGTTGACTCAATTATCAAAAGCCTTCGGTTCTTTTAGCTAGACATAACATCTTTATAATGACAACTACGGAAGCTGACACGGTTTATAAACTTAATAATAATATTAAGATCACTCAAGAGCAACTGGATCACTGGAATAAATATCTTTCAACACTGGACACTCCACAGGAGATTTTGAAATGGTCAATAATTACGTTTCCGAATCTATATCAAACTACTGCTTTTGGATTAACAGGGCTTGCTACCATTGACATGCTTTCGAAATTACAAGAACAGAACCCAACATACGGGTCAATTCCGTTGATATTCATTGATACGCTGCATCATTTCCCTCAAACATTAGATTTACTCAACAGAGTGGAAGATAAATATTACAAACCGAAGGGTTCGAGAATCAACATCTTCAAACCTGCAGATTGCGAGAATGAAATTGAATTTTCAAAAAAGTATGGTGAGTTATTATGGGAACGTGATGAGGTTAAATATGATTTTTTAGTTAAAGTAGAACCAGCTAGTAAAGCCTATAAGAATTTGAAGGTGACAGCCATTTTCACTGGTCGTAGAAGATCACAAGGTTCAGCTAGGTCCAATTTACAGTTTGTAGAGATTGATGAACTTAATAAAATAATAAAAATTAATCCTTTGGCTAACTGGGGATTTGATGAGGTAAAACATTACATAGATGAAAATAACGTACCTGTTAATGAGTTGCTAGAATTAGGTTACAAGTCTATCGGTGACTATCACTCCACCCAACCTGTCGCAAATGGTGAAGATGAAAGAAGTGGGAGATGGAAAGGGAAAACAAAAACTGAATGTGGCATTCATGAAACCAGCAAATTTGCCAAGTTTTTGAAGGAGAGACAAGAGAAGGAAACACTTGTATAGTAAGTAAACTTCAAATAGATATCTATAACTTTTTAAAATTTGAATCACGTGACTCGGTTCTTGTTCTCTTAAAAGAAAATCCAAATAAATTCAAGACGATCCTAAAATGAAAAGATAGCTTCAAAATTAAAGGATAGTGCAGTGTAGATAGACACAAAGGTTATTGTAGAAGATCATTCAATCACAATGGGTAATTTTAGATTTCCAATTAAGACGAAGTTACCTCCCGGCTTTCTAAATGCAAGAATCATTAGGGATAACTTCAAGAGGGTACAGGCATCAGAAAATGAAATTACTGTAAAAGCATTGAAATATATAGCAAGAAATACCGTTCTTCCTCCAAAGACAAGGTTACAGGCGCAACTACAATTAAACATTATGCCAAAATATACAAAAATGAGTCAAGTAAAAAATAGATGTATTGCAACCGGTACTGCAAGAGGTGTCTTCAGTGCTTTCAGATTATGCAAAACTCAATTTAGGGAAAAGGCTCTTGAAGGTGCTCTACCAGGTGTTAAGAAGGGTGTTTGGTAGATTATCAATTCACTTCGAGATGTTTGTCTATAAATATATTCCACTATTTCAAAGAAACGAAAATTGAAAAGGGATTCAGAAACTTGTTAAATCATTATATATATTTTTAATTACATGTAAATACCATTAAATATACTCCTTTTTTTGATTCATAATGAAAGAAATTACCTTTATAGAAATTGTTATTGCACAAAATTATAACCTCATATTAAATATAGTACAAATAAATGGTATGCTGTTAAAAAAATGAGCATTTACTTCGATATACTTATAATAAAACACATTTCTTCTTCTTCTTTTTGTCCCCATTTCCTGCGTTTTTCTTGCTCTTACCATTGTTTTTGGATTTGCCCATTAAAGATGCCCTTGTAGCAGCTTCAAAAACTTCCCTGACACCAAAACCAGTTTTGGCAGAGCATTCATAATAACCAGTAGCTCCAATTTGATCTGCAACAGATTGACCGTCAGCAGTCGATACAGGTTGTTGACCAGCTTCTCTTAGTTGTTCCATGACTTGGGGATCATTTCTTAAATCAACTTTACAACCGACAAGAATAATTGGGACACCTTGACAGAAATGTAAAACCTCCGCAATCCATTTCTCTTGAACATTTTCCAAAGAATCTGGTAAATCAATTGAGAAACAAATCAAGACAACATTGGAGTCTGGATATGATAACGGTCTTAATCTATCATAATCTTCTTGGCCTGCAGTATCCCATAATGCTAACTCAACATGACGACCATCCACGTCAACATCTGCAACATAGTTTTCGAAGACAGTTGGAACATATACTTCCGGAAACTGTCCTTTGGAAAAAACTATCAGAAGACATGTTTTACCACAAGCACCATCACCTACAATAACTAACTTTTTTCTAATATTACTAATCTGTTGTGACATTTAATCTAAACGCAGTTAATTTTTTCTATATGGTGCAGAATTTAACAAACAATATCTTCAGCTTAATATATAGCCAATATTATATATTCCACTTAATTGACTTGTTAGAAAAGAGATCCTGGCAACTTTTTTTTTTCCTTATTGCAATTACTCGAGAATTGGAAAAATTCAATAATGAAGAATACCAAAGTTAAGTGTTATCGGATGACAATCTTACGTTATAATTATGAAAACAAAATTATATATCAAATCAAATTAAAACACCAAACCATTCACACTCCACGATGGAATCAATTATGCACAATACAGTCCCTTGTTTCACTCACTCCACCTTTTCCTTGTTTGAAAACGAAAATGTTTGATGCGTTTTTGAAACGCCTCGATTGGCCCTTTCCGGGTAAATGATAGATCTACTCTAAAAGTTCACCAACTATTCCAGTCACATCCAAAGGTTTAACGGGCACTCCGATGTCTCTGGCTAGTCTTCTTGACTCCCCATTCATCATGTATCCACAGTTCCTTAACGCATCGTCTGTGGTGCGTTTCTGGTAATATGGTAATCTCACTAGTCCGCTTCTAAATTCATAAATTGATCCGTCATTGGTCAAGATAACGAGAGTTCCTGTCGTTTCTTCGTAATTTAAGTTTTTTATCAGCTTATCTAGTTTCATTACTCGGTAATACTGATTTACTAAATGGATATCACTTGGTTTATCAGCTTCGTATGTTAGCTCGTTTTGAATTTCATATGGAGAGTCTAGTTCTGACTTATGTTCTTGCTCAACTGCCATGGATAAATTAGCTCGATCTTTCATCCCATTTCCTTCTGTGGATAATTTTGCTTCATTTCCATCAAACCTGTCGTCGATACCTTCTGCTGTTTTATTTGATAGGTTTTCAATGTCTTCGATAGTGGAATCCATGCTAATTGTGGTGTATCCAAATGGAAATGCATCCTTCGAATTGTTATCGAATATCGATAGCTCTGGATCGTTTTGATATGCATCAGCGCCATCAGATGTAGCACTACCAGAAATCCTGTTGTTACAAATTGCTACTGAGATATACTTTGTGAATTGTAAATTATAATAAAGTACTTCAGATAATGTATCAAATCCCGTATAATTGACCAATGCCACCGCGAAACAAGTTTCATTCAATTTGATAAGCTTAATAATATGAAAATCATATGGGGTACGTAGTTTAATCATTTTCATTTTGTCAAAATTATCATGGATATTTTTGTATAAATATAATCCTTCACCATTTATTGTGGACATCACGATATTATCATTTCCTACAACAATAAAGTGTTTGGTTTGACCCTTCCCATAAAATCGAAATTCGTTGAAAACTTTTAGCGTTTTATTATCGTCGTCTATCCGCATTTCCATAAAACAATCAAAAGTATCGGTAGCTAAAGTTGGGTTAAATTCTCCCGCCATATCTCTAGTTATTTCATTACCAGCGATTTTTAGGATATAAAATGAGCCATCCTCGTTTACATAAATATTTTCATGTATGACTGATTTAGTGTTAAATGAGCAAACCTCTTCGACCTTAATTCTATGCTTTGTAGGTATTATTTTGACATATTTTATGTACGTCTCAAAATTTAATAATAGTTTGATGTCTTTTTCAAGTGGACAAGGAATCTCAACAATATTAATTATTTTAGACCCTTTATCAAAAATATCTATAGGTAAATTTAACAGTTTACCATTCTCTAGTTTAATGCAGTTCCAGTCATTGTAATCAAAACTTGTAATCAATAGTCTATTAATTTTGGATAAAAATAGAAACTTTTTGTGACTACTTCTACTGTATTTTAGCAAGTAGTTACTGGATATTGAAGTAAAATACGACCATTTAAATATTTTCAATCCGTTACCAAATAGCATAAAAATTAAGTATTCATCTTCGAAGGAGTCACTTTGTATATCAAAAATAGGGTTCAGTTTACCTTCATATGGAATTTTTGCTTGGTATATAAAGGGCTCGATATCACAGGCTTCTTCCTTCAATGGGAATTGTATAATAAACATCTCATCAGTTGAAAAAATAATGATAGAGTCAGAGTTCAATTTACTTATTTGGAGGTCTTTGCCCATAAATGGCAGATTTCGAACCTTTATGCTTTTCGAATTTAAGGCGTTTTTATTGATACATTGAACAATCGAGTCTTCAGCAAGATAAACATACACGTTATTTAAAATAATAAAATTCTTTAGTGGGGTTTTTCTTGACTCAATTGGGGTTGTAGGGTCGTTGATAGTTTCGATAGCATTCGTTTTGAACTGTTCTAAAGCCACTCTAAAAATGTGATCTAAAGTAAGTAAAAGAATATATGTCTCATTTTGAAACTTATCTATCTTAATAGAAATTATTTCTTTATCTCTATTAGATAAAGCATTATGCAGGCTATCACTTTGTTTGAAGTCTAATACTAGATCGCTATTTTCGGCAATTGGTTTATTTGAAATGAAACAACTTTCAATGTTTTCCAAATAAAAGACTTTGTTCTCATTCATATTCCAGATTATGATCATCCCATCTTGTTGACAAACTCCTTCAATTTTGAAATCTGATGTGAAGGTAGCAGTACGTCCGTCTACAATCGATTCTACTTCAATTCTGTTTTCATATCCATATATAAGGTAGGTAGAATGCACATCAAAATATAAAGCGTTAGAGGTAGTAGATGTGTTAGAGTTATTCAATCCGTCGTTGTTTAATAAGTCGTCTAGTTCAACCAATTTCAACTGTCGACCATCTACTCCTTGCTCATCTTGTTGTTGTTTCATTGCAACGGCTGTTTCTGTCAATAGGTATACTTTCAAAAGTTTAGTACCATCGCCACAAATAATTAATATGTTTTTATTTGATTGTTCTATGTTCAAAAAATCATCCCATACTTTCAATTTTGGTATAAGTGTCAACTTTAAGTAACTATAAAATTTAAATATGTCAAATCCATCAAACACTTCTCGAAGTTTTCTATACGACATGCCTATACCATTTTCTTTCCCGTTTGATATTCTTGATATGGAAGAATTTGCAAAAGCCCATATCTCATTATTGATAACAGACACCTGAGAGTTGTCATCTGAACTTATATCTAAGGTTTTTCGACTTGAAATGTTCTGGTAAGCGCTCATAGATTTGGCCCTTTTGATATCTCCAAGGTTTATTTGTATTTCTAAAGTCCTGTTAAAACTCATTATCGACAGTGTGTAGTGTGTATTTCCTTCAATCGCGGTTGAAGCTGGGATGTTCTCTGAAATTGCCTTTAAT
Source organism: Jamesozyma lodderae (assembly GCA_030571655.1). Classification (NCBI taxonomy): domain Eukaryota; kingdom Fungi; phylum Ascomycota; class Saccharomycetes; order Saccharomycetales; family Saccharomycetaceae; genus Jamesozyma; species Jamesozyma lodderae. The sequence continues at coordinate 73,144 of JAJLYF010000018.1, read as the reverse complement.
CCCTTGAATCTAGTTAACGGATAGAATTCAATTATCGAGTCATTCGTTAAACATGCAAATATCAATCCAGTTGACGTAGATATGACATTACAGAACGTATATCTACTGAATTCTTCTGAGTTATTTGCTTGCAGTTTTTCTAGAAGTAATAGGGAAGGAAACCACGATTTAATACCTTTTAATGACCTGATTAACGGCACTTTGATGAAGGAGGTCTCACCAGACATTATCTGATTTGCTGAAACCATTAGTATTGAGTCATTCGAAAATGCTAGTGCTTTATTCGAGTTCAACGGAATTATTCCGTTTATTTCTTCACCATTTAGGTATGTTAATTGGTGGACTTTTTTAATCGTTTCAGGATGAGAGTCCCATTCGATACAAACATAGACTATTCGGTTATATCTGCTCGCTGGTAAAAATAGTAAATAGTGTGTAATTTCGTCATCAGTATGATTTTCGGATTGAGCTTTGGTTAGGTTTTTGTCGTAGTTAACAAAAAAGGAGCATGCAAATATGTTATAATCATTCAAATATCCATTGTTAGTCAATTGAAATTTGTAATGATTGATAAACTTGAAAAATTTCAAGGCACCGGTCGAGTTATTAATCAAGACAAATTCTTTATTTGTTATTGAGCCGTGCTGTATAATTTTCCAATTACCGTTTTCATATAAGTCATCGTATTGGATCAGTATCGACCTATCATGTGGATCCGAATCGTCCTTCGCTGGAATAAAAGAAGAAAGTCGACCCTTACTTTGAGCAATTAATAAAATATCATCAGATCTGTTATTGGTAGTATTGAATACTTTACAGTCACTTATTCCATCTGAAATTATTGTTTGCTTATGACAGCCAGCAAAATGAAACGAATTTAAACCGACTATAATATAATTGTGAACAAAATCACTTTCATTTCCACGAAAAACTGGATAATCAAGTTCAGGTTCATCAATTGATAGTTGTTTTGAGTCTTGTGCTTCTTCTTCATCGCTTGAAAGCAGCACGTCTAAATCGGAGTCATCCAGAGTTTCTGGATCCTTTGAATGTGTATTTCTCTTCCTACCCGTGAGTATCTCTTCTATTTCAGTTTTTGGTGCAAATGACTCTAACTGATTACTTAAATCTCTTTTAATGGAATGTAGGAAAGTATCCGTCTTCAAATACTTGAATGGAATGCACCATTCGGAAGTATTTCCACGCCACATATTTTGTTGGTTGAGCATTACATTACCCACTTTGGGTAAAATTGACATATTTTTAATTGCAACTTCTGTATCGTAATTGTTTTTGCCTTTGATTTTAAGATTGCCCTCATTATACGTCGATTGCTTCTTATTCCATGGTTTCGATAATTGTGAGCCGGCAATGAATTTGGCATTGAACCAAGTCTTATCTGGTAAATTTAATAGCTTTTCAATATCTGTTTCCATATTAACATGTAGTTAAACTATAGCAAACGGTTTATTCTTAATTAGCAGGCAATTCTAGCTTTGATGATGCTATTTGTATTTGAAATGCATATAAATATTAAATATCACTTTACCTTCAATGGGCTTTAAAAAAAAGTTGTGTATAGCCGCAGTCGTTAAACTAAAAAATAAAAATGGTCAATATAGTTATATATTATAACTTGAAGTTTCATATCATAAGGTATATATACCCTTTTAATAAATGTGCAATACCATACCCTGTAAACTCTGTATTAATATTGAAATTTTCAGCGAAATTTTAACGTCTCACAGTTTCCGCAGGTTGTTTATTTTTGATTACCGATGATTATTGTTAAGTTGATCTGAAGATGAAAATTACGATAACTCATTCATAACGCACTGCCTAAGTTAGCAATCGATTATAGAAATGACTGAGAGTACTGAGGATCTATCAAAGAAACAAATTTATCCAGAAAATGAACAGCAGTCAATAGATGAGGCTGCTGCGAGTGATCCTGCAAATATTCTTGATCATGTTAAACTGTTACCGATTAAAAGATCTATCGATGATGTTACTCCTGACCCAGTAGAAGCAGAGACAGTCGGTTCTGGGACTGAATCACAAGATGAATTGACATCGAAAAAATTGAAGAAAATGAAATCTGGATCAGACTCAGGCTTCGTTAACTTTAAGAAAAGATTACTACGTCATGCCAATATGACACTTCCGGCAGATGAGACTAAAATATACTCATATCTCGATGGTACAAGACAAGAAATTTCTAGAATCCTTAAGCAATCCATTATCCAAAAGGAGAGTCACTCAGTAATCACAGTTGGTCCACGTAATAGCTACAAATCTTTCTTAATAAATAACGAAATAAATCTTTTGGAAAAAGATTACCAAAGTCAATTTATTACAGTGAGACTAAATGGGTTTATCCATTCTGAACAAGCTGCAATTAAAGGTATTGCTGAACAATTGCAAACTGAACTACAAAAGTTGCATGAACATGACTATGTAAATCCAAACAAAGAAGCTTCAATAGATGCTGAGACTGATGGAGATACGGATATTAGTAGTGGTTCTTTAACTGAAGTTTTTGAGAAGATTCTGAAACTTTTGGATTCCACACAAAGGAAAATCAATAATAGTAAATCCAAAAATGGTGATATCAACACAAAAATCACTGTTGTATTCATATTTGACGAAATAGATACTTTTGCCGGTCCAGTCAGGCAGTCGTTACTATATAATCTATTTGATATGGTGGAACATGCGATGGTACCTGTTTGTATTTTTGGTAACACGACAAAGTTAAATATCTTAGAATACTTGGAAAAAAGAGTTAAGAGTAGATTTTCTCAAAGAATTATCTATATGCCTGAGTTCAAGAATCTTGATGAATTTTCATCCACAATACAAGAATTTTTATCGCCAATACAGCCAAGTTATCTTCTTGAAGAAACTAGTAGCAAAGAAGAGAGCAAATATTTATTAGGTTGGATAGAACTTGTGAACAATTTGATAAGAGATGATAAATCCTCACTTTTTAAAAATATACGAACCAATTATGAAACTTTCCAGTCGGTCACTGTGTTCAAGAACAGTATTTGGCCTATACTTGCTGGATCAACCAGTTTCGAGACCTTAAAGGAATCAATAACATCCTGTGAATTACTAAAGAGTTATATGGACAACCAGTTGCAATATGAGTATACAGCAAAAGTTCAGTCATTATCTGATTTAGAATTAGCAATACTAATTGCGGCTGCTAGGATGTCGTTGAAATCGAAAGATGACTCTATCAATTTCAATCTAACATATGTAGAGTATAAAGATATGATCAAATCCATGAATGTCAAAATCCCTTCAAATACAAATTTAAACGCTGGATCCACAAAATTAGTAGACAACTTAATTAGACTATGGCCAAAAGAAGATGTCAAGAACGTCTGGGAGACCTTGCAGGATCTGGATTTTATTTCAGATAAGGGAAGTGTTGGGTTGAGAGAATCTGCCATTGCTGTTTTCTATGCCAGTAATTATCAGTTTCAAGGATCCACTATTCCGTTTGATTTGAGAGTCTATCAGCTTCAAATAACGTTGCAAGAATTGAGAAGGATTGTATCGAAGTCCTCCATGTATTACTCATACACACAGCTGTAGACAAGACAAGACTCATGCGCAAAGGACACTAAGCATTAAATACTGTCTTAACATGAGCTTCATCGTGTCCGTATTCAGTGACCAACTTTAAAGGTGCGCGATCACCGATTTTCCTTGTGGGTTTATGATGTGAAAAATCAACTTGTTCTATTTTATATATACATATGTATAACATGTAATATATATTACTAGTACTCCAACTTTAGGTCGATTAATAAGGTAAAAGCATTGTTAAGGTATCCACTGTAGATCAGAATACATATCCTTTATTGTCTGAGTGTGCATCACCTTTTGAAAGTATTTAATGGCTTTACAAATGTCTGATTCAAACAATAGTAATTTAAACTCGATGAATACAGAGATATCGTCTGCCGTAACTCCAAGAAAGTATAAAATTGGCAAAGTTATTCAAACTCCTACCGTTCAAGTTGATCCAAAAACTGGTTTATCTTTTATTGCGCTGAAGAAAAAACCAAATGAGCGAGTTTATGGTGTTACTAAGTTTGCAAACCGTTACAAGGAAGAAAAGAAATTGGGTCAAGGTACCTTTGGTGCTGTCTATAGGGGTTTACATCTTGAAACACAACGCCAGGTGGCCATGAAAAGAATTTTAGTAAATGTTGAGAATGATTTGTTTCCTATTACGGCTCAGAGAGAGATCACTATATTAAAGAAATTGAATCATAAGAATATAATCAAATTAATAGAAATGGTCTATGATACGCCACCTGATTCACATACTGCAAATGATAGGGATTTGATAAATAACCAAGCTAATAGTGAGTCTCAGAAACCTGTGAACAACGTCTTTTTCTATATGATTCTGCCGTATATGGTTTCTGATTTATCAGGTATACTGCATAACCCTAGAATAACTTTGGAAATGAAAGATATTAAGAATATAATGCTACAATTATTAGAAGGTGTCAATTATATTCATTGTTCTAAATTTATGCATAGGGATATCAAAACTGCTAACATCTTGATTGATCATAATGGCACTGTCAAACTAGCAGATTTTGGATTAGCCAGACTTTATTATGGTTCACCTCCTAATTTGAAGTACCCTGGTGGTGCTGGTACTGGTGCAAAATATACGTCTGTAGTTGTCACCAGGTGGTATCGGGCCCCAGAATTGGTTTTGGGTGATAAATACTATACCACAGCAGTTGATATTTGGGGCGTTGGTTGTGTCTTTGCAGAGTTCTTTGAAAAAAAACCGATTTTGCAAGGAACCTCGGATATTGATCAAGGCCATGTCATATTCAAACTTATGGGAACTCCTGATGAACAAGATTGGAAACTAGCAAAATATTTACCTGGTGCGGAATTAACTAGAACCAAATATAAAAGTTCTTTGAAAGAAAGATTTGGCAAATATTTGACTGAATCTGGTTTATCATTTTTATCAAAATTACTTGCATTAGATCCAATAAAGAGATATACTGCCATGGCAGCAGTAAAAGACGAATTTTTCAATGAAGAACCTTTACCATCCAAAGTATTGAGTTTGCCATGTGAGGAAAGTCACGAAGCCGATATAAAACGTTATAAAGAGGAAATGCATCAGACAATGTCTCAAAGAGCACCAACTGCTCCACATGGCCACGTAGTTGAAACACAAACAGTATTCAAAAGCGGAAAGACACCGATAGGGCCTCAGAAAGTGCATGCGCCATTGAAGCAACTACCATCAGCACCTTCTGCCAAATCGAATACACAATTCGTTCCTCATCCCAGTAATAATAAACCATACTCGTTAAATGATGATGGTACGCAGCATACCACAACCTCTTCGTCAAATTATTATAATAAGAACACCTACAACAATTATAACAATTACAACAACCGCAAGGCCTACCATAACAACCCTAATAGTAACTATGTGAATAAAAATAATAGCAGTGGTTATAACACCAGAAACTATCATACAGGCGGCACTCGTTATGGAGCTACTGAACAAAATAGTTCCATAACAAGTAATTCAGCATCCAGCAGTAATAGTGCGACAGCTAGTACCACCACTCAAAATAAGTATACACATTCTCATGATAACTATAACAATTATAACAATTATAATAACTATAATAATTACAATAAATCATATACTCAGAGGAGTAACAATGGTTATTATAACAACTCCACTAATCAGGCGGCCCCTAAACATAGTACAGCAATACCGCAGCAACCGAGTGATCCTAATAGGACCGTCAGTGCAACAAGAACCTCATTTCAAGCTACGAAGACAACCTCCTCGACTACTGCACCTTCGAGATACCAACGAACCACTTATGAGCATGATAAAAGAACTGTAAAATCAAAAGAAGAGCAACCTTCAGGTTCTCTTCATGACCGAATTGGTGTAAGTGAAAATTTCAAAAGAGAGTATTCATTTATCACACCAAACAAAAGGAGTATAGAGAGTCAAAGTGAGAAAACCAATGAGAATGATAGTAAAAAACAGTCAGGGTCGAAACCAAAAAGTGATTTTGCAAATCTGTATTAGGACGATGGGCAGCTACGGTAAGCCTTGTCCTCTGTTGTTGATCATGTATTAGTTTATGCAAATAAGATTGAAGCGAACTACTCTTTATTTATTTTGAATTTTTATATATTTAAGGAATGTACACAGTTATAAAGATGGATTGAATGCAAACTCATTCAAAAGTTGATCTACGTCATCCCATACAAATTCTGAATTCCAATTTCTTCTGTACTCTAGCATGGAATCCGTAGTCTGTTCCCGTACATTGTTTAATGAATTTGCTGGTGAGCTTTCAGATTCTTTTGGTAAGTTCTGGTTGGCGTGTGAGCAAGTTTCTCCCTGCGCTCGATTTACTATAGCTTCCAGCGAGAGGACACATGGTTTCTGTTTTATGGGAATTGGGTCTAAAGGAATCGCATTTAAGATTAGCCTTGTTTTATTCGCATTACTATCTCGTTCTTCTTTGTTTTGTTCAAGATTTAGAATTGGACTATGGTCAATACTTTCTCGCCGTTTCAGTTCCATTTTCAAGAGCTCCTTTTCCTGATCTTCTCTTTCGAGTTTCGCCATGCCACAAGTTTGCTTTAACAAGTATAGACTCTCAAAGAAAACATTTACTGACATTCTGGATTTGATGATAATATTCAAATTAAAATCCTCATTATTAATTATGTCGTTATTCTTCTTTTTCTCACTAAAGTTGTTACTAAACATCGACCAAATACTTCTCATTATACCGGAAAATCTATAAGCCAAATCATATTTAACTATTGATACACTTGAAGTAATCTTTATAGCATTTTGATATGCAATTTTGCCGCTCTGGATGTCCAAAAGAGGTCGTAAAGATGAGAATATCAATTTGCCAATGATACAGGCAGCGTGCCATATATTTAATGTAAATATTCCAGGAAAATAATAAGCGATCTCAGGATTTTGTTCATTCATTTTATGGGTACATTCAATCAATGATAATGAACAGTTATACAGTCTAATCAAGCCTCTCTTAATTTTGAAAGGCTTTGAATCATCTAGGCTGTCACCAGTATCATCCTCACAGGTCTCCATAAAATAGTATGCCAGGAGGCGAACCTTAGTTGATAGTAATTGAAACTTTATAATGTCATCAATATGTAACAAACGTGAATTCAAATCATCTAGTTCTTGTTCAAGGCAGGACAACATCGGTAATCTTTCATCTGGTAACATGGCCTCCATCGAAGTACCCATACTTCCATGTATCGTCCTTTGCATCTGGTCATCATATTTTACCAAGGATAGCATGTCACTCAGCGTTGAATCCTCTCCTAATTGTTTTATGTTAATATTATCGAAGGAAACATAAGCGGGAAATCCAAAAGTTGAAGATACAAATCTTGAAACAATGTTACAACACGCCCATGTCTTCATTTGCTCATGGATTAACTCAGAAGTGTAGTTATTTGAGACGCTTGATTGTACTTGAAATTGTTTGGTGTTAAGTCCTAAACGAATTGCCTGAAACATTGCTGCACCTATTGTGTTCCACGATGTATCTGAGCTTAGCGAAGAGGATAGTGGTGGCCAAAATGTGTATATAAGAAAAGCTTGTACTGAATACACTGAAGAAGCGTTAAAAATTGGGGCATTTTCAGCACTTGGCGTAGAGTACTGTATTATTGGTGATATTGTTATCTCTGCTAGAATAGATTTTACATTTGCAGTGAGTTCTTGGATGGTGGTTAAAGAAAATTTAGTATTTCTTCTTAATGCTATCAGAACTATTATCCAAAAAAGGCATGGTGATAACTGATATATTCTTTCCGGCCCAATATGTATGCTAACTACAGGTAGAAAGCGGTGATACTTGGAGGCATATTCTTGAAATAGAATTACAATATCATCTGATGATAATTCTATATTACCCAATTGTTTCGAAGTACATTCTAGATGTTGACAAGCTGGTGTATAATTTGTCTTCGGAACAATGGTTTCTTTTTGTAAAATATCTATTGGGTAAGTGTGAGATTCTTTCTCTAATAGGCGTAATTGTTCTTGCGTTAAATGTGCTGTTCTTGCCTTGTTTTTTCTAGAACTTGAAGCAGAGGTAATAGATAATGTCTGAGCTCGTTTCGAAGTTCTTTTGTAGTCTCTTTTCAAAACACATGAGGTATTTTTTGTCAAGCATCGAGAACATGGATTAGGAAAATTAATGTAAGCATCACATTTGGCCTTTTGCTGTCTGCATTCTACACATGCAAACTTTTTCTTGGTTTGAGACACAATTTTACCACCTGAAGTTGATAAACTTACGTTGTCATCCTCCATTAGTTAGTGTTTATGAAAAATTTTAATTCTTGCAATACCCTAATTTATTGATAGTGCCACTAATATAATTTTTATTTTGAGGCCAATTAGAAAGTGTACTATATTATATAAAGCTTTCCATAGGCAGTCATCCCAAAGAAGAGCACCTGCAACGGTTGGTGATCATCTTGCTACTTCTTCCCTTTCGATACATCACTGCTTAATAGTTACAAATTGGTGTCACTTAAAGTGCCTTCAATTTTTACTAATGTAACCTGTAAATCTCCGGTACCGGCACACATATTGAAAAATCTTTTATCTCTTATCACAAGCGAAACATGTATAAAAATATATAAAATAAATATAAACTCATAAACAATAAAAAAAAATATTCATTCAAACGTAACAATTTTCCTCCCTACGCCGGCACGGTCGAAATTAATCTCAAACTTCGAGTTAATGACATTACGTCTCCTAGAATCAGGCCTTTGTTCTTGTGCAACCTGGTCATCACGTTCACTGCTATCATCATTCTCCATATCGGATGAGTCTGTAGTGTGTGTTGGTTGAATTTGTGCAATCTCAAACCCGGTGTTCAGCTTTTCAGTTTGTGTTGGCACAGATAGTGCTGAACTTGAATGAGTGTCGTTACCTGACATTGCCAACTCTGCCAACCTTGAAGCTAGTTTATTACCACTTGTTTCGTAGCTGCGGGAACTTAAATCTACCCCACTGCCTCTTTCCTTTATAGGTGGTGTAGCAGAAATGCTTCTACTATCTATATGTGCATCCATGTCAAAAAATCCAAAACCGCCGTTATGATTAATATAATGATCTTTCAAAAGAGAATGTGATGATACAGATTTTAACTTAGTCTCTATGGTTACTTTAGTCTTTTTATTTTGAGCGGTATCTTGTTCTGTCTTAACCTCTTTCAAAGCATTATCTAACTCATATAATCGATCAATGAATGGACTGATCTTAATACCTGTCCTATTATGAGATGTACTACGGGAAAATCTCCAATAAGAACGTACCTCATGTAAAACCCAGTTTAGCATAAACATAAGTCTATCACCCTGTCTAAATTGAGAAGTAACCGTCAAATCACATTGATCATCTTTAATAATATAGCCGATACCAAAACCTTGTGGTACTACTGGGGTGATACCGAATGTGGTAGTGGCAGAATTACCACAATTTGCAGCTATTAATTCTGGTTGAGAGAATGGTGCAATGATCGGATTATCGAATAGTTCACTCGAAACATCTTCATCATCCTGGTCAAATTCAATTCCAAAATGATCGTGGAATTTGTAAAGGTATCTCAAAGCATTAAAATGTTTTTCGTAACCAGAACCCATTTTAGCTTTCTTTATTGATTGACTATGCCTTTCACATGTTTGAATAAATTTATCTAGCTTACCTTGACCATCAATTGAATTTGATATGAACAATTGACATAGTTCTAACAATTCTTGATTTTGAATATTGATAAAGGATGATCTTGAATTTTTGAAACCTCTTGTGGAGATAGGTTCGAGACTGAATACCATTTTACCATATAACGAGTAATGAGCAATCTGTAATGCTATTTGAATCATTGAATCTGGTTGGATACCTAACCGTTGAGCAGAACGACGCCCCAGAGGCACTGAGACATGGATAATATCATGTTTAGAAATCAAATCAGCTAACTTAGTTTCCGATAAATGAACATGAGTATTCAAAATGTTACTAAAAGACCAATCAATTTTATAAATAAGATGTTGTAAAGTCTCTTCAAATGGTAATAATTTTTCCTTTGGAGTAAATTTGTCGCTCTTAGAACGGTCAGATTGCTTAACATTTGGCCATAGAGAAAATTGTGCGTCGCATGCATTTACTTCTTTGGCTAATCTTAAAATCGATTCAGTATAAGTTTCGGAAGTGAATCTTAACACTACAGAACCATCACAGGTAAATGAATCCCATATCACTGCAGCTTTAGAATCCTTCGTAACAATTAGTTGTAATTTATCATACCATCTAGAAACACAAGAACCGACTTGATGACCTTTTGAGTTAATAATTGATGTCCCATAAAATAATCTTTTACAGTTAACGGATGATTCCTGATTCACATTCTTATTAACTGGTTGATAATCGAAATCATGTTGAATATCATCTATAGTGTCTGGGTCGGTGATTGGATCACTCTCATTGGATTCATCCAGAACCAGAACAAATAATGCAGAATCAATCAAATGTAACTCCTGTGGGTATCTTTTTTGTAATCTCTTCCTTGCATATTTCCAATTTTTAAATGAATGAGAAGTCAAGGAACCCAATGCTGTTGATTTCTTCATGCAATAGGAACTTTCAGAATCCTTTAATATGTACTCAAAAAAGGCCATTAATTCCACTGAAGTATAGAGAATATCATTCTCGTCATCCAGGACATCTAATGTATAATATTGACCCTGTGAGATGATAAGGATATGTTTGGAATCAGGGTACCGAGCAATGGTGATACCATGACGAGTGAAAAGATCATTTTCATCCTCTGTAGCTCCGGAACTTTGTGTATCTTCTTGAGTAGCTAATTTTTTCTTCATGAGGGATTGTGAATTTGCAATGTCATGATTAATCTTTGCCAGCTCTTCCTTGTCAATAATGCAATCATCTAAATCCTCTTCAATTTCGTCTTCTTCATCATCTTCATCATTTTCTAAGTCAGAAATTGTGTATGGTTTGTTGAGATCAAAATTTTCGATTTCACCATTTTGAAATACTGGACATCGTGTAGTACCAAACAGATTTTTATATGGATACATGGATAAATGGTTACCAGTCTTTGAGTTGAGATCCGGTGGCAAAATATCCTTTTTTAAAGCTGATATGAATCGTAAAGCTGAGTGAACTAATACGGCAGATCTGTCTGCCTGAGAGATATCAGGGATAGCATCATCCGCCAGGATAAGGAATGGATTACGTGGTAAAATATCGTCCTGGACATCTGTAGTTGATGTCTGATTATTAATATCTAGATGTAATTTGTCCAAGTATGAAGTATTATTGTCATTGTAAAATTGCAATTTAGCCTGCAGTTTTTTTGATGCTGTCGAATTTTCAAAATTTTCCAAGATTGTCGTCAAGGTCTGGATCTGTATAGGATCTAATGGATGCTTATAGTAACCATCAGCATAGTACAGTGGTTCCAACGATCTCTTTAAGTGAGATAATGTCTTATGAAGTTCAGGAAGGGGTTGTTTAGGTAGCGTTTCTTCAAACGCGAACGTTTTGACATCATTGTCGTCCGAAATTATAGCCATTTGAAGTTGTGTTATACTTTTATATTAACATTAAGAATTGTTGTACACCTAAGCCCATCCTCCATAAGTCATCGTTGCTCTTTATATACTTTTATACAACCTCGATGGGGTAGTTTGCAAAGTCATGCTGAATAAGTTTATTAGTGCGAGTCACGCGCTCCGGTGATCCGTCATTGCGATGGCCGTTGTCGGTTTTATTACTATATATTATATAAGAAAAAGAGCTAGTAAGCAGAGTGAATTATTTCTTTGCAGGTTGACCTAGTCTAGCTGCAACAACGGCAGCTTCCTCAATACCCTTGATGATCCCGCTCTTGACACCCTTCTCTTCCATAACACAGAGGCCGGCAATTGTGGTTCCACCTGGTGTGCAAACTTGATGTTTTAACGCAGAAGGATGTAAACCACTCTCTTCAACCATCTTTACAGTCCCGGCCATCACTTGTGTGGCACACTCTAAAGATTCCTTGAACGGGATACCCATCTTAATACCACCTTCAATCATGGATTCTAGCATTAGCAAGACAAAAGCTGGACCAGAACCAACTAAAGATGTAGCAGCATCCATATTTCTTTCTGGAAGTTCAATACATTTTCCGACTTGATCGATCAATTCCTTAACTAATTGTCTTTCTCTGGCATTGGTTTCAGCGGAGTGAGAAACAACGGCACACCCAGCACCGTACTTGGCTGGAGTGTTAGTCATAATCCTTGACACAGTCGGCGTATATCTTTGCAATTGGGCAATAGTCCAACCGGCAACAATCGATATTAAAAGTTTATCCTTCATAACATCCTTGACACCATCAAGGACAGTCTCGGCAAGGTATGGCTTTGTACCTAGCAATACAACTTCAGATTGTTCCACAATTTCCTTGTTTCTTGAATGACTCGAGACAACTGTGATTCCGTTTGGTGATTCACCCATAGACTTTACTAGATCTGTGACCTGTTGTGCAGAAGCATCATCATGATTGCAGGCAAAGATTTTCTCTGGGTAAAACTTAGCGGTTTCTGTGTCGATGGCCTTTGGAGCCTTATATATGGCAGAAAGGATCGCTTGACCCATCACACCGCAGCCTAAAATAGTTAATGAGTAACCCATGTTAATTGCTTCGTTTCCCTTTTGAAATGGCGTTACTTCTACCTTCTAAGCTTATATCAAAAGGCCCTTCTTTTTTCTTCTCTCTTTATATAATTTAAAACTTCGAAGATTCGCCACTTTTGCTTCGGGAACGAATTCCCGATACGGTGTTATAACTAAATGATTATATAATAAAATATATATATATAATGAATAAATCTAATCTATTCTTGCTTGATCATAGCAAGTTCTTCGTCCTTCTTTACGTATTCACTGATAATGAAATGCAAAAACTCTTCAATTTCTTTGAATTCTGCAAAATTTGTGTCGAAAATTTTTCTTTTCTTCGATTTCATTTTATTCTCTTCATTGTCATCAGTCTCAATTCTCGAATAATACTTAACTGAAACAATAGCATTGCAATAATTAGTTGATTTCAGTGATATTATTAGTTCATCTTTTTTATTTGGAAGCTTAATCTCGAATTTTGTCATCGGCATCTTCAACAATTTATTAAATGAACTAATGTCTTTATTCAATTTGTTAATATGCCTATCTGTGTTATCTTCATCGTTCGTTTCCTTATCTGTGATTTTTACTTCTTCGATTTTAGCACCTTTTATTACATCTAATATATTGTCTTTGATTATCTTTTTCAATAATATCTTGTAATTTTGATGTCTTAATTTACCTAAAATTGGTCGAATTAATAAAATATTTGTATCAACATGACCATTTGTTTTGTTAGTTGTAGCAGGTATTTCGTTAATCAATTTCCTTCTTAAATTCTTTTTAAACATGACAATCAATAGCATTCTCAAACTTATTAGTACTAGATTTGCTCGCTTATCATTTATCTTTGGTGCATCATGTTCATGATTCATTACCATAGAGTCATCATATAGATCATCGACAATCGTGATTAACTCGATTTCAAATTTTTCATTCGGTAGCTCAATAATAATCCTATTTTCATTTTCAATTTTGACACCGTATGAAATTAGTTTAGAGCACTCTTTCTTTAATTGATACATTAACTCTTTCTCAAAAATGACATTTTTGAATTTAGTGATTTGTTCTCTGATATTTTCCAAATTGAAGAAGTTTTTATTTATTGAACTTTCACCACTCAATATATAATCATCCTCTGATTCGATCTTCGTGAAGATTTTTACCCTGAGGAAATGTGTAGTGGTACCAAACCCTGTACTGTTATGCATTCCACTGGCAACTTTACCACTCCCGTCGGCATTTGTATTTCCTTTATCCTCATTACTTACTCCACGAACGTTCATCAAAACTTTATTAGAGATATTTGCTGATGCATTACGACCTCCTTTTCCACTCCCATCGGACGAAAATGGGATTAATTCCAATTTATTTAATTCGACATTATTTCTTAGAACTGCAATACCTTTATCGTGACGGTAAGTAGATCCACTATCCTCAAACCCATATTTAATTCCCAATAATCTACCTCCACCAGAACTGGAACCGCTACTTCTATCACGCATCTTGAAGACAACATCTGTGTTTAAAATTACATTGGATACCATCTTCCAGTATTCATGCTCCCTTGAAATAGTAGTCCATAAGGACTCCACCGTTTCTTTTAGTATAGAACGTGACTCATCTAGACACTGTAATTTCCAACCGAGTCCAAAACTTACAGTTTTCATTTTTTGTTTAACTAAAGTCTCTGGTGTAACCGGATTATCTATCCGATCACTATTAAGAGACCCCAGTAGAATCGTGCGTTTCAAATAGGGAGATATTGAGTTTTTAGCATTATTTTCTCGTACGGAGGAGAGGAGTAATGATATAGTCTCTAAAGCTAGTGATGATTCGTTCATTGCTGTATTTATTTGTTCAATCATTGTAGATCTGATTGAGTCTAACGTCGTCTTACTTGGTTGCTCCTGTTGTTGATTGGTGGTACCCACAGTTACTTGTGGTAAAGTAGCCGTAGGAGATAGAGGTTCAGTTATATGTGCAGTGGTCTTCTCTTCAGATTGTTGATTATTCTGTTGCCTTTCGTCTTGCTCTTCATCTTCTACTTGGTCAGGCATTGATATATTGCTTTCCTGCAACTGATCATTCAAAGCTCCCGATATCTCGTTTTCTAGCTGTGATTCGAGAAGCTGTGAGAATGGTATTTGTCTTTGCTGCAAAATTAATGGTATAATTTGCGATAATTGCATCTGTCCATAAATTTCATATGGATTATTAATTAGAGACTGCGTTTTTGATTGATCAAAATTCTGTAATGCAGTATCCTCTGCCTCCTTTTCATCTTCAAATTCATTTGCTGGAGTGCCATTTACTGTGTTTGATGTGGTAGTTGTGGTAGTAGATGACGGTAAAGCAGAATGAATTGGTAGTGTTATTAGATTTGGATCAAGAGCTAAATTAATCCCTGATTCTGCTGCTTCATGATCATTTTGTTTCATCATTGATATGGTCAACTCTCTTATGCTACTATTTTTAATGTATTATATTTAAAGTCTTTGAAGCCAGATTACTGTACGTTATGTTTTTTTTCTATTAAAAAAAAAAATGTACACGCGGGAAACTTGAAGCTTTATGAAAATGTTACATTACAACGATTATCAAAATATCTACATAAAAATGATCTCTCATAAATATTGAACCTGCTTTTGGTGTTAAAAGTGGTATTGAAATATATCGTATTTTTTGGATAGTGTAACAAAAAGTAAATGTTGTATGATATTTATATTCATAACATTACAAGAGAACTATATATAGTAAAAAAAATATATATATTTACGTTTTTAAGTTATATAAATAATTATGTTTACAACACACCCGTATCCTTCAAACTATTCTCCAAAATGGTTTCCTTAATAGCAGCAAAGACTAATTTAATATTCGACGTATCAGTTGCTTGGGTAACATGTGGATAAATATTTAAGTTTGCTCTATTCAATTTGACGAACCTCCATAGAATATATTTAGTAGCTTTATTAATATCACTTCCACCGTTATAGTCGGGGAAATAATTCTCTAATGGCTTGATCTTTAATTTCTCAGCAAATAAATCAATTTTGTTCAAAAATAGAACAATTGATGTTCTTGCAAACCATCTTGAATTTACAATATTTTCAAACAAAATTAGAGATTCCTGAAACCTATTTTGTGAACTATCTTCTAGTAAAAATTGGTCATACTCAGATAGTGAAACACAAAATATTACTAAAGTGACATTATCAAAACAATGAATCCATTTTTTACGTTCTGATCTTTGACCACCAACATCGAAGAAATGTAGTTTTAAATTTGAGCCCATATCTATATGAGTGTCAAAGATACCTGATGTTTTTTGTCTTGAACGTAAGATATCTTGTACCGTTGGTTTATAATGTTCTGTATTGCAAATTCTGTCCAAATTACTTGGATTCATAAAATATGGTGTTGAATCTAATAAGTAAAACGAAGACGACTTCCCAGTTTTGATTAGATCTTGCGTTAACTCTGATGACCATAATTTAGTCAATGTATCAAAAAATCTCTTTGGAAATACTATATTCTGATTTATTGTTGCACTTGAATTGTTGGTATTGTTATTACTATTTTCCATTAATGCAGTAGAAGAAGACGTTGTCGACGACTCGACATTTGAATTGGATATGTTATTCTTGTTTTTATTTATTAAATCATCAGCATGGAATGCTAATAATTCATTGACTTCATGGCTAGTTAAATTATTATCCAATGGCAGATTAAATTTAGCTCTACCTTTGATTAAATCTTTACCGATCTCTAAAATATTGCTGTATATTATTGGAACATAATTATACTGTTCATTTTCCGTAAACCCATTCTGATGTAGAATTTTCAGTTGTTGTAAAACAGTAGATTTACCACTTTCACCTGCACCTAATAACAGTACTTTCAATTCCTGATCTGTTGCTTTACCATTATTATCACTGCTGAGTTGATTCTCTGTAGTCTTATTATTATTTATTTCAATTACAGCATTTTCTCCATTTTCATTCCTGCTATTTCCTACTGCGACCTCATCGTTATTTGTACTCTGACCAGCAGTATTTGCCTTCCTTCTCTGTTGTTGCTCTTTGTCATCAACTCTCTGTGTAGTTTTCGTCGGAGTCGTACTAGTCTGATGAGTATCCTCTTTTGACCCACAAAGCCCCATTATTCCAGATACTACTTCTTGTATACCACTCACAAACTGGGATAATCAAGCTAGACAAACCACAACAGTCACTCTTTTATCACCCATCATCCCCTGGTTCATTGCAAAACTGTCAAAGTTGTTTCCTTGTTGCTTCTTTGCAAAGCCGTGTCGTTCCAACCGGGTAGTTTTGCTGACATTTGAAAAGAACATTTAGTTAAAGGATAGAAGTGAAATAACACAGAAGAAGAGTTGAGAAGGGAACATAACATTTATATAGTGGAGTACTGTTAACATATACACATGTCTGACCCAATTGAATTACTTAAGAGAGCCGATAAGAAAGGTGTTCCATCGACAGGATTTGCAAAATTCTTTAATGGGGGCTCAGATGCTTCCAAATATGAAGAAGCTTCCGATTTATGTATTCAAGCTGCTAACATTTATAAATTGCGTAAAGAGTTGAAGCTTGCTGGTGATGCTTTCACAAAGGCTGCTACTTTCCAAATTAAGGCATCAAACGATGACGATGCAAGTAATATTTTCATTGATGCATACAAGTGCTACAAAAGTAATGCCAATTCGCAAGAAGCAGTGACATCTTTGGTTTCTGCTATTGATCTATTTACTAAAAAGGGTCAATTTAGAAGAGGAGCTAATTTTAAGTTTGAATTGGGTGAAATCTATGAACAAGATCTTAACGACTATAAGAATGCTATTGAAGCTTTTGAAACTGCTGCTGAGTGGTATTCTCAGGATCAAGCCATTGCTTTGGCTAACAAATGTTGGATTAGATGCGCTGATTTAAAGGCATTGGATAACGACTACATCGAGGCTAGTGATATCTACTCTAAGTTAATTAAGAATAGTATAGGTAACAGATTAAGTCAATGGTCTTTGAAGGAATATTATTTAAAGAAGGGGCTTTGTCAATTGGCCGCTACTGATGCTGTAGCTGCATTAAGAACTTTACAGGAAGGACAGCATGAGGATCCTAATTTTGCTGACTCAAGAGAAGCGACATTACTACAAAATTTGATTGACTGCGTGAATGAGAACGATGCTGAGAGGTTGAGCCAATGTGTTTTCGATTTTGATAAATTTAGTAAATTGGATAAATGGAAGACAACAATTTTACTAAAGATAAAAGAAACCATTACTGAAGCAGAGGATGATCTGTTGTAGAAATATTAAAGAAGTTTCAAGTTTTTAAGTAAACTCTGTTTAATATAATTAAAAAAATCAATATATCAAATTTAGTCATTCTCTCTTGTATGAATCGTGATTGCTCTTGTTCATTTGGTAATTACATTTTTGTCTTTTGTCCTTGCATTAATTGAAAATTTGTATTATCCTTACAAGTCTGGCTTCTCTTTTTCTTCATAAAACTATTTCTGTTCTTATTAAAAAATTAACTCAAAGCAGTTCTTCGAATTTACACATTGTCAATATTAAATTTTCGTAATAGCTTTAGTCTTTATCCTGCTTATATTATATTTAACACACAAAAATATAAAAAAAAAAAAAAAAAAAAAGAATTTTGTATCGTAACATCACAACATCTTTGATCCTTTAAACTTAATCATGAACGTCTGCAATTAACGAAGGTTGATAATGTTGTCGTATCTCAAGGTAAGTAATCACATAGGTTTTCGCCTATAATTTTATATAAAATAGAAACAATAGGTTATTATAATTAGGAAAATACAACATAATTAATTTTTGCTTACTCATTGTTTAACTCTTTTGTATATATAAAGAACTGATTCAGTTTAACTTTAAAAAATAATGGGGCGGCCCTCAATTACATATATTGAACAACGGTTCAACTATCGATCTATTCGACAGATGGAACGAGCATTTGCTAGTTCTCATGAACAGGTTTTTACAGCTGCGACAGCAAGTTTAGGAAGATCTTCATCGACATCTTCATTATCATCGATGTCATCAAGTTCTTCATCAGAATGTTCTGAACCAACAATTCCACTGGACACTGTTGTCGTTGAGTATAGAACCCAGAGAAGTCCAACTACTCCTATTTCTGTAAGACAGAGAGGCACCGATACCATAAGAAGATCCACTTCCACTGGAACAGGTAGACGCCGTAGGACCAGAAAGAAAATATCTGAGAAGTTTACAATATATGGATGTCGTCACTGTAGGACCCATTTTGCCTCTTCATTACATATTATTTCAAAGGACTATAGGGGTAAGACCGGCGGGGCATACTTGACCAAAAATGTGATAAATGTCATTGAAGGCAATATTGAAAAAAGATCTATGTTGACGGGTACTTACATTGTATGCGACATTCTTTGTCGATTGTGTAAAACTTTGATAGGCTGGAAATATCTCCAGAGTGATAATGATGACCAAGCTCATAAAGAAGGAAGATATATCTTAGAAGTGTCTACAATTTGTAAGACTTCATGAATATTGTTTGAATTATGTTTAAGAACTACTATTATGTTCATAAATTAGAATCACACTTTTAATATAAATTAAGTAACATTTATTTATATCTAGCAAATATGTATAAAGTTTAACATGTATTCAATGTATTTTAGTATTATCTTGAATAATTATCTATCAAGAGAGTTTAGTAAGGTTATAGCTTGACAACTTCATTTTTCCAATGAACGTCACACCAAACTGAGACCATTAAAGCAAAATTTCTTACAATATCGATGAATTCTCGGCTCCAGCCTAAATTCAAAGCACCCCTCAAGTGTCCACGCAATTGAGCATTTACATCCAATGGTATTAATGCACAAATGATTATCAGGCTAGTCGTTTTAGCGTCAATTATTTCATTAAAAGATAAAATATCACCATATACATCCTTGATTATAAATTTCCACAAGTCAGGATAGAACCCATTTAAATCATTAATTACGCGGTTGGAAACTTTACCATATGTTTTATTCCAATGTGCTAAGCCCCTTTGTATATTATCCTCCTTGGTATCTTTTCTATTCACTTCAGATTCGAGGATATACCCATTACTGCTGTCACTGTTGGAAGTTTGTTTATCATTCAGTAACGAACTTGGCGTGCAATTGTATAAGCATCTCATTGCATTAATTGTTCTTGGAATTCCTACAATCGCACCTATCTTTAGGATTGTTTCTTTTACTTGTCTAGTAAGTCTAATATGTTCTTCATTAGGGTTTTTGAACGTTTGATCTAATGCAGACTTATCTTCTAAAAGAGCATCTGCCCTATCAATTATTTCAGAGATTGCATCTGAGCTTGTATCCTCTTTTAATTGAAGTAATTTAATTATGTATATCCGGGGAATGAGTTCCGGTTGGTTACTTGATGTAAATGCTGCAATGGACAATATATGCCAGTATCGGTTCAGTTCGTTACTAAACCCAATTAGTTTAAATATTTGGTCTTTAGTTAGTGTCATCGACAGTAGTAAAATTTAGCGTGTCAGAGAATATTGTTAGGTGGCTGATTAGCTAGTCATTCGCAATGGTTTATGCTAGTCATATCCTATTTTTGGCAGACTAAATTTCGGTCTTTAATTAAACCGCAGATCGAAAATCAACATCTTTCTTAACAAAAGCATTTATTCATTCATATATATAATGTATTGAGTAAAGATATATATATTCTAAAATTTTACATATTGTACATAAGTCCAGCACAGAAACATATTAGGGACAAAACATTATTATGCACTATCGAGTAGGAAGTTTGTAGCAGCCTCTAAATCCCAATTACATTTTTCTAAGGCATTAACTGCTTCTTCTTCGCTGAAGCCCATACCACTTAGCTCTTCAATAGCCAAAGATTTGGGTGTTGTGGCAACGCCGCGATTGACTGGGGAATTAGCATTCTGAAGAGTGTTTT
Organism: Jamesozyma lodderae; assembly: GCA_030571655.1. Taxonomy (NCBI): domain Eukaryota; kingdom Fungi; phylum Ascomycota; class Saccharomycetes; order Saccharomycetales; family Saccharomycetaceae; genus Jamesozyma; species Jamesozyma lodderae. The sequence goes on along the minus strand of JAJLYF010000018.1, from coordinate 52,355 downwards.
TGATTGGATTTGGTTGTTCAAAAGTCGTGTTTCTATTAGCGTTCTTGGGGTCTAGTAGTCCCTGTTGCCCAGCTGAAACGTCTTTCCCATTGCCAAATCCGGCAAAAATCTCATCCCATTCATCATTAGAGACATTCCTTTGTGGTTGTTGAGCTTGATTTGGTTCATCTACTTCACGTGTTGGGATTTGGGGTTGGCTAATTTCATGGGCAGGATTAGTTGTCGAACCGGTGAATCCGTTCCCTTGTAATTCTTCATTTAAATCAGCGTGATGAATTGTTTCGAATGGTTCCATCGAGCCAGCACGTTGTTCTTCAGGAGATATAGCTGTAACAGGATCAGACTCACTAGTTTCTTCTTCTATAGCTGCCTGTTCTAATCCAGCAAACTCATCATCAAATTCATCTTTTGCTTCAGTAGGTTTGGTTACTGTTTCAGTAGGGTTAGCTAATTGTTGCATACTTGGAGTAATTACATCCTTTGTGTCCTCGAATTCGTCGTCTGATGAAGATGAATCACTTTCATCTATATGAAGTTCCTGTATAGGTGGAAATTCTTGATCAATAGCGCTTGGCTTCTTCTGAACTTCTTTATTTAATGAAAGTTTATCAACAGCATTTTCAAAACTATCTTCTCTTTGAGCGCTCAATATAGGTGATTTTTGAATGGAGCTTTCGGAGTCTGTTTGACTTTTGAATGACTCCTCGTCATCATCACCCTGTTTGACCGGAATATTCATCTCTGGAACGGCATTTGCCTTAATTGTATCAGATGGAGTGCCGGCAGAAGACCACTCACCAGGAATCTCTGCATCTGACGATACTGATGCAATAGCTGTGCCTGCGCTAACCGTACCTGCCGTAACGGCAGTAGCCGTTGAATTCGAATTTTCTAAGCCTTCAGGTAGTTCAGTGTCCCCTCTGACAGATTGAGGAGCATTGTTAGCTACAGAAGACGTTAAAGATTGCGTTCTTGGGATACCGTATTCATTCAAATCACCTTCAAATCTGTCGGTAATATTTTGATTTTGTTCAGTGGCGTTTAATAGATTTTCCTCACCATTTTCACTTTGTGAAGTAACAGTTGGGATATCCTTGTCAAATACATCGCTTTCAGTCTTTTCAGTCTTTGTTTCATCATCATTTGTGTTCAAATTGTCAGTCAAGTCTGAATCTGGGATCAAATGTAATGCCTTATCTGATTCAGCGATGGATGTAGAAACGGATTTATTTTGTTGAATTATATTTTGACTGTCAGCTGGTAGTTCACCCATGGCCAATTTCATTTGTCTTTCGGATAGTTCTTGAACATTATTCGCGTATTCCATGTTTTGTCTCTTCAAGTCTTGATCAGCTTTATCGAATGCCTCTTTCCTTTGAGATAACTCATCGAACATAGTTTGTAAACGAGAGACATGATCAGAATATAATTTCTCTTGTTCTTCAATTTGTTTAGTACGCTCTTGTAACTGTGTCTCTCTTTCGTTTAAATCGTTCTCTTGATTAGATAATTCTTCATATTTAGTCTGTAATTGAGTATGTTTTTCTTGAATGTTTTTTTGATAATCATCTAATTCCTTATGCTTGGCTAAGTACACAGCTAACTTTTCTTCTAAACCAGAAATTTCATTTTGTAAATTAGTCGTAGTTATTTGATTTAAGTCTAATTGCTTAGAGTTGACGTCAACCATTGACCTTTCTTGTTTAACAAGTTGCTGTTTCTCGTTTAATTGTGATTCTAAAGTTGTCGTTTGAGTGTTCAATAATTTTATTTGTTCTTTCAATTGGCTATTAGTTTGCTGAGATTCTTGCAGTTGAGTATTTAAATCATTTAACTTCGATTCAATAGAATGGTAGTTAGCTTCTACAACGCCCAGTTGTTGTTGCAAAGTAGTGGTTTCCGTTCTCGAAGAAATTAAGGATTTTTCTAGCACCTCAGTTTGTTGGACATTTTGTTCATGAGTACTTCTCAATGTATTCAATTTGTTTTGAATTGAGTTCTTCATATCAGTAACACGTTGTAACTCTTGAGTTGCTCTAGCTTTCTTGTCGTTTGTAATTGTTGCTTGCTTGGTCAATGAGTTAACTTGATTAGATAAATTGGCTAATTCAGTAGTAGCGGAAGATAGCTGAGCAGAGGCACCTGCATCTGCATACAGATCACTATTTTGGTAACCTTGTGAGCCAGCTGCTGCTGCGATGGTTGTAGCAGCATTGTGTGGCAGGTTGATCGAAGCAAAATTTGGGACTTGTGGTAATGATACAGATGCAGCCCTTTGAACAGGAGATGCGTTAAATTGTGGTGCTGCAACGCTTGCTGGGGCATGTTGAGGAACACTGAACTCATCCTCTTCCTTGATAATATTTTGACCGAATTGTGAAGTTGGGTTAAATTTCTTCAAATGAGGCTGTGGTGACGTAGAGTTATTCTGAGAGCCAAAACTGTTGTTAGTGTCGTTTCTAGCGATTGATCCAGTATTTAACTGGGTTTGTTGCAATGATGGCGAAGTGAAAGTATTATTCAGGGCTAATAAATCATTTAGTGAGCCATTGTTAGAGTTTTGGGAGATTTGTTGTTGTGGACCATCTTGGAAAGATGGTTTAGTAGATCTAGATGGTATTGGTACCGGTGATTGAGATGGAACTTGATTGTATAAGCCCAAAGCTGGTGATTGTAGTAATTGATTAGGAATAACATCTGGTAAATCAATTCCTGCGTTCTTCTTTTGGATCAAAAACATTGCAATTGCAAATTCGACTTTTGAAAATTCTGCATTATTATGAATGTCGGCTAAATCCCAAATAGTGGCTAATGTTTCTTGATTTAATTTTGAAGATAAGAAAAAAGGCACTAATAATTGGGAAGACAAAGCACCTTGATGATTCTTGTCTAATGAGTCAAAGATTTGATCAAATTTTTGCTTCATTTCAAAACTCAAGGACCAATCATTTGAAGCGCTGTTGAAAACACCTGAAGATAAACGAGAAATAGTTGGTTGTCTGTTTAGTGACATACCGGTGGAATTAGCGCTCAATGGAGCAGCTGGAGGAATTGCAGCTACTGGCGCCGGTATGTTTGATACATTAGCCCATAGTTGTTGAGGCAAGATTTGTGGGACTGGATGTAGAGAAGGGTGATTGGCTATAGATAATTGTATTAAGTACATGGCCATGATAAATTCAGGTTTATCTAAAGTCCCTGAAGCGTTCCTATCACATAATGCCCAAATTTCTCCTAAAGTTTGATTTGGTAATCTTGCCTTCAAAAAAATATCTTTCGCTTTGTTACCTTGTAATGAAGTTGCACCATTCGATGTTCTGTCAAATAATTCTGAAAATTTTGAAATGTCACTTGGTGATGGGTTTGGAATTTGAACTGCATTAGTTGGTGATACAGCTGCTGCTTGGAAGCTATTGTTGGTGTTGTGAGTATTTAGGGGTTGTTGACCATCTAAAAATGGTAAACTTGGAGCTGGATTTTCATATAATGCAGCAGATATTGTTAAATTTGGCATTTTCTGTAAATTAGCCATAACTCTCAATGCACCTGCAAATTCATTGAAATTTAAAAAACCTTTATTGTTAATGTCTACTAAAGCCCATACCTGAGATAAAATTTGAGCAGATAATCCTGAGCTGGCAAAGAGTGGTCTCACAGCCTCACCTGTAACCACACCCAGGTTATCTTTATCAAGCTGATGGAACTTTTGGGTAAAAACTGCAGTTTCCTCTGCAGTAAGCGGTGTCTTAAAGTTTAAAGTTGCCATTTTAGTTAATGGTATATATCAGTTCGCAATGGGGTCAATACCAATAAAATAAATAGAGATAAATACAAATTTTTAAGAAAGGGGTTGATTATTTTGTTTCGATGGATCAATTCTATTCGGGGCAGTAAAAAGATCAGAATAAAAACTCAATTGGTTATTGTAGTTGTTTGATCCCTGTTATACAACCTTACCTTGCAACAGATTTATACTAATATGTCCTTGTTTTCAGTTAGCCAAAACAGATCAACCTATACTGGAAGTGCGTCTCTTCAAAATTTCTTTCGATCCCACTTTATTTTTTTTTCTTGATTATCAAATTATTGTCAGACAAAGTCACGTGGGTGAAACGACTATAATAATGCTGGGTAAATTGAGTTATATTAGAGAAGTATTTAAATATATAGTTGGTATATATATTCTGTATAAAATAGCTGAGAGTCTTGTGTGATTGGATCTATTCTAAGTGAATCCATATACAGGTAGAGCATTTTTGAGCATCTATCGCTTGTGTGTTAGTTGCAGGTGCAATTAAAGTGGTTGTAGCACCATCGGCAATACATGTGACACTTTCAGTAAAACTACTTAAAATTATAGCTATAATGTGGAATTGGAATACGGTGCTGAACTTCATATTTTACGTGTTTGTTTGTTTTAATTGCTTGTTGATTTTAGTCTGTTTTGGTTTCTCCAAACTTTTGCTTTGTGGATATGGATCTTTTGGTTTCTTTTATAGTGGGAAGTTGATGTGAACCCCAAGATAACATGTATCACATACGTAATATGACTGTTACAATATAAGATTTTCTATAGAAATGCATTTGATATTTTACTGTACAGAAAGCTTTAATGTTGACTCCTACATAGGCAAACAACACCTTTTTTTTAAAAAAATGGTTATTTAATATGTTAATGATGGTAAGTCTGTTTTACTTCTTTTCGTGGTGGAGTTTGAAAGCGGTCAAATTAGTGGAATGCCAAATATCTGCCCCCCCCCCCCCTTAACAGCATGTGTAAAGAATGCATTACATAATTTTGCATTCCTGGAACGACTCGTGGAGGGTCCATTCCATTCCATATACTATTAGTAGTATGTAAATTTATTGTAACAACCGGATACAAATGTCAATCATAAAGTGCCTAGTGCCAAGAAAAAACAAAAAAATCTTGTGTCTTGGTAAAACTACGTATTGTTCAGAAATTTCATGTCGGTATGCGGTTCTTGGCATGCATATGATGATAATTTACCTTCAACCATCCGAAGAATGTTATGAAACAAAAATTCTATACCTTAAGCACATCTATACGTTCCTTTGTATTTTTAAACGATACCATTGCCAACGTTATGAATCTCCCAGATTCACAAAGTATGTCTGTAACTACTAAATTCTTCGAAGTTGGTTTTTGTCTATTCTGTTCGGGCTTTTCGTTTGTATTTTTCAATTCTTAAGCAGAACAAATTTCAATAGTGAAAGAGAAAAAACATGTATAACAGCATCAAAGGCCAGACGACTACCCATTATGTTTTCACTTCGAAAGAATTATCTCGCAGCATTTGTCATTACGTCAATATGTTGTCTATACCTTAGGCCTAACTATCAATGAAACAAGCAATAACGCGGTGCATGCAATCACATCGACACATGATAAATGGGCTCACTCAATAGCTTTTTTAATTGAATCATGGTTGTTTGTAAAAATATTTGTGAATAAATCCCTATGCATACCGATACAATTCCGTAATATTTCAACCACTGAGACAATCGATTTAGAGGATTTGAGTGTATACGAAACCACGCAGAATGGTCAATTGAAGATAAATAAATACTTTTTGGCGTTACTGATATGCACCGTTGGTGCAGGGTTAGGTAGTGAGTTTTTACAAATGATAGTTACGAAAGGTAAGAGAGCTTTTGATCCGTGGGATATTTTGGCTAATGTTTCAGGAAGTCTTATTGGGATTTCATTAGCGTATATTCATGAACGTACTAGAATACGATAGATATTTAGTATTATATATAATTATTTGTTTAGAGAATTTTTTTTTTTTTTTTTTTTACGCGATATAATAATAACATAACAAAGAAAAAGTTAATATCAATCACATGAAAAACTATACCTAAAATCAAAAGACCTACTCGAGGAAGGTCAATCAACGATGTCACTTCAACACATGAATGGAATTAAGTCCAAATCACTTCATGAACTTCTCTTCAATTTTATAAGCACGCCGTCATGTCAATACTCTATCCTAACAAGTACATCGGCTTCACAATTACTTAACGAATTGAGTATCCATATTACAACCACGATACCAAACGAGTTATTTCTTATCACGGAAGAGACAGATGAGGCTATTAAGGCACTACAGAAACTGTGTGAACATCTTAGGTTACAATTTGCACAACGAGAGGTATTACCGTTTACAATCGGACGAATTTGTGAACTGTCGTATGATCCATTAAAATATTTCAAAGTTAGTGAAATTGGTAAATTTGTTCATGCGATGGAGAAATGTTGTGTCGTGACGTCCCCGTTAGAGTCACTTGGAGAAGTGAGCAATGAAGGGACAGGAGGAGAAGATGATGTTGCATTAGTGAGTGTCGGTTGGGTAGAAGATGGTAGTGAATTTCAAAATTTTGTTAAAGAGATCGATGGGATAATGAGTGTTAATTTAGGGTTTGAAGATGATGAGGATGATGAGGTTGGAGAAACTGATGGGGATGTTGTTATGGATAATGAATGTAAGAGGAACGATGTTATTGTTGAGGAGTATTATGAGGATGACGAAGATGATGACGATTACGTTGAAGAGGAAGAAGTGGACGAAGAAGAAGAAGAAGAGGAAGAAGATACAAAGAGAAAGACACCACGGAAAAGGAAACCGATTGAATTGGATAATTATGAGTATCAGGAAAACAGCAGTACAGGAACAGATACAGATTCATCGGAGAGTTTAACTACGCCTAAGAAACATAAGCAAGATGATACGATAATTGAGTCACCATTGGAACCATTGGAACCTTCCAAGGGTAAACTAAATGAGGATCCATCAAAGATAAGTAATAAGGACGTGAATGTTGAGAAAGAGGAACTTTGTTCACCAAATGATGAGGGCGATGAGAATAGTACAAATGATGATGAAAAGATACGAGCAATAACGGATCGTAATAATCATAGTCCATTAGGAAATAAAAGTCGTGCATAAAAATAAAAATTAAATAATTTTTTTTTTATTCAAATATATATATATATATATAGAATAAATAAGTAGAAGTAGGGGGGGGAGAGAAACCCGAAACAGATTACCATCTCATCATAGACATATCATTTCTCATTCTCATATAATCTAATAAATCTTCGATTTGACCGGTACCAGCAATTGCGATATCTTGATCCCAAACTCTCTTGCCAGCCCATCTTTTGATATCTGAGACGGTAATAGCATCAATTTTTTTATATACATCGTCTGTGTTTAGATACAAACCGCCATTGGCTAATAATTCGATACCTAAGTTACCTGCATCTTTATAACGATTAATTGCACTTTGACCTAATTTTAATTTGAGTAAAGCTTTACCACGTTCTAATTCAGTTTCTGTAATTGAGATTGATAATCTATTCCATTGTTTTAAAGTGAAATGGATCATATCATCGATACCAGCGACGTTACTAGTAACTGTTGAGAAACCCCATAAACCTGTATCTTTATAAGAGTAATTGAAATGGTTAAATGAGTCAGCTAAATGATATTCTTGTATGTCATCTAATAATTTAATACCTTGTAATCTTGATTTTGGTTCTGCGGCTATATAACTACCGAAGATATTTGAAGCGACGTTTGCAATTAAATAATCTGGAGATGTTTGTGATTCACCTTCTACGGCGATTGAGATCCAAGCTTTTGGTAATGTATCATCTCTTAATCTAATTTCTGAACCTAAGAAAGAAGATTTTTTAATTTGAGATTGTTGTTTTGAAGTTGTAGCTAAAGAAAGTTCTGATTCTATTGATTTAATTAAATCTTCATGGGAGGTATTACCAGTTGAGACGATGGTAGCATTTTTTGAATGATAAAATTCGTTTGCAAATGCTTGTAAATCTGATAATTCTATAGTTTCTAAAGTCTCTACGGTACCTCTTGTTGGTATAGCTAAGGGAGTATCTTGAAATGCTGTAGCGTGTAAATGTTCTAGGACACGATTTGGATGATCAGTTTCTTCGAAAGTAGCTACTTCATTAATAGTTGATTTACGAATAGTATCAAAATTGATATTTTTGTTAGTGGTACTATTATCAAGGAAATTTGATTGTAAGAAAGCTAAAGCCTTTTGAGTTTGACCAGGTAAGGTATTAATAGTAAAAGTTTGAGATTCTTTTTGAACATTAGAATCTAGGGCGAAACCAGATAAAGCAGCTTTTTTCTGTAAAGAAGAATGTTTAAAATAATTTGACCATAAATTTGAAACACCATTATTATAAGGATTTTCGGCAGAGGAACCTGCTTCAAATACTAAACCAATAGAACTAAAATTTGAATTTGGATTAAATTCAGAAGCTACAGTTAAACCATTTGATAGTTCAGTAATTTCAACTTTTGGAGCAATTGAAGTTGAAGTAGCTAAAGTTCTTTTCTGTAATAATTTAGAAAAAGTCCTTGTAGTGGTTGATCTTAACATAATTACAAAAAAAAAAAAATATGAAATAAAGATGAATAGAAATAAAATGTAAAAAAGGGGTGGGTGGGGAGGGTTTTTTGTATAAGTGTTTGGAATATATGAAAGAGAGAATAGATATAGAAATCCTATAGATCTATTTTGTATAAACACTTTAAATGTAATGAACTACTTACAAATGAAAAGAAAAAAAAAAAAAAAATTTAAAAAAAATAATTATATATAATGAAAAATAGTAAAAAGTATCCTTTCTTTAATTCTTTCACGATAAAACCGAAATAGAAAGAGATTGTAAACCAACCCTCGAAAAAAACAAATATATATATATTATATATAATGTAGATCATTCACAACGATGTAAGAACGGAGTTTGTTGATTGGTTAAAAACAGTTTTGCGACATTCGAATTTAGAACGTGACGAATTAAAAACGAAGAAAATGAAAAGTTGTTTTGTCCACTGGGCCGATTTCGTGTTAGTAATCACACAGAGAAGTTTCTTATACCCGCTAACAGCCGAAAGGAATTGAAAAACTCTATGTGGTTAATTATTAATATTACACTAGTATACCTAATATGATATTTATTACTATTAAGGTTGATCTTCGGGTTTTCTCACTCTGTAAATCTGTCATGTTTTATTACAAGTCATCGATCGGCTTTCCCCTAACAGCTTGCTGTGACTAATGTAAATCAATTGCGTGTAATCGCATTTCCAAATCATTTATTAATTCTTATATATAGAGAGAGAGAGAGTTGTTGTTAATCTTCTTGTTTTTATTCCAATATAGTATTTTCTATCTTATTTTTTACTTCTATATCTTTAACACACACCCCTTCCACTCCATCATTCAACAAGTATGAATACCTTAACACAATACGACGACTACGCTCTTTTAAAACTAGCTCGTTCAAAATTAGTACAATGTGCAAGTCAAGAATCAAAAAGTAAACCATACGATTTACGTAGATTAGTTGCTCATGCAAATCTACTAGACGCTGTTACTGCCCATATAGAATCGAAAAAATTTATTTCTCCACAAGTACAATATATCGAAAAAAAGAAAAAATCAGTATATAACGATAGCAATACTTTATCCGATTCAGATTCGGATTCGGATTCTGATGATAATGAAAGTGATTACGATTCTCAATCTGATTACTATTCAGAAAGTGATACAGATTCAGACTCGGATGACGACGACGACGACGACGCGGATTCGGACTATGAAATTTACACTCCACCAAATAATAACAATATATATCTTTACAACACTACAAGTAAAGGTACAAACGATCAACTAATTGACTCGATACCAAGAATGTGTCGATCATTAGACAACGAATGTAATCAAAAAATACCCAACTTTAATCCCATTGAAAATAATTACGTTACAACCGTATAAAAAAAAGTTAAAATTAAATTATTAGTCTCATTATCCCCCCCCCCGTCATTTTACCTCTCGTCATATGTACTCTCATTAATTTATTTTGAGTACTCTCATTAAATATATCTATATTTATTTATATTCTTTGTTTTTAAATACCTCTTGTATATCTATGCATTAAATTAATTAACTTTCCCTTTCGAATCCACTCCCTTTACCAAACTCATAAATCTCTCTCTCAACACCAAAATCTTCAACTTCAATCCATTTCTCCTTCCAAACTCGTTCCATCGTCGGTATACCTTGACCTTCAATAGGGAAAAAGTATACTAATATCAGATACGTCATCGCACTTACCAGGTATCCAACGAAATAATTCAAATAATAAACTCTCATTGCTCCAATGGGAACAACAACATCTAACGAACCAAGAAACCCGGTAAAATTCGGTACAATACCAACTAAATATGCAACCACAGCTCTCCAATTAGTACCGTATCGATTATACATATAAGCACTACCCTTTTGATTCGAATAACAATCAAAGATATTGATATATCCCTTTCTCAAAATATAATAATCTGCAAATACAACACCTGCAATGGCACTTAAAAATACCGCATATGCACTTAGTGCAGTCGTAAATTTAGATGATGAAGCCATTAAATTCCATGGACAAATTGCCAAGGATATACATGCACAAATATAGGAGCCACGACGAATATTAATATATTTAGGTAATAATGCTGTCATATCTGTACCCGCTGGAATTGCATTTCCTGATAAATTGGCACCTAATTGATCAAATGCAAACGCAAATGAAATGAAAAATACACCAGCACGATTTCCTGAAGTAAAATGATCAAGATATTTTGAAAGAATATCTAATGGATTCCAATAATTGATACCATACATATTATAAGCAGCTGATGCAGACAAGATACCAATTAATGATATCACTGCATAACAAATTGGTAATGCAATTAATTGTGAATAAATTGATGATTTTGGTGTCTTTGCAAATCTTGCAAAATCTGGTGCATTCAAAATTAATGTTGAAAAATTATCAAGTGCACTTATAATTGATCGTATCACTGACCATGCTAATGTAACTTTACTAACCGATATATCACCACCAAGTGTTCCTAATGATAATTTACCTTTTGCTTTAACTAATGTCCAAATTAAAAATCCAAATGCTGCAAATGGTGTTATTGCTGATTTAACTGCAAACACATATTTTAAATTATGTGGTGGTAACCATAAGAATGGCATACTGACTAACCAAAAAATAATAAAACATAAAAATTCAAAATTTGTCAGATTTATACTTGGTATCGTATCATGAATTCTTGTATTTAAATCATTACCAAATATACTTTTTAACATTAATTGAACACATTGAGATCCTAACCATGATAATGTGGACATCCAAACAATAGCCATAACCAATCTATTTATAACAATCCAAATTGAAAAATACATACCAAATGGTACTCTAACAGAAATTGGAAATGAAATATGATAAATATTACCAACACGAGATGCTAATACAAGAAAACATGCAACAAATGAATAACCAACCCAAACACAAATCCATGTTTGCCACCAATTTAAACCTAATTGTAAACCAGTTGCAGAAATTTGCCATGTATTAACATTAAAGGACCCAGTAATCCAAAAAAAAATATATTGTTTCCATGTCCAAATACGTTCTTTTGCTGGAACAGGTTTTAAATCATCATTATATAAAAACGTTTCAAGGATTGTCCTTGGTTTACCACTATCATCTTTTCTTTTAATCTCTAGATAATCATTTAAATATTGTAACCATTGTAAGACACGCCATTTTTCTTCTTTGGGTTGATTTGATAATGATATGATTTTTTCTTCTTCGTCCTCATCAATACTAGTCGTTTCCTTTGTATTAGTCTTTGTCGAAACAGAACTCAGTTTAACGAATGTATCCGATTTAGTTTCAGAAGAAGAGATCATTTTGTTATTATTTTTACCGTTTATAGGTTTCATCACCATCTCATCTACATATTTTTTTTTAATAAAAAAATGAATATATATCTATATACTTTATATATATCCGATGGATTTACAATGATCAAAATGTCTAAAGTGAAAAATTTTTTCACTACTCTTTTGCCTGTGAGACTTCTCTTGCTAAGTTAGCCCCTCATAATATGAACGGCTCATGAGTTTCCTCCGGATGTGTCTGACTAAAAGAAAAAGAAACGGCAGCCGCATCTTCCGTAATTTATTTTTTGTTTTCAGGACAAATTTTCTCTTTTTGAATCTCTCGGAAATCGCCGATCGTTCTTTTGAATTTTTTAAATTTTTTTATTTTGTCTCAAAAAAAGAGGTTTGGGTGTTTGTGGCGTGTTGTCCACGTGACTTATGTAAGGAATCATTTTAAACGAATATCTTGGAATAAAACGAAAGCGGAAAAAAAATATGTATATGTAAAATGGAAAGTTAATAGCAAAGGGTGGCAAAAGGAATCACTGAAAGGGATCTAGTATCTACATAGACTGGGAGGAGAGGATAAAATAAAAGAATATACATATAAAAAATTGAGAACAATGAGCACAATTGCATCTGAATACTCTAACGAAGTAAACAGCACACCTATCGAACATAGTTTTAACCCATATACGGATAATGGTGGTACTATCTTAGGTATTGCTGGTGAAGATTTCGCAGTACTAGCAGGTGATACCAGACAGACTACTGATTATTCTATTAATTCTCGTTATGAACCAAAAGTATTTGATTGTGGTGACAATATAGTGATTTCTGCGAATGGATTTGCTGCAGATGGGGAAGCTTTGGTTAAAAGATTTAAAAATAGTCTTAAATGGTATCATTTCGACCATAATGATAAGACACTGTCGTTGAATGCTGCAGCTAGAAATATCCAACATCTATTATACGGTAAAAGATTTTTCCCTTACTATGTTCATACCATTATTGCAGGTCTTGATGAAAACGGTAAAGGTGCCGTATACTCTTTTGATCCTGTTGGATCTTATGAAAGAGAACAGTGTAGAGCTGGTGGTGCTGCTGCATCATTAATTATGCCTTTCTTAGATAATCAAGTTAATTTTAAAAATCAATATGTTCCTGGTACAGATGGGAAGGAAAAAAGACCATTAAAGTATTTAAGTATTGATGAAGTAATTAAATTAGTTAGAGATTCTTTTACTTCAGCAACAGAAAGACATATTCAAGTTGGTGATGGTTTGGAAATATTAATTGTTACTAAAGATGGTGTAAGGAAAGAATATTATGATTTGAAAAGAGATTAAAAAAAAAAAATGTCATTTTTGTTCTTTAAATTTTATACATATAATATATCATCTTTAATTAATAAGTAAATTTACATTTACTAAAAAGGAATTCTTACGAAAAATGTCTTTGAATTGTCTGTAAAGTGGCAGATTTAAGACAAAAAATAATCAATGAATACCTCCTGGAAGAAAAATTACTTCGCATTATGATTCAAAGGTCGGTATGCCAATTCAAGTATTTCTTTGAATTTACAGGACGATTATGAAAGTCAAAATTTTGGGCTGAACATGCATTGGGACAGGTACTATTTATGTGCATATTTTTTCCAAGAATTTTTGAGTGTCAGAGATGTTACCAAAAATTTTTAAACCATGTTGTACAATTCTGAAGCCTTACGTAAAGTCAGCATCCTTGCCTTTATAAATCAACTTAAATAAGAACAGTTATGCCTAGCTGTATTACCTTTCCACTGTCCAATTAATGAAAACCCGGCTAAAACCTTTTGCTCGGTTATATATATCTGGCGCAAAGAGGGTCCAGTGGTTACAACAAATTACCAATATTAAACCTTAAGTATAATTTTCTTACCATATGCATATATTTCTGATTTTCGGAATATTTCATGCAACTGTGATGGTCTTGTAAACAGGTCGTTTTCTTTTTTCTTTTATATTGATAAGCCTTTAAAATATAAATATTTGCTTAAGGTTAAAACATATGAGTCACTTAATAGATACAAGTTTTTCTATTTCTTGTCAATCAACATAGCAAGTTATATGGGCTTTAAGGTGTGACAGGTATATCCTTTTTATGTTTATTTATTTGTAAGTATTGAAGTCATCTAAGTTTACTATATAATTATATTTGTTAGCTCTTCGCTTCTCATGGTTTGTTGTCTGTATTTTGAATCACAAAATTAAATAAATGACGTATAATGTGAGAGTTGTTCAAAGTGAAAATTACTAGTCATTCATACACTTATTATTGTGTTAGAATTTTTTGAGATTCTTGTTGGAAATAATGGGTTTATTACACATTATTTAGTGTTAAAAGCACATTTATTATTTGTGCGCTGACGCTCAACACAACAAAGAACGTCGGAAAAAGTGAAAAGTTTTCACTTATAAAGACAGAGATGTAAAATATGTATATGTTACATATTACTTTTATAATTTAAAAGGAGGTTCAGGTTTTAGGCTAGAATGCCTGACTACATCTCTGATGCACAAAAAGTTCATCAATTCTTGACCAAATGCATAAGACACCATTCATATTGAGCTCTCATTTTTCCACAACATTGAGCATTTGTTTAGTGGCAACTAGAATATTTGTGTACAGTAGTCTATGTTGCTATGTTTAGGATTCTATAGTAGTACATTCAAGAAAAATTGATTACAGTTCTTGAATAATCAATCGCCAAAACTTTAATGTGGTAATTAAAATGTATTCTGTTTGTTTTTTTAACTCATTTTGAAAAATAAATAAACTAAAACCACACTGACTACTTAAAGCGTACTGTAGACTAATCAAGTTAATAGATAGAGTAGGACTATTAACTTGGTCTTTGTAGAATCAATTTAAGAGTAAAAAACTAGATTATTGTTCTAAATATATAGTAATATTTGAAATGTATATATTTAATTATGTTCTTTTTTAACCTTTTTTCGACGATGGAAAACTTTCACATTTTCCTCTCGGCAAAATAGTCTGGCGCAAAAAAAGAATTTTACTTCATACTAATAACGGAATTGTTATATAATATTCAGAGCTGGTAATGCAAGTATAAGATTTAGTAGCCTTTGTATAAGTAAAAAAAACTAGATATAGATCAAGGGTTGAGTGGTTTAATTTAAATCTTGTACGGTTCATGTCTTGTTTATATTGCTACCTGCAAGGTACCTTATTCAAAAAAGTTTGGTTTACTTTATTAAACTACTTAGGGCTTTTCTGTTATTATAACACGACTTATTATCAATATTTACTGTTTTTATTGTTTTATTATTCTTGCTTTATATGGTTACATTCTTTTTTTAAAAAAGCCGATAAGTTGATGAAGCGGTGGCTCAATGGTAGAGCTTTCGACTCCAGTTAAATCCTGGAACTTCCAAGGAAATTAAAAATTGCAATCGAAGGGTTGCAGGTTCAATTCCTGTCCGTTTCATTAAATTTTTTTTGTTTTGCCCGAAGCGCGACTCTAATTTTTTTTTTTGCTGGTCTAAAAATACATTTTGCAAAAATTACTGGTTTTTCAAAGCTTGTAATAAGCTGGTCTAAAAAAAACATACACTTGCTGGTCCATTATCAATAATATTTTCCAACTACATGTTATGTACGTATAAGAACTTTGCTTTCATATAGACATGGGTAAATACATGGCCTTCTTAGGAAGGAGGCTATTTCGAAATGAACGTAAGCTTGCTCATCATTTATTGTAAAAGCTTCCTTCTGTATACATTTCGCAATTTTCAGTGCTTTTTTCATGTTTCAGAGACGCGTCATTTATCCAAATGCAGTAAACTGTCAGCTAATTATTCGCGAAAATCCTAAACCTCGCCTCTTTTTTATGCTATTACAACGCCTCGAAGGTGGCAGGCACTACCCAGGCATGGTATTTTTAGATTTCAACTCTCAAAAAACATCGTAATGCCAATGACAGATCTTTGATTTTAGTTGCTATTTCCTATAATGGCAATCCAATCATATTCATAAAAGTTTCCCTCTTAATTCACATACTCCGTATATAAATGCACAACTAAATCAATGTGCCTCAAACATCAATATCTTGACTATAGTCGATTTAGGCTCATAAAAACGTCAACAGAAAACATAGCCAAATAAACAAAAATGGTACAAATATCAAAAAAATCATTGTTTTCAATTTTTGCTGCAACAGCTTTCACTGCCAATGCAGATTCCTGTAACCCACTAACCTCGACTTCCTGTCCAGCAGACAAAGCTCTTGCGGGCAGTTTCTCTGAATCATTCACATCTGAATCTAAATACTTTACTGATGAAAAGCATGCAGGTCAAATTAAATATACCGATAATGGTCTAGAAATGATTATGAATAAACAAGGTGATAATCCTTCCTTACTTTCTAACTTCTATATTATGTATGGTAAAGTTGAAGTTATAATGAAGGCGGGTGCAGGTACAGGTATTATTTCGTCATTTTTCCTACAGAGTGATGATTTAGATGAAATTGATATTGAGTGGGTGGGAGGAGATGATACTCAATTTCAATCAAACTACTTTTCAAAGGGTAACGTTACAACTTATGACAGAGGTGAATTTCACGGAGTTTCACAACCAACTCAGCAATTTCATAACTATACCGTCGACTGGACTAAGGAAGCCATCGTGTGGTACTTAGATGGTCAACCAGTTAGAACTTTGGCTAATACTACAAATGAAGGTTATCCTCAATCACCAATGTATGTAAAGATGGGTATCTGGGCTGGTGGTGATCCATCCAATGCTCCAGGTACTATCGAATGGGCCGGTGGTTTAACTGATTACAGTAAAGCTCCATTTACTATGTACATCAAGGATGTTGTTGTTACAGATTACTCCACTGGTTCCGAATATTCATATGGTGATCAATCAGGTAGCTGGGAATCCATTCAAGCTAAGGATGGCGCTATATATGGTAGATACGACCAAGCCCAACAAGATTTTGCTACTTTGGCTAATGGCGGCTCTGTCTCCGAAAATGCTACTTCTTCTACTTCTTCTACTTCTTCTACTTCTTCTTCCTCTGCTTCTTCTGCTTCTTCTTCTTCCGCCACATCTACATCCTCATCTGAAACTTCTTCTTCCATTGAAACTTCTTCTTCCATTGAAATTTCTTCTTCCATTTTAACTTCTTCTTCTTCTTTAGTTAACACCACAAGCATTATGGCTACTTCCAGCGAAGAAACGTCGATAGAGGTTAGTACCAGCAAAGCTGTAACTTCCACTTTACAGCCAAAAACTACTTCACAATCTCACGCATCATCCTTAGATGCTGAAGGACGTTCTACAACTATCACCTCCGCATCAACTTCTGTAGCTAAGGAAACTTCAACCTCTGCTACTTCAGTATCTTCAACTCATTCAGTAGTTATCTCTCATGGTGCTGCATCTACTGAATATGGCGTCTCTTTGTTATCAGTTATTATTCCATTCATAGTTTCATTTTTATAATCATTTGATGACAGTGCTTAAATTCATTCAAGTATTTATTATTGAATGAAAACTGATTCAAATTTCACATATTTTATAACATTCTTTGTAATTTAAGTTCCTGCTATCGCATATTTATATCGAATATTAAGATAACATTTTAGGCGAAAGAGTTCTAGATTGCCAAGTTCTATTTAATTTCTGGTTTTGGCACTAATATTACCAACTATTCCTAAGCACGACTAATAAAAAAGGAGAGAACAGTGTCAATGGAGTTTCTTTTATAGCTGAAATACCCTATCTGGAGATAATAGTAGTATACCAGAAAATAGCTAAATAAAAATCCAAAAAAATATTAAGCCCTGTAGGGGGCTCGAACCCCTAACCTTATGATTAAGAGTCATACGCGCTACCGATTGCGCCAACAAGGCTTAATTCATTGGAATTTGATTTACAAATATCTCAATATATGTTATTATTTTTAAAGTAATTTGTCTCAAATGTCATGTGTTTATAAGTTTTATAGTAGTATAAAAAAATGTAGTCAAAAAATATGTATATTGGATGTCAACAAGTTTTTAATTTTCTGGCACACCAAAATTCTACCGCAAACAACTAACGACAGTATTGAATAACTTTGGTTATATAAGACTAAAACCGTTTAGATATAAATGATCTCAGCTCTTTATTTATTTTCATGGTAATAAATATTGACTTAATCTGTTATTTCAATCCCACAAATTGACAAAATTTCTTCATAGTTACAGTGATTACTGACACGAAACCAATGTGTTGCTACCGTTCTTATAATCCTTTACAGTTTGAAGCAAATTTATAATAGGAACTACACTTCACTGAAAGTGTCTTCTCTCTTCCTTAAATTACGAAGTTTTAAATTTCATGTTTTGCTTTGTTTTTTTAGTTTCGCGACTTAAGATCAATTACTATGCTTTTGAAATATAACAAAAGAATAAATGAAAAATATATTGAAAAGAAAGAAAAAGTTTTTAGCGAGTTTCTATGACTTTAATTGAGTAATGCTTGCAGTGAGATTGTACTTAGTTAGCATATCTTCTGCAGACTATGTATTTTTTGTCGCGTATAAATAATTTATTTTCCATTTTTCAATATATATCGAGAATCTGTCTTTACTTCTTTAAGTAGTATAGTCTGAAGTCATAATGAAATTTGAAATTCATGTCTTGATAAGTATGAATATGTAAAGAAAACTGAATCAACCAAAAAATCAAATGAAATAAATGCTGTTTTAAGAATGTAGTCTTGAGTCTTTTTGAACACTCGAGTGTAGAGCAATTTCTTACTAATAGTTTATCGTTTCATTTTCGTTTTCATAGGAGAAATTCTTTTTATATCGATACATTCAAGTTTTACAGAAGCTTTTGTCTATGATAACATCTACTACATTTGCTTCGGTACGTCGCCAGAAACCATTTTTTGACGTACATTCTATAGTCGCTTTGGGTTACGATTTACCATCGAAACATCAGTTAACAGTTACTTTACTAAGTTTAAGCAAAAGAGCCTACTGCTCCACCAAAAAAAGTATTCTGAGGCCGTTATGTTACCCAATCACGCTTGTTGCAGTTTTTTCCTCGAATCACGAGTTTCCATATGAAAGGTTGGATGCAACGAAGAAATTGTTAGAATGGTTTTAATGACTTCGTGCTGGCAGAAAAAGTTTAAAACAAGCAAGAAAAAAAAAAGGATTTTTGATGCAATTGTTAGAGTTGTATTGACTCTTTCTTTTCTCTCATATCAACATTATAGAGCAAACAGATAAGCTATTATTCTTGAATTGATTAATATGTATTATGATCTGTTCCGCTATCCTATTTTCAGCGTCGTTATAAATGATAATTTGTTGCGATGAGTTTTGAAATTTTTAGTGAGATTTTAAAGCATTATAATAACATACTTAGTATTAGTATTGATGATCTACATCTAAAAAAGAATCAAAAACATACCAGTGAAAGGTTCGAAGACAGCAATGAAGGTAATTGAAAAGAGAGACGCATTTTTGAGCGACTATGAAGTTTTACAGTTTTTAACGAAGTTAGAAAATCAACATAATTGGGATGACAACTCACTGGCATTACATGAACAAAATAGGAGGAAGAAGATAAGAACGACAGCCAGGCCATACAATAACCCTGTACTGCAAACGGTAACAAGGGATGTGATATCTTATTTAAAAATCAATAAGAATTATGTGAATCAAGAGGATGAAAATGAAACGGAAAAAGAAGAGCATCAAAAGTCGTCGATATGTAAAATGAACGATGAGCTTTTTTGTCAATTCATGACAAAATTAAATGAGTTTGAGTTATTCAAGGTGGAGAAGTTACAAATAGTCAACCAGTTGCCTGGCAATATGGTGCATTTATATTCCATTGTTGAAGAGTGTGATTCGAGGTTTAGTGAAGAGCAAATTGACCGTATACTTGCAACTGTAAAGGAATATTCATAACCGTCTATAAGCTAACACAATATATAAAAGCTTTATATCGTACGTTATATCGACATTTAAACATTACAACTGACATTGCAAACTGTGACTCTGTATCCATTATGAAGCACATGTATTCTTATTTGGCTGCGTACAGTTCAGAAAATTTTTATACACGTGCGCTAACAGTTGTTCATTACAGGCGGACAAACCGAAATTACAACTCTAAACTATCAAGGGGAGCCATTTTTATTTGAAATATGTGATAAGCATATAAGATGAATGGATTTGTTACTGACCTCTGACCTCTCTTAGTTAAAAGAATAAAACTTATATTTTGCTACCTTAATTAGAAAATCCTTACAAGTTTGCTATTAACACTAAAGACTATCAATCGAAAGTGAGTAAAGCGACATGAAGTTTGGAGAAATTTTAAATAGATCGCTGATTAGACAATATAGCTATTATTATATCTCATATGAAGATTTGAAAATTGAGTTAGAGGAAAATTTGGAAAAAAATAATGGTCTTTGGTCTCAAGAATTAGAAACAGCTTTCTTAGAATCATTGGAAATTGAATTGGATAAGGTTTACACTTTTTGCAAAGTGAAACACAGTGAAGTTGTCAGACGTGTCAAGGAAGTACAAGAACAAGTCCAACACACCGTTTCTTTATTGGACTCAAACACTCCACCAAGTGAACTAGATTTCGAAATACTAGAAGAAGAATTGAGTGACATTATTGCTGATGTCCATGATTTAGCCAAGTTTTCAAGATTAAACTACACTGGTTTCCAAAAAATAATCAAGAAGCATGATAAAAAAACTGGTTTTATTCTAAAGCCAGTCTTTGCTGTCAGATTAGACGCTAAACCATTTTTCAAGGAGAATTATGACGATCTGGTTGTTATGATTTCTCAATTATATGACATCGTTAGAACAAGTGGTCGCCCAATTAAAGGTGATTCTGCAGCGGGTGGTAAACAACAAAATTTTGTTAGACAGACTACTAAATATTGGGTCCATCCTGACAATATTACAGAGTTGAAGCTGATTATATTAAAGCATCTTCCTGTCTTGGTATTTAACACTAATAAAGAATTTGAAAAAGAAGATTCAGCTATCACATCGATTTATTATGATAATGAAGATTTGGATTTGTATTACGGTCGTCTTAGAAAAGATGAAGGTGCAGAAGCTCACAGATTAAGATGGTATGGTGGTATGTCGTCAGATACAATTTTTGTTGAAAGAAAGACTCACAGAGAAGACTGGACAGGTGAAAAATCTGTTAAGGCCAGATTTGCATTGAAAGAACGTCATGTTAATGATTTTCTCTCTGGTAAGTTTACTGTAGAACAAGCTTTTGCAAAGATGCGTAAAGATGGTAAGAAATCAATACAGGAAATTGAAAATCTGGAGGCATTAGCTACAGAAATCCAATACGTCGGATTGAAAAAACATTTAAGACCTGTTGTTCGATCATTCTATAACAGAACTGCATTTCAACTGCCAGGGGATGCAAGAGTTCGTATTTCTTTGGATACTGAGTTAACAATGGTAAGAGAAGATAACTTTGATGGCTATGATAGAACAAACGGCAATTGGAGAAGAACAGATATTGGCATAGACTGGCCGTTTAGTCAACTGGATGAAAGGGATGTCTGTAGGTTCCCATACGCTGTTCTTGAAGTTAAACTACAGACACAATTAGGTCAAGAACCGCCCGAATGGGTTCGTGAATTAGTCGGTTCACATTTAGTAGAGCCTGTTCCAAAGTTCTCTAAATTTATTCATGGTGTTGCCACTTTATTAAATGATAAGGTCACATCAATTCCATTTTGGCTACCACAAATGGATATCGATATTAGAAAACCGGCCTTACCTACTCATATAGATATAACTCGACCAGGCAGGGATCAGGAAGACGATGATGATATTGGAGATGAAGATGATGAAGATGATGCTGCTTTAATTGCAGCAATGACCAATGCACCTGGCAATCATTTGGATGTGGAAGAAGGTGCTGGCAGTTATGGTGCCATTCCTGCAAACCAGGGTTCTACTGTTAACCCAATTACTGGTGAGCCGAATCAAATACCGAGTGCAAATGCTCCATACTATCAACGTAAAATCAGAAACGCGGCAAATCCAATTTCTAAGAACTACTACTTCATGCTTGCCTTTTTTGACCACTATTTCAATGGGGACCAAATCTCTAAAATTCCAAGAGGTACAGTTTTCGATACCGAAGTGCGTGCACCACCCGGTAAAACTATTTGTGTACCAGTCCGTGTAGAGCCAAAGGTTTATTTTGCTACTGAGAGAACCTTCTTGTCTTGGTTATCCATTTCCATCTTATTAGGCGGTGTTTCAACAACATTGCTAACGTATGGTACACCTACGACTATGATTGCATCTATTGGGTTTTTCCTTACTTCTCTAGTTACATTAATCTATACTGTGATAGTTTACGCTACAAGAGTAGTGAATATCAGATTAAAGAGAGCTGTTGATTATGAGGATAAGGTGGGCCCACCAATGATCTGTGGGTTTTTGATGTTATCAATTCTGTTCTCGTTTTTCTGTAATTTAGTCAAATGAATATGATGTTGTATTTAGTAGTTATTTAATCGAGACTTTAAACACACATCTGTTATAGCGTTCTCTGTCATATTTAAGTTCAATGTATAAATCAAATCAAGTCTATTATTTTATTTGCCCATCGGAAAACCAAACCAAACTGCGCAAAGCGCGAAATGTAAATAAAACATTTGAATTTTATTAAGTATTAAAGCAAATAATAACGTGCCTTGAATATAGAAACTTCACAAATCTGATAATAGCAATATTATTGATCTTTAGCTAAGCTACGGTTTTCCTAAAAAAATTAAGGAGGTTACAATAAAACAATGTTCAGAAGTTCATCTACCAAAAGCTCTAAAACCGGTAGTAGCAATTCAAATGAAGGTAAAGCATCGATGAAACAGACTACTTTGTCGTCATTTTTCTTTGGAGTCAAGAAAACTTCATCATTTGATTCTACCTCTGTAAAAAGTAAGAGAAATTTATCGATGCCATCGTCAGCAATAAATGGTACTGATAAGAGTTCCAAATCTAGGACGCTAAGAGCCCCCCACGTCTCAGACGAAGAGAAGCGTGACGAATTTACGAACACCATCAATATTGACAGATTCAAATACAATAGACCTTCAATACTCTTTGAATCACAGGGTTCCTTTGACGAGTGCGATCCAGACCAAGAGCTAGAAAAATTAATGCATGTACCACATCTTAAGAATTTTAAGTCGAAAACACATTCTTTACCATTGTCAGAAACACCAAGCTTCAAAAGGTCCCGGAGCAAAATAGAAATTATTGAACCTGATTTCATTGATTCAAGCGAGCCACCATTTCACGAAATTACAAATATTACGGCGGGTCATCGCCAAATATCCTTCACTAGTACTCAGATTGATCTACCTAATTCTACGGCGGCCGATACTTCTAGTCCTCAAAAGCTAAACGCTTCTTTTCAATCAAGATTATTGAAGAGACCAGGTTCATTTCATGGTTTGAACTTAGCTAACCCAAAACGTATCAAACCCATCAATAATCGCAATGCCCAATCAACTAAAAATGAAAAGACTCATACAAAACGAATTAAATTAACAAAAGAACAAGAGTCGGTTATCGACCTTGTTGTGAAAAAAAGAGTAAACGTGTTTTATACTGGTTCTGCTGGTACAGGTAAATCCGTTATCTTACATCATTTGGTTGAAAGATTAGGTGCAGTTTACGGAAGGGATGCTATTGCTATCACTGCTTCCACTGGTTTGGCGGCTGCGACTATTGGTGGTGTTACCTTGCACAAATGGTCTGGGATTGGAATTGGTCAAGGCTCAGTAGATTTGTTGGCTAGAAGAGTTACCAAACGTAGGGAACTTTACAATGTATGGAAAAACACAAAAGTGTTGATTGTTGATGAAGTTTCCATGATTGATGGTGTATTCTTAAATAAGCTAGAGTATATTGCAAGGGTAGTAAGGAAGAGTGACAAACCATTTGGTGGAATTCAATTGGTGATGACGGGCGACTTCTTTCAATTACCGCCGGTTCAGAAGAGAGATGACATACAGAAAAGTATATTTTGTTTCGAGTGTGAAATGTGGAAACGATGCATACAAAAAACTATTTTGTTAACGAAAGTGTTTAGACAACAAGATAACGAATTGATCGATATATTAAACTGCATTAGATTTGGTGAAATAGAACAGGATATGATTCGTTCCATCAGATTGATGGAAAGGGAAGTCAAGTATTCGGATGGTATTGTTCCTACTGAATTATATGCTACTAGGAGGGAAGTTGAGAATTCTAACGCAAGACAGTTGAATCTTTTACCTGGGGAAGTGCATAGATATGAAAGTGTAGATGAATGTTCAAAGGAACAACAGAAATTGCTAGATGCGTCTGTTATGGCGGAACGTGTTTTGATATTAAAGGAAAACGCTCAAGTAATGATGTTAAAAAATAGACCAGACGTTGATTTAGTTAACGGTTCCATGGGCAGAATTCTTTTTTTCAGCACCGAAAGATTAATACGTAGAATGACAGAACTCTATACTCACATCGATGATGAAACTATCATAGATATGAGACTTGTCTCCTTAGTAATTGCAAAACCTGAGAGGTTACAATCTAAAGACTTTAAGCAAGATTTTGAAGCAAGACCAATGTCTAGAAGGCATGTCTTACAGGAGCTAGTCAACATAGCAGTTAATGAACATACCAAGCAACCTGTAAACCCCTATATCAGATGGTCTATCGGAAAGGATAAACCACCTTATTTCGAGCTCGTTGAACCAGATAGATTCCCTGTCGATATTCCGGGTGACAAAACTGGTATCGAAAGAACGCAATTGCCCATAGTGCTATGTTGGGCGTTATCAATCCATAAGGCACAAGGCCAAACAATCCAGAGACTGAAGGTTGACCTTAGAAATATTTTTGAAGCTGGTCAAGTCTACGTAGCTTTGTCAAGAGCTGTCTCAAAGGATAACCTTCAGGTACTGAACTTCAATCCAAAAAAGATCCATTGTAATGATAAAGTGAAGGAATTTTATAAAAGACTTGAAACTATTAAATAGATATCAGCACGAATACATAATCTATAGATATCTAAAAATAGAATTCTCTGCTTGCCCTCGTAGAAGTAGAGACGCGAATAAAACAACTTTGGAAAATTAAGATAGATTCGGAAAACAGCAAGCGAAACCGAAAAGGAATACCTCTGGAACTATTTATACAGTGTGATCTAGAGCTATTATGCTTAGGTCTACTACTCTTTCTTTACAACTTGAAAGATATTTAAAAAAGCCTTTACTTACTATAGGGTCTGAATCGTCAGGATAGATTGATTTCATAGATCATTGGATTACATATACATTAACATTTGCATAGATCAGAAATATATATAGCGCATTATGTCAGAAACAGTGGAAAGACACACATTCAAAGTGTTCAATCAAGATTTTACCGTTGATAAAAGATTTCAGCTGATCAAAGAAATAGGCCATGGTGCATATGGTATAGTGTGCTCAGCTAGATTTGCTGAAGCTGTAGAGGAGACTACCGTGGCAATTAAAAAAGTCACTAATGTATTTTCCAAAACGCTACTATGTAAAAGATCTTTACGTGAACTGAAATTATTGAGGCACTTCAGAGGTCATAAGAATATTACATGTTTGTATGATATGGATATTGTTTTTTATCCAGATGGTGGATTTAACGGGTTGTATCTTTACGAAGAACTAATGGAGTGTGATATGCATCAAATAATCAAATCAAGCCAACCTTTAACCGACGCACATTATCAAAGTTTCATTTATCAAATTTTATGCGGTTTGAAATATATACATTCTGCCGATGTTTTACATCGTGACTTAAAGCCAGGAAACCTGTTGGTTAATGCGGATTGCCAATTGAAAATATGTGATTTTGGTTTAGCTAGAGGCTACTCAGAAAATCCTGAAGAGAACAACCAGTTTTTAACTGAATATGTGGCTACAAGATGGTATCGTGCTCCCGAAATCATGTTAAGCTACCAAGGTTATACAAAGGCTATTGATGTTTGGTCTACTGGTTGTATATTGGCAGAATTTTTAGGAGGGAAACCAGTATTCAAAGGTAAAGATTATGTGAATCAGCTCAATCAGATTTTACAAGTTTTAGGTACACCATCTGATGAGACTTTAAAAAGAATAGGTTCCAAAAACGTTCAAGCCTATATTCATCAGTTAGGTTACATACCAAAAGTACCTTTTATAAACCTTTACCCAGAGGCAAATCCGCAAGCTTTAGATTTATTGGAAAAAATGCTAGCATTTGACCCACAAAAAAGAATTACAGTTGACGAAGCATTACAACATCCATACTTATCTATATGGCACGATCCTGCCGATGAACCAATCTGTACGGAGAAATTTGAATTTAGCTTCGAGGTTGTAAATGATATGGATGAGTTAAGACAAATGGTCATAGACGAAGTGCATGATTTTAGAAGGTTTGTGAGACAACCACTGCTTGAGGAACAGGAGTTACAACAGCAAGAGCAAGAACAATCGATACCGCAAGCACAAGTTCAGCAAACCAATAATGACCAAATAATGAATGATATGGATTTTTCAAATCAATCAGGCCAGGTAGGAAGTGCAATGTCGACTCAATTACAGGAATTCGGTATCCACTCCCAAAACCTACCTGGTCATAACACGGATTTCCCACCTAGACCACAAGAAAATTTATTAGCTTCTCCAATAGGGCTAAAACAAGACGACGAACGTACCGCCTTAAATCAGGGTGAAACTAATAATAATAATGGATATTTTGATTTGGAAAAGGAACTGGAATTTGGATTAGATAGAAAGTATATATGAGCCGCAAGGCAAGACAACTTTTGTATATAATGAACGTTTATACCCACGGGGATGATCTTTCATTTATCTACATTATTAATATATTACGACTATATGTTGTAACTTCATTACTGCAGACAGTTGCAAAATACTATGTGTTGACTAATTTCAGATTGTTAGTCGAAGCACACTATGTAATATTCGTGAGTCACGTACAGTTCATGTTTGAATG
This sequence comes from Jamesozyma lodderae, assembly GCA_030571655.1. Classification (NCBI taxonomy): domain Eukaryota; kingdom Fungi; phylum Ascomycota; class Saccharomycetes; order Saccharomycetales; family Saccharomycetaceae; genus Jamesozyma; species Jamesozyma lodderae. The sequence goes on along the minus strand of JAJLYF010000018.1, from coordinate 25,450 downwards.
CGCGCGTGGAAAAAAGAATAGATAATCGATTATATAATAATAGCCTTGGTGAGATAAAGATGCACCAAATTTTTCATTGCCATTGTGTAGTTTCAAAGCTCGAAGAATAAATAACAAATCAGAGAAAACCATGCCGCAAATTTTACCATTTAAGCAAGTAGACGTTTTCACCGAGAAAGCGTTTAAAGGGAACCCAGTTGCAGTCGTAAACTGTATGGGAATTTCAGAGTCTGAAGTTACAACTGAACAATTGCAAGCAGTAGCTGTTTGGACCAATCTTTCTGAAACAACATTCTTATTCAAGCCAACTGACAAGTCATGCGATTACAAATTGAGAATTTTCACCCCAGCTAATGAATTACCGTTTGCTGGTCATCCGACTGTTGGCTCCTGTAAAGCATTCATGGAATTCACTGGACATAAAGCCAAAAAAATCTATCAACAATGTGGAGTTGGAACTGTAGCAATTACAGTAGATGAAGTTGGAAAAATATCATTCCAAGGTTCTAGAACCGACATTCAAGAGTTATCAGACAGTCTCTTAAATGACTATGAGACTACATTGAACGTAAAGGCTATCGAGAAACCAAAGTTATTGGACGTTGGTCCAAAGTGGCTAGTATGGCTGACTGATAAAGGTGTTACCTGCTATGATGCCAATCCAAATTACAAGGCTATGAGTGACATCTGCAAACAACATGGCCATACAGGTATCATATTAGGTGGTGCCAAGGAAGGTACTAATGAATATGAGATGAGAGCATTTGCACCTGGTGTTGATGTCAATGAGGACCCTGTTTGTGGTAGCGGTGCACTCGCTTTTATCAGATACTTGAATGAAGTTTACAAATACAAGAAGACCACCTCAATTGCTATTACCCAAGGTGGTAGAGTCGGAAGGGCTGGGCATATCGCTGGTCGGGTTGAAATTGACGATTCGAACGTAACTTATCATGTCGGTGGTCATGCTCTTTCAGTTATAAATGGCCAAATCTTATTATAAAATAAAAGATAGCCTATTAGCACCACGGCTATCAGCAAACTGGTCATTATATAATATAGTATAACTTTTGTAAAACGCTTCTATAGTATATATTAACTGCACATTCATGAATTAAAAATACCCGGCTTCATTTATTTTGTTTCCCGTAGTGATCAAAATTATTAATTACAATACTTAATTAGGGAAAAGGTCTTGACTACGATATGGAAGGAAAGACATATATAACTTCATTCTTGTACAGAGGCAATATTGGAAAGAAAAAAGAATTACACGAAATAAATGTCTCTTAATGTATCTGCCGATCCTTCAGTGGATGTTGCTGCCAGGCCAGAAATAACCGAGGAACACGAGCAGGACATCGAAAGAATTCCAATTAACAACTTCAAAAGTCCTAGAAAACAGTTGTTAGATAGATACATCAAAATAAGTGTATTACTAACCCTGATAATATGGGGTAGTTTATTGCTGGTGAAAGCTATTCCACGTCAGCCACGATCAATTCCCGACGACCATAAACCTGGCTACTCATTACCGAATCCAAATGTGACTGAGGATGGTTCGTTAAAGGTGTCATTTGCCAATTTAAGAAATAACACTTTTCAGCCTAAATATCAAACTTTACAATGGTTGCACGACGATGACTCGATAACGGACGATAGAGGATTATACGTGACTTGGGTTAATGATTCTTATGTAATAAAGTCAGTTTCTGAAAGCGATTTTGAACAAGAACTACTAAAAGGTAAAACTTTCATTCAGAATGGTCACAATTGCACGATTGATGCTATTGTCGCTTCCCCTAATCTGAAGAAACTACTGATTAGAACAAATACTGTCCAAAACTGGAGGCATTCATTTTTTGCCTCATATTTTGTTTATGATCAACATGCAAAAATTTTCGAGCATATTGGTGACAACCTGGCACTAACCCAATGGTCTCCCAATTCAGTGGATATTGCTTATATTCAGGATAATGACATTTTTATATACTCTACTGCAGAACATAAAACTGTAAAGCAGATTACCGATAGCGGAAGTTCTCAAATATTCAATGGTAAGCCAGATTGGGTCTATGAAGAAGAAGTATTTGAGTCAGGCAGTGCATTATGGTGGTCACCAAGAGGTGAATACTTGGCTTACTTAAGAATTGATGAAACCAAAGTAGCTGAATTCATGATACCTTATTATGTACAACATGAGAATGATATTTACCCTGAAATACGTAACATAAAATATCCGAAGAGTGGATCAGCAAACCCAGATGTCGATTTGTATGTTTATAACTTGAAGAAAGAACATTCGTATCAAGTTCATGCAGATAAATACTTTGAGGACTCTGATATACTTTTGACCGAAGTTATTTGGGTCGGTGATTCTAAGTTAGCAACTAAGATAACTGACCGCTCATCAGATATTTTAAAGGTTCTTGAAGTTAATGCACATGAAAAGTCAACACACGTGGTGAGGGTTGCGTCTGCTGAAAATGGCTGGTGGGAAATTACTCATAAGACAATGTTCATTCCAAAAAATAGTCAGTTCGGAAGGTATCATGATGGTTACGTTGATATGATACCTGTTGAGGACTACAATCACCTTGTATATTTTTCTCCAACAAACTCTTCAGAACCAATTATTCTGACAGTTGGGAATTGGGAAATCGTAGATGGTCCTATATCGTTTGATTATGAAAGGAATAGGGTATATTTTATTGCTACCAAACGATCCTCCACAGAAAGACATTTATACTATGTTGACTTGAAAACCCCTGGTAAGGTAATTGACGTCACAGATACTTCAAAAGCAGCTGTCTATGATGCAACTTTTTCTCCTAGTGCTAAGTTTGTCTTATTAACCTACAAAGGCCCTGATATTCCATACCAAAAGATTATTGATTTAAAATCTGAAAAAACAGATAAGACCGTCGAAGGTAATGTAATTGGTAAAACACTATATTATCTAGAGAAAAATGAGAACATTAAAGACGTTTTATCAACTTATTCAGTTCCAAGTAAGATTTTCAAAGAGTTAAATTTGGGTAAAGATAACAATAACGATGATATTATTGTAAATGCTATTGAGATATTACCTAATGATTTCAAACCTAATTTAACAAATCATTATCCTGTATTTTTCTTTGCTTACGGTGGACCAAATTCGCAGCAAGTCTTGAAATCCTTTTCTGTGGGCTTTAATGAAGTTGTTGCTTCCCAACTGAATGCCATAGTTGTTGTTGTAGACGGTCGTGGAACTGGTTTCAAGGGAAGAAAATTTAGAGCGCTTGTTAGAGATAACTTAGGTGATTATGAAGCGAGTGATCAAATTTCAGCCGCTAAACTCTACGGTTCTAAGTCTTTTGTGGATGCTGAAAAAATTTCTTTGTTTGGCTGGTCATATGGTGGCTACTTGACTTTAAAGACTTTAGAGAAAGATGCAGGCAAACACTTCAAATATGGTCTCTCTGTTGCACCAGTTACTGATTGGAGATTTTATGATTCTGTCTATACCGAACGTTACATGCATACCCCGCAAGAGAATGAAGGTGGTTATATTGACTCTAGTGTTCATAATGTAACTGCAATCGGCCAAGCCAAGAGATTTTTATTAATGCATGGAACTGGTGATGACAACGTTCATTTTCAGAACTCCTTGAAATTTTTAGATTTACTAAATTTACATACCGTTGAGAATTACGATGTGCATATCTTTCCAGATTCAGATCATAGTATAAAATATCATAATGCTAATACCATTGTTTATGACAAACTTTTGAACTGGGCAAAGCATGCATTTAACGGTGACTTTCTTAGATAAAAAAAAGTTTTAAAATAAGCTATAGCAAATATGTACTTTAATTTTTCTGTTCTTATTCAAATCTACAATCTTGGCCTATTTATTGTAATACGGGCGACTCCTACGTTGACCATTTAATCCATTCACATTTAAGCTAACCTTACATAATTGCAGGTCTTCGTTTTTCCTAACAAACGTTGAAAGCGATTTTTTGTCGGGTGGCAAAACATATGGATATCGAAAAAATAAAAACGTATAAGGTAAAAGGTATCTTAGTTTATAATAGAAGTTACATACTCTTAGCTCCTTCCAATTCTAATAATTGTATTTAACTAGTAACAATTTAGAAGACCAAAATTACTAAAATCCAATATGGTCGAGAAAGCTGAAAATAAGGCTGAGACAACTGAAAACACAGTGCCACAGGTCACTAAGGATGAAAAATCAAAGACTAAGAACAAAAAGGAAGAAGAAGAACAATTATCAGAAGAAGATGCCAAACTAAAGGAAGATTTAGAGCTTTTGGTTGAAAGATTGAAAGAAAATGATTCCAGCCTATACGAACAATCCCTAAATCAATTAAAGGAGTTTATAAAAAATTCAACTAGTTCCATGACTGCTGTACCAAAGCCATTGAAATTCTTACGCCCCGCTTATCCTGATCTTTGTGCAGTTCATGATAAATGGACAGATAAACAAATGAAATCATCTCTTGCTGATATACTGTCTGTTCTATCAATGACATATTCCGATGACGGTAAGCATGATTCATTGAGATTTAGATTACTATCAGATGAATCAAACATTGAAAGTTGGGGACACGAATATATTCGTCATTTAACTTTAGAAATTGGTGAAGTTTACAATGATCAAGTAGAAAAAGAAGCTAACAACTCTTCGGATGAATCAGAAAAATCAACTCCAACTCCAAACAACTTTGAATTTCCAAAGGAAGAGATTTTACAGTTGTCGTTAGATATTATTCCATATTTTCTAAAACATAATGGTGAAGAGGATGCTGTTGATTTACTGTTAGAAATTGAAGCCATTGAGAAACTTCCGCAATTTGTTGATGAGAACACTTATAAGAGAGTTTGTAAATACATGGTTGCATGTGTTCCACTCTTACCACCTCCAGAGGATATTGCATTTTTGCAAACCGCTTATGCCATTTATTTATCACAGTCCCAATTAACAGAGGCTTTATCCCTGGCGATCAGACTAGGTGACGAAAACTTAATCAGATCTGTATTTGACGCGACCAGTGATCCAGTCATGCACCAACAACTTGCATATGTATTATCAGCTCAAAAGATATCTTTTGAATATGAAGGCGTTCAAGATATTATAGGTAACACTAAGTTGTCCGAACATTTCTTATATCTAGCCAAGGAATTGAATTTGACCGTTCCAAAAGTACCAGAAGATATTTACAAGAGTCATTTGGATAATTCTAAATCTGTATTTTCTAGTGCTGGTTTAGATTCAGCTCAACAAAACCTGGCTGCATCCTTCGTTAATGGATTTTTGAATTTAGGTTACTGTAATGATAAATTGATTGTTGATAACGACAGTTGGGTTTACAAGACAAAAGGTGATGGTATGACTTCTGCCGTTGCAAGTATCGGTTCAATCTTTCAATGGAATTTAGATGGTTTGCAACAATTAGATAAATACTTATACGTCGAGGAAACTGAAGTTAAGGCAGGTGCATTGCTGGGTATTGGTGTTTCAGCTTCAGGTATTCACGATGGTGATGTGGAACCTGCTCTATTGCTATTACAAGATTATGTTACGAATACTAACAACAAGATTAGTTCTGCTGCAATTTTAGGTCTAGGTATTGCTTTCGCGGGTAGCAAGAATGACGAAGTCTTAGGTTTACTGCTACCACTTGCAGCTGATACATCGTTGCCTATTGAGACATCTACTATGGCTTGTCTAGCGTTATCTCATATTTTTGTCGGAACCAGTAATGGTGACATTACTACATCGATTATGGATAATTTCTTAGAACGTAGTGCTATTGAACTGAAGACAGAATGGGTCAGGTTTTTAGCCCTATCTTTAGGGTTATTATATTTACAACAAGGTGAACAAGTAGATGATGTTATTGAAACATTAACTGCCATTGAGCACCCTATGACCTCAGCCATTGAAGTTTTAATCAATGCATGTGCATACACAGGTACCGGTGACGTCTTGTTGATTCAAGATTTATTACATCGTCTAACACCAAAGGCTACTAAAAAAGATGAAGAAGATGAAGAGGATGAAGAAAAGGAAGATCAACTTAATAATATGACTGATTTTCTTGGTGCCGCTGAAAAGAAGGAAGAACTTGAAGAGGGAGAGGATGCCGCTGCCGATGAACATAATGACAATGATGCAATGGAAATTGACGAAGAAGGCGCCCCAGAACATGATGACGTTGTGAAGAAAGACGAACATGAAGAAACTGACGCTGTCAAGACAGAGGGCACAGAGGAAGATGCGGATAAGAAGAAAGAAAAGACAGACGCTGAAGAAGATGATGAAGAAGAAAAGGAAACTGGTTTGATAGATGAATCGTGTTTTGCCGTACTAGGTATTGCGCTAATAGCTCTTGGTGAGGATATTGGTAAGGAAATGTCTCTTCGTCATTTCGGCCATCTAATGCATTATGGTAACGAGTATATTCGTCGTATGGTACCATTGGCAATGGGCCTTGTTTCTGTCGCCGACCCTCAGATGAAGGTATTTGATACGTTAACCCGTTTTTCACATGATTCTGATCTTGATGTTTCCATGAATTCTATATTTGCCATGGGGTTGTGTGGTGTTGGTACTAACAACGCCAGATTAGCCCAATTATTAAGACAACTAGCTAGTTACTACTCTCGTGAACAAGATGCACTATTCATTACAAGATTATCGCAGGGTTTAGTCCATTTAGGGAAGGGTACCATGACCATGGATGTCTTTAACGACGCTCATGTTCTGAATAAAGTCACTTTAGCTTCATTATTAACTGTTTTGGTCGGGTTAGTTTCACCAAGTTTTATGTTAACACATCATCAATTATTCTACATGTTGAATGCTGGTATAAGACCAAAATTCATTTTGACTTTGGATGAAGAAGGTGAACCAATCAAGGTGAACGTTCGTGTTGGTCAAGCAGTGGAAACTGTTGGTCAAGCCGGTAAACCAAAGACTATTACAGGTTGGATTACGCAATCTACTCCTGTTCTATTGAGTCATGGTGAAAGGGCGGAATTAGAAACTGATGAATACATTAGTTACACAAGTAATATTGAAGGTATTGTGATTTTGAAGAAAAACCCTGATTACCAAGAAGAAGAATAAAAAATTAACGAATAAAAAAAATATATATCATAAATATATCAGTATATAAAAATTTTAAAATTTAGAAAAAATACGAATCAATCTAATTTTGGACCATTAGGTTTTAGTAAACGTTAAGTATTTCATATTCACGGGTGCATAATCCTTGATAGTAGTTGCTTTTGAAAAAAATATAACGTTAAATGATTCTATATATACTATATCCAGTATACTAAATTATTTTGCTATAATATACATGTATATGATAATTTATGAGATAAGAAATAATGGCTATGACAGAAATAATTATAAAGGAATGAAGGTGCTAGGTCAAATAATTTATTGGAAGTCAGCTGCTTTGGTAGCCATCAGTAAACCAACAATTAAACCTAACAAACCCAAAATGGAACCAAAAATTTCAACCACTAAAATTTTAACAAATAATGCAGAATCAGCAGCATCAGAAATAGCAGCGGTAGCACCTGTAATACCAACAGCAACACCACAGATCAAATTAGATGCACCAACGGTCAGCCCAGCCCAGAATAAAGAGTAACCAGTGTACAAGTTAGCCTTGGAATACAAAGTCTCGCTTGAAGCGACAGTCAATTTAGAAGAAAAGACAATGGCAGTAATCAAACCGTAAATGGCAACAACTTCACAGAAAATAATTGAAATTAAATTTTTAGTTGTGATTCTTGGCGCACGAACACCTGCACCGATAATGGAAGTACCTGTAATAAAAATACCCCAAGCAGCACCTACAACACTTAACCCAATACACATTGCGATCCCAAGATTTGCCCACATGTATGGGGATGTCTTCAATAGAAATTTACCAAAGTTAATATCTGTACCATGACCGGTGAAGACTTTGTATAGGGCGTATACTGTTATGATAAAAATGATGAAATAGTTCAATAAGCCAGTGTATGAAAACTTGTAATAGGACATAGAGTCGGATTTTGAATCTTTTATCATGATTGTGTAGTATGATTATATAATTCGATGGGATGATTAAGGTTGAAAAAAAAGATCGATAGTACAGTATAGGATAAACTAAACCTTATATCCACTTACAATTAGTTGGATCTGTTCAATTAGCTTCTGCTTATTGACTACTTTGAAAATTTATATGAGTTCTAATCACTTAATCTATCAATTCACTTGTTGTTGCAAATGCATACATACTAAATTTTTTCTGTTGTAGTTGCTGCTTTTTCGCAACATCCAGCCAGATACCTTTAATTTTGCAGTCCTTCTGGCAGAAAAACAGGGTAATTTATGACTTTTCTATTTGCAACACATCTCTTCAAATGTCATACGCTGTTATGAATGTTGAATTGGGTAATTATATATTGTTTCTTTATATATTTTAGTACTCTATAAAGTCACTTAATTGATGGGCAAATAGGCCAAACCATTTTTACGCTCTTTTGTTTGAAAAGATAGAGAATAGCACTTTTTTGTTCATAATTTTTCAACGGAAGCACCATCGTGAGCTACTTCCAATAGTTTCCATTCACAGTTAACATTGTGCTTTGTAAATCTGTTCATGATTTCTTGTGCAATATCCTCGAAGTTTTCGGTAGCTAAGGCTAATATCGTTGGACCGGCACCGGACAAGCAAATACCTAGTAAACCTGGATGAGTAGATGGCGTAACACTTTGTAAGATATCAGTTAAACCTGGAATCAAAATCTTTCTGTATGGTTGATGTACTCTGTCTTGCATAGCTGGGTAGATCAAATCTGCATTTGGAGGATCTAGAGTAAGAGCATTTGTTAAGACAGCCAATCTTTGTAGGTTGAAAACTAAATCTTGTGTAGTGTATGCTTTTGGAAGAACGCTTCTAGAGTCAGCAGTAGATAATTCGAATTGTGGAATGATGGCTATGCATTTGATCTTTGGATTCCAATTATACTTTACGTGTCTACCAATATCGGTTGGAGGCAATGGTGGTACCAAACCAGTATCTTCACCACCAGATGGTTCTGGTAGCACTTCTGCCAACGGAATTTCACGTCTTTCAATCTCTTGTGGTGTTAAATCTCTTAAAAAGGAACCACAGAAGCTACCCATCATTGCAGCAGTAATATTATCAGGATGACGCTCAATCATCAAACAGTAATCTAACATACGTTGTTTGGAAAAACCTAGTTGACCAATTTCGTTACCTAGCATGACACCTGCAACAACAGCGGCACCAGATGAACCTAAACCACGACCTAATGGAATTGGATTATGGATATGGATCTGGGTACCAGATGGAAATCTTCTAATATTGTTACAACGTAGAACGTATAAAGCTGTTCTTGTAATTAAATTTGAATCTGATTGCAAAGGAACAGTACTATAACCTTCACTATCTTCTGTGTAAGTTAACTTACAATCATTCGGATCTTCGTTGGTTGCATGAGCTTGGGCAGGATCGATACTGACGTTTAACTCTAAGTTTAAAGATAAACCGACACCTAAGACATCGTAACCAGGACCAATATTGGCTGATGAGGCAGGGACTTTGATGATAAAACTGCGAGGCATGTTCTACAAGATTTTTTCGTTGCAGATTTCAAATAAAAACCATAGAAACTAAAAATAAAACAAATATCATCATTATAATCGTTTAATCATCAAGATAATAAATTAGTCACTGAAAAAGAATAACTTGAAACTTTACAAAATTTGCTGGAAAATCGTGGAAAACGATGTATGTGTGCCACTATTGTATGCTAAAAGGGCTCTTGAAGTTAATAAAGTGTCTTTGATTTATAGAATTGATTCAGCTCTAGTGATATTTCACCCTTGTTATCAAAAAACATATGTGTTAATATCTATATATTTATGTTTCACGACCGCTACTTCTTCACTTTATGCCTTGATTATACCAACTATCTTGTTTAGGAAACAATTTCCTTTTTTGTATCCCGCAGACCGAAAAGGGACTATGGCATTATCGTTAAATGAATTACAAATCATAATGGTGCAAAAGTGAAAGACCTCATTGATACCAGAGTAACGACTCAGAGAGGCATCATACCAAGGCATAATTTGTTTGATAATGTTGCGATCATCTGCTAAACGACTATTTTCAACTGCTGTATCCAAAAATGGGTTTAAACTATCCACTTTACCTAATGGGTTGCGAGTAGGAACTTCCAACGAACCGGGCCATTTTAGTGCCCTTGGTCTATATATTGGTGCTGGTTCTCGTTATGAGAAGAGCAGTTTAAGAGGCTGTACTCACATTCTAGATCGTCTGGCTTTCAAATCTACCGAACACATTGATGGTAGGACAATGGCCGAAACATTGGAATTACTCGGTGGTAATTATCAGTGTACGTCCTCAAGAGAAACGATGATGTATCAAGCCTCCGTGTTTAACAATGATGTAGGTAAGATGTTGAACCTTATGGCTGAAACGGTAAGGTTTCCCAGTATAACCCAGAATGAATTAGAGGAGCAGAAGTTAACAGCTCAATATGAAATTGACGAAATATGGTTAAAACCAGATTTAATTTTACCAGAACTTTTACATACAACGGCATACTCTGGTGAAACATTAGGCTCTCCATTATTATGTCCACGAGAATTAATTCCGTCAATTTCCAAATACTATCTGAATGATTATAGAAATAAGTTTTACGTTCCAGAAAACACAGTAGCAACTTTTGTTGGGGTTCCTCATGAAAAGGCGATTGAATATGCTACTGAGTACTTTGGGGACTGGGAGTCTACGCACCCTCCTATTGTAAAGGAGGCAGCTCACTATACTGGTGGTGAAACTTGTATTCCGCCAGCCCCCACTTTTGGTAATTTACCGGAACTATATCACATCCAGTTAGGATTCGAAGGTCTACCTATTGACCATCCAGATATTTATGCATTGGCAACTCTACAAACTTTGTTAGGTGGTGGTGGTTCTTTTAGCGCAGGAGGCCCTGGTAAAGGGATGTACTCAAGGCTATATACACATGTGTTGAATCAGTACTACTTCATTGAAAACTGTATTGCATTCAATCATTCATACTCAGATTCTGGTTTATTTGGTATTTCCATTTCTTGCATTCCAGAAGCTGCAGAACAAGCTGTGGAGATCATTGCTTTACAGTTTAACAACGTTTTTGCAAATGATAAACTCAAATTATCTAAGGAAGAAGTTTCTAGGGCGAAGAATCAATTAAAGTCATCGTTATTAATGAACCTAGAATCAAAATTAGTTGAATTAGAAGATATGGGAAGACAGATTCAATTACATAACCGTAAAGTCCCCGTTAGTGAAATGATTTCCAAAATTGAACAAGTTACCCCAGAAGATATCAAACGAGTTGCCGAGACTGTTTTTACCGGCAAAGTCAAAAATCCTGGTCAAGGTTCTGGCAAAGCTACGGTTGTTATGCAAGGTAAGAGAGAATCGTTTGGTGATATTGAAGGCGTCTTGAAACATTATAATTTGGGAAATTATGATAGCTCGGAATCTTCGAATACCACAAAGAGTGATGATCCGAATAAGAAATCGGGTTGGTTCTAATTTGTTTAATAAAAGTTCTAATTTTTATTTATATATACTATATATCTCTTTAGTTAACTTCTTTACATGTACATAGATGACAGTGACAAGTTTTTAATTATTCACTTATTCATATTGTATTATACCTTTTCTGTTCAGGTAAACACTTCATTCGTGCGCATCTCAGGAGACTGTTGTGTTCTCATATCATTGCTGCGTTCTTTCCAGAAATTCATTTCCTTTTCTAGTTCCAAAACCCGATCTTGATAGTATGAATTATCCCTCACAAACTTCTTTAGGTCAATTTCTTGTTTTGAAATAAGTTTTTCCAGGTTACTAATTTGATCGTTATATTGTAGAACATCAGATTCAAATTTTTGTCTATCTTCATTCGCTATATTAATGACTTCTAATTGCTGCTTATTTTTATCCACTAGCTCTTCAATTGTTCTCTCGTAATTCTTTGTTTTTTTCATTTCCTCATATTTCAAATCTGTTTCACGAGATACAAGGCTCTCTAATTCATGAATCTTGGATAACCAAGCATTTTTCTCCGTCGTATCGCCTATTATCTGCTGCAGTTCATCAACCTTACCGTTTAATTGAGTGTTGAGTTTTGATAATGTTTGATTTTCTTCATACAAATTTATGCTTTTTTGCTTTTCAGTGTCATATTTGTCTTTATAATCATTGACATTGCTTTGAAGTTTTTGCACTAAACTCTCATTTCTTAAATTTTGGTCTTTCTGTAATGCAAGAGTTTGTTCTAAATATTTGACATCTTCAGAAATTTTATTTCTTTCTTGAACAAGTTTATCGAAATCCTCACCAGATTTGTTCAGATTAGATCTCCAATTTTCAATTTCCGATTCCAATTGCACTTTTTCGTTAGTCAAAGAATCAACTTTATTTGTAAGGGATTCGTTTTCCTTTATTGCTTGAAGGTATTTCTCGTTCAACTGCTTCTCAGCAAGATCTGCTTCGTCTCTTTCATTACTTAAAACTTCAATTAAACTTGAGTAATGTTCAGTTTGTTTTAATAAATCCGAGATCTTGGCTTCTGAATCTGTTTCTAAAGATTCTAATTTATATTTCAAAGTGGAAATTTGCTTGTTTAATTGGGTTTCATTTTTTAAGCTCGAACTAATATCATTCTTGAGGGATTCAATTTCATTGACATACTGCGAATTGTCCTCAGTGGTAGCCAACCTTTCTTTTAAGTGTTCTAAGTCTGATTTCAACATTTTATTGACATCTTGTTCCCTTTTTAATTCTAGCAACGACTCCTGTAATTTCATTTCAAGATCGTTCCTTTCAGTTTCTCTTGTCCAAATCTGTTTATCTTTCTGTTTTATTTGTGTTTTCAAAGTCTCTAAAACAGCGCTCATACTCTTTACATCTTCTTCAGCTTGCTTCAAGGCATGTGAATAATCTCTCAGTTCAACTTCGTTTTGGTGCAGATCATTCATACAATTCTCATACTGTTGCTTTTGCTGCTTCATAGTGCTAATTATCATCTGCTTTTGTTTTTCAGTACTACTCAAATCCTGTTCTAATCTGTTAATCTGCTCAGTTAACAAAGTTTCTTTTGAATTGAAATGTTTAATTTCAAAGTTCAGGTTGTTTATTTTCTTGCTCGATTCGTTTAAGAATTCTTGCAGCTTATAATTTTCCAGTTTATGAAAACGTAGTTCTTCTTCATATTTAGAAATACTGTCCCTATTCTTAAAAATATCTCCAGTATGTAAGTTTGTTCTGTCATGCAAAGGCTGCCCTCTCAATCTTGTCTCCAGTGATTTTACACGTTCCTCGCTGGCCTCAAACTTTAGTTTATAAATATCTGAAGAAGAATCCACTCTTTGTATCTTATTAAATTTACTATGCAATGCGGAGGCAACATTATCAGCGTCAATATGTGCCCTTGTTTCTAATTCCAGTTGCCTTCTAAGGTATTGAACTTCTAACGCCAATTTTTCAACATTCAAATCTACATCGGATATGTCGTTCACTTCAGCATCTAAATCGATATTAGGGTCTGCTTTTTCAATGATTTCTTTTAACTTCTTGACTTGCCCTCTGGCAGTTTGACAGTCAAACGAGGATGATGCCAATCTTGTTTCAGTGACTCTCAATCTCGATATCAAATCTTTTTTCTCTGCAATTTCCTCTTCTAGGGACTTGGCTGTTTGATTTAAATGGACTTTCATGTCATTAAATTTCTGAACCAGCTCTTCTTTATTCATTTCAGCTCCTAACATATGCTCATTTTCAGAGAAAGGTTCAGTCATGTCAGAGGACAGCTTTTTAGTTAGGAATTTGTTGAGCGAAACCTCTTCGGCTAGTCTTCTCTCTAATTCAATCACCTTTGCACTATCGACTTCCTTCCCCTGTTGTTGTTCTACACTTTTAGTTAAACTTAGCTTTAGTGTTTCGTGCTTTTTAGTCAAATCTTGGTAGTTTGATTTCAGTTCTGCAAATTTATCCCTTGCTTCCTTTAATTCGTTGAATGCCCTGTCATGCTCAGCAATAATTTCATCTCTCTGCTTGGTGATTGTAGATATTTCAACTTGAAACTTATCAATTTTTTCTTTTGCCCTTTCTAGCTCTCTATCTCTGTTTTTAATTTGTTTACTGAAATTATTATGCTCCTTCTTGGTACTTTCAATTTGAGAGCGTAAGTCGATATTCTCATTAACAAGAGTTTGTAATCTGTTCTTCGCGGCGCTGCAATTCTTTTCTAATGTAACTAGCTTGATATCAAGGTCTTCTGCAGATGTCGACAACTGTATTTTCAAGTTATTTATTTCTCTTTCGTTTTCTGCCTTTTTAGATGATAAGTTTTCCAATCTTGTTAGCAGCTTTTTATTTTCATCCAAAAGTGATTCGTACGCAGCTTCCTGAGAAATTGTCGAGGATTTTATATTATCTAATTCATTTTGTAAGGCATTATTTTTATCATTCAACTTCAAATATTCACTTTTTTTGGCTTCCACCAATCTAGTCATTGATTCAACCTCAGCTTTAGAGTTTTCAAAGCTCTCTATAACATTTTTTTTTTCTTGCCCAATTTTTTCTCGTAGGTCAATGGCCTCATCTAGTTGAGTCTTCAACGAAGCCTTTATTACCTCAGTTTGCTTGAGTGCCCTCTCTTTTTCTTCCAATTTTTCCGTTTCTTCCCGAAGTAGCGTCCTCACACTTTTCAATTCATTATTAATGTCAATATTTTCTATTTCCATATTTTTGTTAATTTTTTCCTTTTCCTCAACCTTTTCTTCCAAAGCTTTAATTTGTTCACTGAATTTCTTTGTTCTAGTTATGTCTTCATTCGAAGAAAGCAACGGCTTTATTTTAATGAATAGATTGTACCATGGGTCATTCATTAATTCATTATACACCCTGAATGTAGTACCTATTACCCTTGCAGATGTAATCTTTTTCAGGTTATCAGATGTGGAATGTCTAATTAACTTCCCTCTAATTCTAGCATTCATTAAAGTAAGAATTTTATTTAACTGCCTCTCTTTTTTACTTTCTAGTTTAGCAAGAACACCAGCCTTGAAAAATAGTTTTGTAGATCCCACTTTAAACAAACTTGGATCTAGATGTAATGAAGATAATATAGATTCGCAATTTTTTTTGAAATTATTTTTGCTGAATTCGTAATCTTTAGATCCTAATACGCTGTATCTGGTGAAGAAATCCTTAAAGAATATTCGATTTGGATAACCTTCCCTTGCAATTCTTATGCCTTCCAAAACACCATTACAACGTAATTGATCAAGAATCAGTTTTCTATCAAATTTCTTGGCAGCCTTCTCACTATTTGGTATAATACAACGTACAAAATGTGGATGAGTTGTATCTAATTGATTCAATAAAGATATCTGTTGCTCTCTATGGCGTGCAGATGCAGTTCTGAACGATTTACCTTTTGCACGGCCCTTTGCAGCTGTGGATGTAGTGCCTTCAGAAGAATCATTAGTTTGGAAAAATTGGGATATCAAACGGTTTTGCGACTTGGATAGTACCGTTAGCAGGTTTTCGCTCAATGGATCCTTATTTTTAGAAAGCCAGCCATCGATATTGTACTCGACATCGCCAGCATAATGTTTCAATACAAAGCAATCCTTCAGCTTTGAACGTTTGAACCTGTCAGATTTATTTTCCCAGCTCGTAATCAATTTTTCGTAGAATGTATCATTTGTAGATTTGGGTAAAATTGACTCTTCATCTAGTAGCGGTAAAATACCAGATGGTGTAATTTTTTGTTCTATTAAATCAATGGTAGACTGTAAGTCTTTCCCATAGTCTATGTAATCCCATTGAATATTTTCTTTAATATATTCACTTTGTTCTAGGACAAACATATGGTGATTGAAAAATTGCTGCAGTTTCTCATTTGTATAATTAATGCAAAGCTGCTCGAATGAATTATGTTTGAATATTTCAAAACCGGCAATATCTAATAAACCAATATAGTTCACTGTCATAGAACCGTGATCCAACGATCGATTAATCCTATCAACAATGTGTGAGAATAAATGTTCATATAGTGTCCTCGAAAGCGAATTCAATATGAAACGTGCTTGCACTGAATTTTTTGATTGTGAAACCCATTCTTTGCCTGCTTTTGATTTAGGTTTCAATATGGCACTCCCAAATTCCGCATCTGCGACACCTAACAATTCAGTTAAGCCTTCTGTACTTTCCTTGAAACTTGCCTGCTCTGCCTTTTCGGATGTAAACTCTATGTTCCCTATATGTAAAATTATTGAAATAGTTTTCAAAATATCATCGATCTCTGTGGCGTCGAATCCAACAGTTCTAAATGCAGATAATAACTCTTTAAAGTTTGCTTGGTCGTTGACACCAGCAATGGAATGGTTTGAATTAGACAAGTATCTATAATGAGAAATTGATTTTGTCCCTAACTTGAATTTTTTCTGTAAGTCTGAGTCACTTGAACCATTTAAAAACTGGTAAAATATATGGTAATTTCTTTCATCTGGGTGTTGATTTATAATCCTTGATTTTTCAAGCAAGTACCATTCAATATGTGCACCATTGATCTTACCTCTTTCATCAAATTCAATTTTGATAAACTTCCCGAAACGAGAAGAATTGTTATTACGTACGGTCTGTGAGTTACCAAATGATTCTAAAATTGGATTACTTTGTAATATTTTCATCTCAAATGTTTGATAGTTCTCTACATCATTCGAACTATCATATATACTAGTTGTTTTATCGTCTGAAGATGTGACTGCCGCTAGGTATTGTAAAATTTTTTTGGTATTCTCTGTCTTACCTGCACCTGATTCACCAGTAACTAAAATAGATTGGTTTAGTTTTTCTGTTAATAAGTTCTGATAAGCCTCTTCAGCAATGGCGTATATGTGTGGTTTGTTATCTTCTTTTGCTGAGCCATGGTATAAATTAATATACTCTTCAGTGTATAGTTTAATATTTGAATATGGATTTATAGCAACTAGAAAAAGACCTGAGTAAGTGTATATCAGATCATCTTTATATCTAATTTCCAGGTTATGTAATACCGATGGCTCGTTTAAATGTGTTAATTCAGACATATTATCAATTTTGTCAAAGGTTGATGGATTGACAGGGTGTACTTCTGATATTCGGAATTGTTTAACTTCATTAGTCTCATATATCTTGACGTCCCTAATCTGATCTTTGTCATCTTTTACTTGTAAAGTTTCCCCATTTATTAGTTCACCCTGTAGAAAAGTTTGGGTATCGTCAGGAATCCAAACAGTGATATTCTTATCACCGTGTTGTTCTATCATACCTTAGTTATTTTATTATTTTGTAGTTGAATTAGTATGAAAATCGCGTAATATAGATGACGAGTGGTTATTGTGGTTCGTGATATTGTTATATATGGGTATCTGAAACTATATGTCTCTATGTATGTAGTTAACTAGCTATATGCAGACAAAATTGAGTTTAAGGTTGTGTCTCTCGAGGACTATGTATGTTGTCTATAAGATGACCATCATGAAGCACATTTGGTTTAATCCTAAATATATCATCTTGTCATAATTCAATATGTATTTGTTTACATTAGTCGAATCAGGAAATAAAAGAGAAAATTAAAAGAAGGGCGGGTAATGATTCCCAAAAGCGGTAATGAAATCGATATTTCAATTAGATCGACACGAAACAGAGAAACTCTAAGATCCACAGCGGCTAGATCTCAAATAGAAGAAAAGCGCGAGTGTTAGGTAATCGTTACACCCTATCAAACTGTATTCTAGCGACATAAGAACAATATATAAAATTAATGCAAATGTGTTTATAACCGATCTTATCTCATTACGTTCTCATTAAATACTCAGATTGTAGTTATTAGGAATCGTTTGAGTTCCTTCACTTGCCTTAATGATATGAATACAATGTCTTGTAAAATTTTTATGTATCGAAAGTGATGCTATTGAGACATAATGGGGACATTTTTTTGTAGAAATGTTAATACGAATCTGAAAACTATCTTTCATTTTCCTAACCAATTTTCTATTTGGAGGAAACTAAACTATCAAGCTTTCAACAACAACAACAACAAGATGTTTGCCTACTACCATAGAACACACGAACATTATCGAAGACAAAGAGAAGTTACATAGAAAAAAAGCACAACCGAAGAATCCCAATTCGACTTTCGTGAAATGTTGCTGCCCATGATATACCAAGAGAGTCGTTTACGCTTTATACAGACTAGATACTATGTGTCCTCTAATTCATGTATTTCAATTTTTTTTTACTAAATTCCGATTTATTCTGGTGCAATGACACCATTATAATGTCTGCATAAGAGAGAAAGGAATAACGCATGCTTTTTTATTTACATAGGTCCTTCATCTTTAGTAGGGTATCTGAAGAAATGCTAAGAAACGTTACTTTTCATTACGATTCGAAAACTGAGTCTCAAAAACATGAGCTCTTGATGCTTTTGTAATTTGACTATCTTGCCTTATTATACACTGGTCTATAGATTTTCCAATCTGACACATCACCCCTCATAACCTTAAACGGGGCCCTAATAAATAAACAGTGCCCCAGATCTGACACCTCCAGTTATGGGGTGGGATATAACCGGTCCCCGGTTGTTTTTTTTTCAGATCGCAGTGTCACAAGGCTTCAATTAAGTTAGCCCATACATACCATTAAAGTAAATACTAACGCCGAAACTGCGTGTACCTTAGAATTCAGGTAACATAACAGCCGTCCTTCTGGTAAATAAATCGTCAAATAATCAGGTAAATTAGTATAAACGTTTACATGCTCCTTCGAGCATCTAGTGTACCTCAATTTTCAATTTTTTTGAACAATGTTGAGGTGAAGCAAAAATTTTCCTTTTACTGTTGTGTTTTTCCCCATGAAGTTAACTACATTATGGACTGGGGTAATACATATGGCTCAGTAAGATGAACCCAGAGCGTTATGAGATGACCGTGTGCTGGTGCATTAAGCAGTAAATTTTCTCCGCCACGTCATTCAAGACAGAGCCTTTTACCCCCACGTTTGAAAAAAAAGATTCAAAATGTCCATAGTGATGAAAATAAGAAATGTGCATAAAACATATTGTTTCATGAGAATCTCTCAATACCAGCAGTAAACTTAATCTTAAGTTGTGGATGCAGATTCATAATATTGGTGCCGTTCCCGTATCTTTTATAGAAGAAAATGAAGTCTTGCCCTATTATGATGGTCTTGTCCCCGGATATTGGATTTACGAGCAATAACCAAAAGAGAGATTCTTGACCTAACCGCACCATGAGTTTAAAACGAACTACGGATAAATGGGGACCCCTACCTACTATAGTACCTTTCAGAGGTCAAGTGACACTTGCTATCAATATAATTTACTGGTGCCTATGTTATTCTGGTACTATAAATAAATAATAACAAGGCTCTAAAATTGTATCAAATCTGAAAATTGTTGGACATCTCAGAAATAAGAACTTTTTTGGTGAGTATATCTACACGAATTGTCTGTTGTTATGGTTAGGGAGCTAGCTAGTTTTCATTTTGTTTTTGTTTTTGTTTAATCTATTGATCTTCAACAACATCAAACATAGTCTGTTATACTGCTAGCTCTAAATTCTCCTAGAAGGAAGTAGGCTTACTTTACGGCACTAAATAACTTTCGTTACCTTCGTTGGCTAGAATAGACTCCTACTTTTGATTTTTCAATGTTGAAGTTAAATCTAGCTCATAATTGAAAGGCTTTACGAGGTTTATTTACTTTCATTGACGTGTACATCCTCCTCATCAAAGAGCAAATAATTTACAGGTTGACATTTTTCTGAGTAATAAATGGGTTGAATAAAGAAATCATACACTTAAACCCAAGGAAAATAAATAATTGAGACAGACGATGTTCGTAGAACTATTAAGCATATTCTGCGTTTACATAGATAAAAATGTAGCCCTGTAAAATTTTGTCAACAAAGTTAACCAAATGCAAAATCTATATAGAGAGCCCTCATTTGTATGTAAAACACCTGACTTTCCGGTACAATTTTCTAAAATGTTTATCCATTTATTTGTACGTAATTTGCCTCATCGCTGTAACAAATTTACCGCATTTGCCGATATCAAGCCCGGTTTATAATCAATTTAAAAGTTCTTAGCCCTACTCTCCCTTCAAATTATCGAGGAGAAGTTCCAGGCGGAAGACCCAAAAGAGTAAAAATTGGGCAGCTGCACATTAAATTTTGAGATCTCATTCGAAATATCGCATGGTTGCCAGGACTCGTCTAAGGTTGCAGCAAGGTTCATTCGCCTTTGGCACTAAAAATAATTACCCTAGAATACCTTATGGATCTTTTGAAGGAAAAAAAATAGTTGCCCCTTCCCTCATTCAGCTTTTATTGGCTTTCTTTCTTTTCCCACCCACCTCTGACACCTCGGGCACTCGCTGCATTTTCCATTTAGGCTCTGTTCCTAAAAGAAAAAAAATTCTTCGCTTGTTCTTTTGTTCTTTTGTTCTTTTTTTACCCCACCTCTTAAAAAACAATAGATACATAGGCAAAGATCAATCTTCCCTCTCTTTTCTCTGTTTCACTACCGGCACTAAATCTTCAACTTCTATGGAAACCCCCGAGCCAATTGTTCAGTAACTTTTTTGCTCTAAATGTGTGTAACGTAACTTAACGCAGGCACTTGCTACTCTCAATCTCCATCACTTGTCCCTTCCTTCTTTAGGACGCATCATTTGTCTTCTCCATACTATTTTTTTTTTAAGATTCTACTTGAACATAAACTTATTACATGTTTTTTAGCTTTTTTATTCTCTCTTGTAAAACATATAAAAGCAACTTCATAAATGAGTTATTTTGCAAATTTAGCTTTTTTCAAGTATTCATTTCATATTGTAGGTTCCTTCAAATATTTTTTGAAAGAAAATATAACTGACGGCAAACAACAAGACTAATATGTCAGCAATATACGATACACATCCGACTCAAGTTCCAAGATGCTTCGATCTGAGTTCAGCTCGTATAATGGTTATGGGAGATGATGAAGTTGGTAAAACATCGTTTATATTAAGATGCACTAATGATGCCTATCGTGATATCGAGAAAAATGATTACTTATATGAGGATATTTATCACAAACAAGTGAATTTGCAATCGATGTTGAAGGGGATAAGAGATGGTGCAGAAAGTGACCCAACTGTTGAATATTTGATGACAGAACTGAGTCACAGACATTCGAGCTCGAACCTTAAGAGGTGCTCAACAGTTGATGTTCAATTTCTTGATGCATCATCCTTTGAAATAGCAGATTTTTCAGAAATTAGAAATGAACAAATATTACAATCTGATGCATTTCTCTTATGTTTTGATCCAACAAACAGAGAATCATTTTTGAATCTAAGAACATACCAAAGGAGAATTGAAAGAGTAAGAGGCATTGACGATGATGTCCCAATCATTTTAGTCGCTACAAAATCCGATTTAATGAATGAAAGAAAGATACAAACAGAAGACATATATGAGATACTGAACAGATTGGAATTAAAATATGAGACAGATTATTTTGAAATTTCAGCAAAACATAATATTAATATCAAAAATCTTTTCACGAAGACTTTATTAAAAATTGAAAATTATAAACGTAATCAAAGAAATAAATTTGAGACTGCAAAACCAAGCCTAGATATTGATAGGGATTTCGAAAAGGAACTTCGGGACGATACCACAAGTTCAGATTCATCTAATGCGGTTTCGAAGGAGAGCTCTCGTTTTAACAATGGTAAATCAGAGCCAAAAAATATCAATAATAATGAAGGAACTTTAAAAAATACTGACAGTGAAACACCAAGCCTTTTCCAAGATGCTATAAATTCTCGTAGTAGTAATGGCACACTCAAGGATAATACTGAAACTGATAATAAAACTACACATAGCAAAGGTAAACCAGATAGACTGTTAAAAAAGCTCACAAAAACATTATCTGGTTCAAATGAGAAGTCAAGTAGACATAACATGACAAATGATAATCTTACTAAACAAGTAAATAGCAACAAGAAAAAAAATGATTCTTGTTGTGTGATTTGTTAGTCATTGATTTCTTTGATTTATACCAAGATCAAACAACATTAATAATATTCTTTTCATAATGACCATTATACTCAAAAATGCATTAATCCTCATTATTTTATTTTTTTTCAAATCAAATTTATGCATTATAAGCATGCTCAATAGCACCTATTTATCTTATATAAGGACATTTATATAACTTCAATACTAAATGATACAAAAATTTTGTTACGGAAAATATTAGTTATACGGTCATTATAGCAAAGATACCAGTAATCTCAGCCCAATCACGACATCCCTTGTTACGTCTTTCATTTGTAAATCCAATCAGTAACTGACCTTCTTCACTATGACAGATTGCACCCTTGCACCTCCATACATACGTGCACCGCATATACAAGTTTAGTACTTTTTTTCTTTGAAATTTTCAATGTAGAATCCTGTATGAAAAAACGAAGAGTACCGACTCAATTAACTTGTCAAGACGATTGTGTCTATCTTCCAAAGAAATTTCCACTTCGTAAGAATCCGAGAATATCGCTGTACATTCAATAAGGTGTAATGAGAGCCTCCTGTTGCTTCATCTAACAATTCCACCCACACACTTACTCGCACAACCATTGTAGGGTCCGAGGTTGCACATGTCCGCTTGTCATACCAATGATGATTTCATGTTATAATATAACAGATAGCAATAAAATATGTATTTACGTAGTAAATCTTGTTTTGGATTTTAATGTTAGTAATTTTTGTCTCATTGAAGACGTAAATAGCTCACATAGTTAAGATGGTATGTTAAGGATATATATTACAGAAGTACACGATATGGAATTATTACAATGAGAGTAGAAGTAGACGATATATGTGAACATTAGCAAGGTGTTACAAGAAGTAAGAATTTGGTTCGAACATAGGGTCTAAAGAATTCATACAACAATTCTATCAGGTGACTAAAGAGTTATTATAAAGCACAACAATTGATTAACCAATGCCCTAAAATAATAGCCCACTACTTAAAAATATAAACTGTTGCCCATATTCGTGTCGATGTCTCAGGCTAAGATAATGCTGAATTACTAACAACTATTTAAAATGTCGTTGATAAAAATATTTTCATTCTTATAGGTTTTAGTTCAAGATTTATTGCACCCAACTGCCGCTTCTGAAGCCAGAAAGCACAAGTTAAAGACTTTAGTTCAAGCTCCAAGATCTTACTTCTTAGATGTTAAATGTCCAGGTTGTTTAAACATCACTACTGTTTTCTCTCACGCCCAAACTGCAGTTACATGTGAATCCTGTGCTACCGTCTTATGTACCCCAACCGGTGGTAAGGCTAAGTTATCTGAAGGTACTTCTTTCAGAAGAAAGTAAATTCAAAAAATTTTATCAATTAGAAGAGATTAGAGACGAAAAAATATGGTGAATGAATATAACTACTATGATGCACTTTGCAAGCGGGAGCAAAGAAGTGGTCTTAATGTCATAAAAGGTACTGATGCAGCACTATATTTCACGTTTAGATACGTGACTATGTTTTGACGTTGACGTTTAGGATCATTTTGGAGATCCGTATATATTGTTGCATTACAAGTACAGTTGTTCCTTCGCTTTAATTTCTTAATCTAATTTACTTCTAATGTTTATAATATTTCATTTTGCATAGTTTAATGTATTTTATATTTTAAAATAATTTGAATTCTCTAATAATATTATTATAAATGGGATTTACAGTATTTAAATATAAGTCAATATTACTTATGCGATATACAACTGAACGGTTTAGGTTATCAGACGTTATGCCCAAATGTTGAAGTGTAATGTTGGTAGATGTTATATGATTGAAAGAGTGTCTTAATTTACTATTTTTTAGTGAGTTTGCTATGAAAGTCAATTCAAGTTTTATTGCAAAAGTAAAAGGACCAGTTAAAGGTATGGCGCCGAGAATCCTACAGTACTCACAAAAGTTTTCAGTTCAGTCTAGTCCTCATAGGGGAATATATTCTATTCGTAGACGATTTGGGTTATCTAGGTGCTGAGGATATTATTTCGCCACAGTGTCAATTGATTATTAAATCATAGATTATATATCTGCACTTTTTTTCTTCAATGGGCCGACATTTATTAATGAAAACGACTTTATTTTATCTAGCAGTTATTATTGCATGCTTGATGATGGAGGAGATAATATTCAGCATGAATGTTGTGTCAATGTCATCGTCCTTATGATAAGCAAGCACGTTCGTTTGTTATCTTTCTTGACTTTTTTGCATCATCTCGTAGCAGCAGAACACCAAGAAATGTACCTACTATTGTGAAAGCAATGAGCAGAAGGACGATAGGTAAATATATCGCATATATACTAGATATTGGAAATAATGCCCATTTGCCCTCAAGTTCAAATATTGGTAGCAAAAGCCATGTTGTGTAATACAAAAAAACAATAATATGAAGTACAAATCTATTCATTAATGTGTTTTGATAACGTTGGGGCTTACGTAGTTGAAGACAAGTTATCAAGATGTGTGAACTATGTCTTATTAATCTATTCCAAACTGGAATATTTTGTTATAAAAACGGCATCATTATGTACGAGTTCCTCTGGTTTATCGTGATGAAACATCGGTAGCTCATACTTGGGATAGCATGTTATTTGAGGAGAGTGATATGGACACAAACCCTATAGTAGTGGGTGATTTGAGATATCCACATGTCTTTTCCCTAAATATATAGTAGATTTGTCGGGAAAATAAAATGGAGTTTCCACCATTAGCTGTCTTAAAATGTATGTCAATAACTATGATATACAGATTCCTTTAGCAAGAGCTACACTTTGTAATTTTGTCCCAACAGTTGAACGGTAAAAGTGAGGATTTTTGGCAGTATTCAATGACATAGTGACAGATCTGTCTCCATTTGTTTTCTTTGGTTTATTTTATTGGTTAGTTCAGCTGTTTACTTTCTTAGCAACGAATTAGTATACCTAAGAACTATACATAAAATATTATACAGAAAAGTTAAGCATATCAAAGGTTTAATTTTTCTATTGAAAACTAAACCAAAATTCAGTTTGACAAATTTTCAGGGTTGTAACATTTCTCACAAGCTAGGTATTGGTTTAAATCAAACTAATAATATTAGTTTGAGTCCTAAGAGACACATTTTAAAGGCAAATTTTGTAAGCAATGTGGTCTCAAACCCATGCATTCCTGAATAGGCAAGAAAGCGACAGATTACATTTCTAATAATCTCATTAAA
>JAJLYF010000017.1:0-190810 GCA_030571655.1 Jamesozyma lodderae | reverse complement strand
ACTTGCTCCTGCAGGGAGAATACACTCGTTGGCATTGGAAACTGTGTTTGTCGCAGTAGGTGGAGCAGGAGTCAAAGGTGTTTCGATAACGTAAAGTGTGTGAACAGTCACAATATTATCGGATCCTGTCACTGTTGTAATAGAAGTAGAGCCGGTAATCGCACTATTTCCAGTAAACGTACCTTGAATAGTTGTGGACGTCGTGGTTAACGTAGTACTTCTTGTCTTATATGTCATTACGTAATAAATTGTTTCAGTTGTTAAAGTATAATCAGTACCGATAAAAGTAGTAGTTATTGTCGAATAGGTCACCGTGTTAGAACCGTATGTACTTCCCTGTGAAGTTGTAGAAGTCATTACTTTAGTTTTAGAAGCAGGGCAAACAGTAGACTGGTCAGCTTGTTGCCAAACGTAGCCTACAAAGTCAGTATGAGTAGTGGATGAAGGATCAACCCAGCTGACATCAAATACACCGGGTCCTCCCATATTGATAAAGATGAATCTCAATGGATAAGCGTAACCTTTCCACAAATAATAAGTTGCTGTTGCTTCTGGGTCATTAACCTTTTGAAATATGCTATTAGCAGAGATGTTACTCGAGGGAGTTGTCGGCACGTTGGCCATTTGGCAGCATGTAAATGCTGAAGGTGTACCGAGTACCATCATTAAATAATCATCAGTAAGGTCGATCTTAAAGGTATGCCAACCTGAAGCCAAAGGAATAAAATAACCAGTAAGCTCGGTTAGAAAGTTAGTAGCTGCAACAGTGTAGCCGTACTGAGTAAATGAATACCTACCATCAATTTTGAAGTTAGGTGAGTCGATACCTTGGGATGACTGTCCTATAAAACTACCTCGATAAGAATTCATCAAATAATCAGATAAGTCGGTATAACTACCGACATTGTAGAATCTAGCACGTAAACCTTTAGTTAAAGTAGCACCTGGTAAACGACAGGCGTAAGGATCATTTACCGTGAGCTGTGCCAAAACTTGGTACGCTAATAAAAAGAGAGTAATGAAAGAGATATTTCGCAATGTCTTCATCCTTTTCGCTAATTATTTTTGTTTGTTGTTTTAAGAGATGTGTTAAACTGAAAAGAGATGCCCAAATAACAGGACTTTTAAGTATTTACAAGATCCCTGGATAATCCTCATGTTTATTGGATGAAGTTGTTTTATATTGAAAACACGTCAAAAACCTCGACAGATTTCATTTGAGAAAACTTTCAAAAATGAGCTGAACTACATATTCTTCAGAACATAGCATTAGTGGATCCTTGGGTGTCTATTGTTAGTAATATAAAGGAAATAGATGCTAAAAAAACGATGAGCCATATCCACATTAGGTAACTAGCGTCTCTTAATCTTGGACATTTGAATCTCAACAAATATAAACCCAGAAATGATCGTGTCCATGCACCTTAAAGAAATTAATGAGATCTTGGAAGCAACTTAGATAGCATCTTACATTAAAGTTCAAGTTCATGAGAGCAAATCATAAATTCTATATGCTTGGCCACAGTACCAATGAAAAGTCTAAAACACACACTTAGATATTTGCAATGTCTAAAGATTTGAAGTAATTATTTTGTCCTACACTGCTCCCTAGTCGCTGCCTCTTTTGACTTGTTTTGCCTTAGAGTTATCAATACAACTCTACCTAGACGATAGATCTGAAATTATAATTTCCCATAAAAATTTCCAAACACCCATACCCCGACATATAGGCAATGCATGTCCTGTTGGGATAAAATGCTTGCTTTATTTTTTTTGAAGTCTGCCAAACTAAATCTTAACAAATTAGAAAGACTAATCTCCATATAGAGGCATTGTAATAACCTTAACCTTAACACGATTGTGTAGTGCAGCAGTTTCTTTGCATTTCTTTAATAGAGGTGCAGTAAACCCCAGCGTGACCGTTTCGGTGCTGACATGGCGAAAGACCCAAGTCCCGCACAGCATACAGTTGCTTAAGTTGCTTACTTTTTTCATTTTTGTTTCCACATATTGCAAAAGGCGTCTCGGCAAAATTCACTGAGACAAGATGTGCAAAGTGTAAATTTACAGGAACAAGGAACAAATGTCTTACTTTTTGTAGCTTGAGGTGTTGGAACCGATAAAAACTTTTTAGTTATCCCATGTAAAAATTTGATCGATTTTCTATAAGAGCTTCGTCCTGAGTAATGTTATTACTAATAGGACCAAATTTTATGGAGCCGTGCTGAACAAGACAACTAAAAAAATTAATTTTACTGAAGGATTTGTTAGAAAAGCGATTAGAAAAGAAAATACAGTTGGTCAGTGCATCTGATGGAAAAATCACATTTCAAACTAGAAAACAAAATAAAAAATTGCAATAATCGTAAACTATTCGAACGGACCAGCTAGATCCGGCTCAGCAGTGATTATCAAAAATATGGTTCGCAAACCAGATCTCGACTCGCATGAGTAAATCCGGAAAAAGGTCATTTAACGCGGTTTCAAATCTGAATGATATCAGAAAGGGAAAAATCTGTTTTTCTGCGAGGACGATTAAAGATATCCGCAGAGATTGTTGAAACAGGAAACAGATCGCTTCAGTCCACGGTTAGGTCAGCTAAGAGTAAAAAAAAGTCAAAAAAAAACCACAAAAAAGCGAAAAACTTTAACCTGTATTATCCTGTCATACTACTGTTCGTGTCGTTCAGAGAAATACCATAGCCAATCCAATAACAGAGAGGTAGCTTATGTTTCTTTAACACGTAGCATCTCTATAAAGGCTCTGTAGCAGAAATTAAACTATTCTTCCAGAGAATAAAAACTTGAGAAAATGACGCCTATCAGTTACAAAATGATAATATTCAAAGGCAAAACCCCACGTTTGAGTGTTGGCAAATAGGGGTAGGATAGTTATTGCTAAAAATAATATGTTTTTATGAACTTTTATGAAGTGAATATTTTACTTTGTGATGTTGTAGTTAGTAGGAAAACATTTGTGTTGTTATTACTAAAAAGATATAGTAATTCAATATCATTTTTAGTTTAATGCTCTTTTTAGCAGCTTAGGTAGACAAGGCAACTCAACTAGTTAAAATAGTCTCTCTTTTGTCGTGGTGATGTTCCTATGTCAAATAAAATTAGACTGGTTTTCTTATAATAGACACATAATTTTTTCTCCTCTTTATTTCTCCCGAACAGTTCAGGTTGGAATAAAATGTCGGCAATGTAGACAAGTCCAAGTCTTCGTTGTCATTTGAATTTGGTGCAAGATAACACCCTCCAGTAAACAAAATCTAATAATCTTTCAGTGACAATAACTGTTTTTTGGCTACTCGTGGGTACTGACATAGACAGTGGAATACTATGGTTGTGTAAAATTAAAAACTTTTTTAATTAGTCAATGAATGCATTAATAGAATATTGATTTACACCGCATACTGTATTAGTGATAATAGAACCAACACCTTGTGGTTCTGTTCTCATTTTAGTTTTATGTCATATGTAATAAAACTAAGCAATGACTATTCTTACAATCTTTTGATCTTAGACAGCTGATGCAAACTTGTGCAACGTTATAAAGTTATAAATGTATAAACAGGTATCATAAATACATAATTTGATTTACAAACAGCCGTTAACATCCCACCCATTTAAATTCGTTCAATATTCAAAACCTTCACAATTATAGGTATAGATTCTTGGTTACTTTCCCCATAATCTCAATATGTGATCAGCCTTAGCCTTCTTACAAATTCATTTTATTTCCTTTCCTTTTAGGACCTTGATGCCTTGATAGAAAATACCTGTCAAGCTGACTCTTTATGAGTTTATTATTGGAAATAAGTATTACGTGACATGGCAC
Source organism: Jamesozyma lodderae (assembly GCA_030571655.1). Classification (NCBI taxonomy): domain Eukaryota; kingdom Fungi; phylum Ascomycota; class Saccharomycetes; order Saccharomycetales; family Saccharomycetaceae; genus Jamesozyma; species Jamesozyma lodderae. Next base: position 186,966 of record JAJLYF010000017.1, on the reverse strand, counting down.
AACTATAACGAAATAGACTTCCTCAATAATGATAAGTAGACAACAGAACACTAATATTATTTAATGAACAGCTTATTAAAAATATACCATCAGAGGGATCATTATAGTTGTGAATCTTGAGTACAAAATGTATTCAATCCAGTACAAAACTAAAATTAAACTGTATCGTAAAATTTTCCATTCTACTTGATAATTGTTTATATTGTGTAATTCATATAGCCAGACAAACTTTTATCTGTTTTCCAGTTGTAGGATTATATATAAACTCAATTTCCAAACATTTTATCCTATTGTAACACAACATTCAACAACAATAAAATCCACTTTTTCAAACTTTTAAATTAATTGTTTTGTTAGTGTTAAACGTAATTAAGAAAAGTAAAGAAAAGTGCAAACAGATAAACAAAAGCGTAATGTGGCGTATTACATGAGAGAAGAATAACATTTATATTATATCAGTCAATCGCCCTAGAGCTTACATTACCCAATACGATTAGAATATGATCTGAATTCAATGTCCAAGCATCGTGTCTTTATATCTTATTCAGTCTCAGTACAAGAGAAAATTTGGGGATGTTCTTGTTGGAAAGTGGTATTTATCATGTTACCAAGCTAGAATTTAAGTATATATTCTTCTACTTCTCTTAAACATAAATTATATATAAATATTAAATAAGACGAGTAATTGTATATATAGTTTGATTTCAATTTGTACTGGTTTAAATATGTTTTATATTTCTGTTTCACAATTATAAACTATCCCTTTAATGGCTTATTAATCAGTATTGATTGGTTAGTTGGCACACGTGTGTTTAAATCTACTTCTATTTGTTATAGAAGCCTATTTCGTTATACTCATAGTACGACACGTGCCAGCTTATTTCCAATAGTTCTAGATATTTTCGTTTAATGATTGATGAATATATAATAATGAGTAAAACGCATTTTAATTTTGATGGTGAGACAAGTGCACCAAGTTGAGGATAGTTCATGGTATACCAATTATGGTACACATATTAATATTTCTTAAATTCTATACTCTACTACATAAATAATATTATGGAAACGGTATTATACCAGGACATAACTTAAAGCAAAAATTCTGTTTTGTTCATCATCATAACTATAATCACTTAAGTTACCCTGATCAATTTGACTTCCGTTGACACTATTGATCTTATTGAATTTTTCTAATAGTGACATTGGGTTAAATACCATTGCTTTCACAATAAAATTTAGTCTTTTCATTGAACCTTTAATAAATCTTATTGATTCAAAAAAAAAATTATGAGAATCTGGTTCAAATTCAGAATCCATCAATAGTAATAAATTTCTAAAAGTTGAAGAGGATGAGGATGATGAAGAAGAGGCAGAAGCAGCAGCTGAGGATATTGTGGAAGCATTCGTTGTCACAGATTCTCTTGCATTTTTTAAAAATTGAGACGATATGGAAACCCAAGTTGTTGTACTAAGATAGGAAATACAGTAACCAACACCTACACCTACAGTTAATGAAACTCCCCATATGATCCATTTGTTATATTTTATATCTTTGCCATTATTATTGTCATCTCTTTTAGATTTACATCTTTTTTTCCCTTTTTTCCTCTTTTGTGTACTTTCGTTGTCCTCTTTAGCAATATAAGATTTCTGAAGTAATTTTTTATTTCTTTTCTTATTAATATTCAATATTGTTTTGTTATTCTTCAAAAATGGTTTTCTAAGTTTTTTACTACCAATAGAAGATGTTGACGAGGATAATGATGAAGTGGAAGAATCATCTTTGAAACCATTTTTCTGTTGTTCTTCTTTGTACTTAATTGATAAACTTGAGATAAATTCAAACATTTTTCTTAATTCCTCTTTGTTTGTTATAATTATTGGAGGATATAACAGACTAATTATATTATTTTTTAGAAAAGAATTAATGACATTTTTAATTTGATAAAAATTGTCAATGTCACATATGGTTAGTATTGGCTTCTTTTCTGTTTTAACCTTTTGTGAAATTCTGTTCAACATTGATAATAATTCTCTAAGTTCTTGAACAACAATTAATATACCTGCAAATTTTAAAAAATCATTGGAGTCATGAGTTTTGGAGACATGGAAAAGGTCATGATATTTTTTTGGAATTGATCTATAAAATTTTAGGCCTAATCTTCCAATAATTAAAATCTTGAACATTTTATTTGATTCTAAACTTCCATTCTTATTCAATAGTTCCAATTGTTTCCCATTTTGATTTTGTACTTGTTGGAATTCTTTTTCCTTCCCTGATAAAGATAATTTTGGCATAACAAATGAACTTGAAGATGACGTTAAGCTTCTCGTAATTGTAATACTATCATCTTCTGCTGTCCTTGGATTTTTTGTATTATCTTCATTTTCTAAATCGTCTATAATTTTTCTGTTTAAGTTTATATCATTACCGGCAAAAGTTAGCGTTTTTAAAGCTTGAATTTGATTCATTGAATTTGGTGTGTTTGTATTTATAACATTCTCCAGAAAAAGACTGGTATTGCCGTTGTCACAAGGAATGGTATTAGAATTAAATCTTTGTTGTTGTCGTTGTTGTTTTGAAGGAGATGGAGAAGTTGTGTTTTCTAATTCCTCCTCAGAAGTATCACTTGAAGATAAAATACCGACGGCATTATTTGTTTGAGAATTACATCTTTCAATTTGATTTGAAACAATAAAATCTGTTCTTTGTATAGCATGCCATGAATCAGGTAACGTTTCATGCAAACTGTCATTAAATTCAGAAAGTGGAATAGACGTAGGTGAAGAGACTTGATTATAGTTATCATCTATTTCCATTGAAATCCTTATAAGGTTTGTTGTAGTTGGATTATCGCTGTTTTCCTGTAATGTTCCATAACTTTTACCTAACAACTCTAAAACAGATAAATGTGGATCCAATAAACTATTACCGGCGGCTGGAGACACATTCGAAGATATATTTTTACCAGCTGATGAATTTCCTTCTTCAGTACCACCAGTGGAACTCCCAACTGAACTATTAGCCATGGAGCCTAAATTGGGGTTTTTGACTTTTCTATCTATATGTTGACTCATGTTAATGTAGTAAAAATGGACAATAGTTAATATATAGTAATATATATATATATATAGAAAAATATATATATATATAAAGGGCCGTTAGAAATATGTTATGCTGTTAGCAATATCTCTTATGAGATGCAATTTTCAATACGACTCCAACTCGTTAAAATTGAAAATATGCTAGTTTCTCTTTTTATAAGAATTTAAATCATAATTTACAGATGGGGTTTTCAACACAACACAATTAACACTTATTTATGTAACTAACAAAAAGTTTACAAAGCATCGTTAAACAGCTCCCCTAAAAACAGTCAATGCGATGACGAACCGACATTTTGGCACGGAATTCAGGGCTTAGGAGGGTCGGGTAGGGCTGAGAAGTACGGCTGCACACAAATAAGCGGGACGATTTGACAGGATCAGAGAGGGTTAAAGGAGAGAAGGGTTAAAAAGGTAGGGTTTGGTGTTATTGGGTCGGTACAATTTTTTGAAAGAGACACGAGTAGATTAGGGTTAGATATACAGAGATGATATATATAGTATCTTAAATAACAATATTGTCAATTAATCTAACAACAATAGTTGGATCTACTCTATCGGTGACATTGACTGCACAACTAATTACAATCTTGTTCGAGTTGACGTTAACTTCGTCAACTTCCTTCAAGGTTTCCCAATGAGCAATTGAAAGGTAATCCACTTTGAAATCACCTGACTTCAAATATGGTTCCCATATGGAATTGACCTCATTTAATAAAGTTTGTCTGTCAACAACTTTCGTAGAGGCATCATTAATTACATCGCTAGCCTTCTTTAACCCACGATATAGATTAGATGCTACCTCAAGGGATTCTTTGCTCAAGTATTTATTTCTACTACTTAATGCTAAACCTTCATTATTTCTCACAATTGGCATCATTGTTAGTTTGGTATTGACAAATAATTCATTAACCATCGTATTCAAAACGATAAATTGCTGGACATCTTTTTGACCAAAATAAGCATTATCAGCCATAACTATATTGAATAATTTTGTTACAACTGTAGCAACACCTCTGAAAAAATTTGGTCTTGTTGTCCCTTCTAGCATTTCACTAACACCAAGAACAGAGACAAACGGACCTCTCTGCTCTCCAACAATTAATGGGATACCTTGTGGGTACATTTCACTGACACTTGGAGCAAAAAGCACGTCAACGTTTAAGGATTCTAACAGTTTGATATCGTCAGGTAAGGTGCGTGGGTACTTATCCAAATCTTCTGTTGGAGCAAATTGTGATGGGTTAACAAAAATACTCACCACAGTATAATCGTTATCTGTCACAGACTGTTTGATCAAGGTCGCATGCCCATTATGGAGACAACCCATTGTGGGAACAAACCCAATTTTTTTCAATTGACGTTCTGGCATTTGAGTAGTACGCCATTCTACCACTTCTTTAATTGTATGGAACACCTTCATCTTCGGATTGCTATACGACAAAGGGTATTTGGAAGTATTACCTTAGTCTTTTAAGATCATCGAGCCTTTTAATAATAAAATGAAATTCCAGTGTTACCCGGGAGTTCGAAAGTGGACTGATTATTGGCGAACAAAACAATCAAAACCACCAGTGTAATAGATAGCTACTTGATAGAAGAATACTGCAATTAGTCAACCCAGGAATATATATATGCATTATCTATAGCTGACTAACTCAACTTTTACTGATAGTAATAGTATATTTAAAAATTATTTCGGTATCACGTGTATTCGGGTAACACGTCGTTTGGAACGGGTGTGTGAAATCAAAATGTAAACAAATAAAAAAGTATCAATGTAAATAAAAATATTGATTTGATATCGAAGGACTTAGCAAAGCAAAGAACAGACTTGTGGAAACTCATAATTCATTAAATACATATTCATATTACTTAGGTTTTAGTCTCTATTTCCTTTTTTTTTTTTTTTTTACAAACTAGCGATGAGTTCGGATAGCAGGATGAGCACTAATATTCCAAACCCATTTCAATCGGCGGCAACTTTAGATTCGACAAGTTTGCCGTCTTCTCAGAGATATGAGTCTCAAATTCCATTTCCAACATCCTTTTCCCAAAATTCTGCATTGAATTCTAACAAGCAGTCTGATAGCCGTCGAAGAAATAGTACGAGTTCAGGTTTACCGAATATGATAAATCAAAGTTTAGCAGTAACGAATAACAACAATAATAATAGAAACACAGCAGATACGTCAAAAAGAAAAAGGTCAAGGTCGACATTAGCCGAGGGTACTCAGCCCAGGAGGAAGAGCTTAACGGTTACTGCAAATAATAATAAGGGTCGTTTAACATTTTCTGAAAATACTAGAAGATCATCAGCAAGGTTATCAATGTCTAATCTTGATTTTTCACAATCTTCACAACATATGACAACGAGCACGAATAGAGATCCTCGACCTTTAAGAGATAAAAACTTTCAAAATGCAATTCAACAAGAGATATTAAATTATCTAATACAAAATAAATTTGATATTGAGACTAATCATCCAATATCTATCAAATCTCTAAAGCAACCTACTCAAAAGGGATTTATCATAATTTTTAAATGGTTGTATCAAAGATTAGATCCCGGATATAAATTTAATAAATCAATTGAACATGATATCTATCAAATACTGAAAAATTTGCAATACCCATATCTCGACACCTTAAATAAATCTCAGATGAGTGCTGTTGGAGGTTCTTCGTGGCATAAATTTTTAGGAATGTTACATTGGTTAGTCAAAGTTAATATTAAACTAGATGAAGTATCTAGCAATTTCGATCATAATCTAATTAATCAACCTACGCAGGAAATGATAAGTTTAAGTAAACCAGTAAGGACATTTGACGAACAAGATCAAATACAAGAGAAATATGAATTAATGGTAGAAAATTTATTTATCGATTATATCACCGATTCATACAGAATCTTTTTAAATTCGAATGATGATTATGATGTAGTTATGGAAAAATTGACATTAGGTTTTGAAAAATTTACTCATATCATTGAAAGTGATATTAACAATTTAAATCAACAGAATGAAACATATTTTCAAAAATATCAGTTTATTCAGGAAAAAAATAAAAATTTTAAAATATCAATAGAGAAGTTTAATGCTTTGAAAAGCGATTTAGATAAATTTCAAAAATATATAGATACCATGGAAATTAAATCAACCGAATGGCCAAAGAAAATAAGTAAAATGAAGCAAGAATTTGATAAGAAGACTAGTCAAATTGATGAAGCAGAAAATGGTATAAGGAAAATTCTAAAAGGTTTGGATGATAGAGGGTTATCGGTAGAGACTATTGATGAAAAACTGAAAGCCAAAAGTGATGTCATGAAGCAGTTAGATGAAGTCGCAGATAAATGCGATAAATTAACAGGTAGTATAAAAAGTAAGAAATATGAAAATAATGGTATGATTAAAAACTTATTGAATGTGTTGAAGCAGTACAATATAATGCTGAACAAAATATTCAAAGAAAGAGAAGCTTTAGATAGCGATAATAAGGAGTCAATACTCAACAAAAAACAGTATCTGAAGATTGATTTACCTGAATCAAAATTAACGAACTTAGATGAATCAAAAGCAGTGACTTATGAAAGTTTATTTGAAGGTGCTAATAATTCTTCTCAAATTTTAGAAACAAGAAAGACTGAATTATTAAAACTAAATGAAGATATTCAATCAAAAATTGAAAAAATTATCTTGGAAAACAATAATATCAAAGAGGAAATCATTAATTTGAAAAACGATATAAATGATAAAAATTTAGAATGTCAAAAACTAGAGAGAAATTTATCAGAACTTAAATCCAAAATAGTATCGCAAAAGCAACAAAACGAGAGTGATCTAATCAAACAAAGAATTAAAATTGAAGAATTACAAAATGAAAATAAAAACTTACTTCAGAGCATTAATTCAAAGATTCTAGAGACGGAAAAGTTAGTTGAAGAAAAAAATAAGGAATTAGAAACGTTACAGTTGCAACTAGATGGGGAAACTAAAATTTTGAAAGAGAAAGTTAACGAAATTATCAAATATTCCATGAGTTTTAAAGAAAAAATAGAAAATTCGATTGAATCAACTAAAACAGATGTTGAAGCTGCTTTGAAGGAAATTGAAAAGTTAAAGTTAACCGACTGATTCTAGCTTTAACTATATATTAATATAAGTTATTTAACGATAAATATTTTATTTAACCATGCATTGTCATTTTTTTTTCCTAAAACTAACAACATTAGAAACTTTTTTCCTGTTTATGATCTATTAATATCTGTATATACCCTCCTAGTAACTATTATCACTAGTATTATTATCATTATTACCTTTCCTGTAAAAACAATAAGAACTGTGCCGAATGATCACAGATTTTTTATATTTTAATTTTTTTTTTCTTTTCTTTTTGATATTTCATTATTTTGTTTTCTGCCAATTATTGTAACAATCTCATTTCTTTAAATTCTTATAGTACATCTTACGAATCAATGGATGATGTTCCTTCAATTCTTTATTCTTGTTCGTGCTGTACTCCATATACGCCATATCTTCACCACCAGCTAAACCAGCCAACGAACCTTCTCCTCTATCAGCCTTTGACTTGAATCTCTTATGGAGATTACTACCACGACCTATAGAGTTGTCTGCATCATCACCAACTTCAAGACCAGCAGCTTCTTCATTTTTCAGTAAAACTTCTTGTAATAATTCCCTGCGCTCTCTTGGAGACGCATATGCTAAACTTGGTAAATTTTCCATGCCATGTAAATGAGTAATAACTTTGAATGCATAACCTTGATCAACCAAAAATGCCTGTCTTTTCGTCGAGTAATACATTTCTTGGGTATCTTTAGAGACTAAAGAGTAGAAAAATGCATTGAAACCTTCATCATTACGTCTTTTAGCTCTAAGAATTCTACCTAATCTTTGTGCTTCTTGACGACGAGAACCATAATGGGATGAAATTTGAATTAAACAAGTAGCTTCTGGTAAATCGATAGAAGTATCACCCACTTTCGATAAGAAGATTGTGTTAATCTGATCATTGTATTGGAAATTCTGTAAAATATTCATACGTTCTTGTTGCGGGGTAGAACCATAAATAAATGGTTTACCTAATTTCAATGCATATTCTTGCAAAGCATAAACATTATCAGAAAAAACAATGATTTTATCACCTCTTCTCTCATGATATTGAATCAAAAACTGACATGCTTGAAATTTCGTTGGATTCATAATATATAGTAACATTCTCTTCCTTGCAGATTCTCTTAAATATTCTTGGTAAAATTCTGCTGTCATTGGACACCAAACTTCGGCACATTGGACATTGGCGATATGACCTTTTTGAGAAAGCTCCATCCAATTAGCTTCATAAAGTTTTGGACCAATTAAGAAATTTAAATCACTAATTTTGTCATCCTCTCTGACCAACGTTGCAGTTAAACCTAACTTCGCATGCGCAGCAATAGTCGAAACAACTCTACGGAACATAGCAGCAGGTACAACATGCACTTCATCTAAAATGATAAAACCCCACTCTCTACCGGTTAAGAAATCCATAACCTTTTGGGAATCATGTGATCTATTTCTTGTGTTAGCTACCATGGAATAAGTTGAAACGACTAAACCAGATTCTGTTTGAAACATTTCCTTATTATCTGACGTGAAAACAGCACAATTTTCAGGCTGTAACGTACACCATTGCAAAAATTGCTGTCTCCATTGCATAACAGACACAGAGGAGGTACATAAAACAATAACTGATTTTTTAATTGTACAAGCGGCTGTAATACCAACCAGTGTTTTACCAGCACCACAAGGTAAGACAATGATACCACTTCTAGCACGTCCATTACCAAACATTTTACTCAGAGACTTTTCCTGGTATGGTCTAATTTGAGTAGATGGCTTCAAGTCAATGTCTAAATCTGGATTACGGTGATCATTTCTGAAATCGTATTCTTCTAAAACCGGATAATCAATTTCCTGACATCTCTTTTTGACTATTTCAACCGATTCATTAGCAATTTCAAACGAATGCACCGCATCAATATCATCGTCATCGTCATCTCTTTCATTGTCACCACCAACAACAGCACTAAACATAGCTTCCACATCATTAGGATTTATATTTTTCTGCTTACCACCATTTTCTTGCTTCCCTTGTTTTTGTAGTTGTTCTTGTTGCTGTTGCTGTTCACTATCTATTCTTAAGGGTCCAATAATCGAATCCTTCAGTAACATTTGCAAAATTTCAGCTTGTGTCGTTTCTACAAAATATCTATTATGTTTAATGACTAGTTTGACTTTACCATAAGAAATAGTAGCACTTTTGATGAAATCGATAATCGATTGGGCGACAGGAACTTTTGATAACCTATCCAAAACAGATAAAATATCATCCGTTTCTAGACCAACAGATACCGCCGCATATAGAGAATATGCTGTAACTTTATATTCATGAATATGGGAAGGTCTACTGATCGGTTCTGCAATGGTAACTAAGAAATCTTGCGCTTGTTCAGCCAAGGGGGAGAAACTTTCTAAAATGATTCTACCATCATTAGGAGAAATCCAAATCGGCCTAGAGGCGTGGTCCGGTCTAAGTTTCAAGTAACTAAAATCATGAGATCTAAACATACCCGAGACAGTATCTGGTTGAAAATCTTCTGGAACATCACTATTGGCGTGATTCAGAAGTTGTTGATCTTTCTGATCCAAAATGTTCATGGCATCAGAGTTAGAATGACTAGTCTTCTTAGAGGCCCTTGATCTTGGCTTTACTGGTTTTACAACTTCTGCATTCGCAGGTTCACCGTAACCAAAGTCATCATCACCTTCAATGAAAGTTTCGCCACCATCGTCACCAGCAATGGAACCATCATCTGTCGCTGATGATTCATCGTCAGAAAAGAATGACTGTCCCATTTCAGGAAAGATCCTACCTTTGCTTCTCGTCTTGATAGTCCCCTCAGAATTTGCGTCAACTTCAGTCATCTTGTGTCGATAATCAATAAACGATATGTCCTATAATAAATTAGCCCTATGAAGTAAAATCTTATCTTTACTTTGCGACGAAACGAGAAGTATTATGAAAACTCTGCCTAGATAAAGAACAAACACAACGGACTTATTGTCTGATAGTATTTATCTTATCTGAAGGTACTGGGTTAAGGATATCTATCTGGTGTTTGATAGACAATAATTACAGTATTAGAGTAATCCTTCTTTTTCAATTCTTATTAATCGATGTGGCGATCCGTAAAGGGTCCCAGTGCTCGTGTAAAACGATGAAAGATAACGATTTTATTTAAGTAGATCAACATCAGTATATATAAACTATATAAGTTTTGTTTATTCCTTTAGAGTTTTGCTGATGTATAGTTAACAACTCTTTCTTTGCAAAACTGCTCGAAATCTGAATCAAATTTTTGTCTCCTCTTGGTTTCGTTCTGATCTTCGAAGTGAACATATGATCTTTCGGTGATCGAAGTCACAGTCGTAGGAGTTTTGTTAATGAAATCAGCAAAATAAGAAACGATTCTTTCAAGACAGGCATCTGGCATCTCAATATTGACCAAATGATCACCCTTTGGAATTATATCTTTACGATACTTGGGCAGTGTATCAACTAATTTCTCTTGATTTTGTGGGGGAGTCCACTCAGATATTTCGCCGACAATACCATAAACTGGTACGTAAATAAACGGTAAGGATCCTATTAACCAAGTACCTGTTGGGTTTAAAGTCATGTAACAGATAAGATTTTGCCTTTGAGTCATCTTGGTTCTTATCGTACCATCTTCTTTACGAATTGCTTCGAACTCTTTCAGGCGTTGGAGAATCGTGGGATGAACATTAACATAGAAACTTTTATTCTCAAAATATGAGTTGTACTCGTTTAGGTTCTTAAAATTGTCATAAGTTTTCGACCAAAGAGCACTGAAGAATTTCTTAGGTAATATATTATCGTGTGCTTTTGTGGGATCGTTGTGAACCATTAACACAGGTTCAATAGGTATAATTAAATCAAATAAGTAAGGACGAAGAACACCACATGCCAATACTTGAGATCCTCCCATAGAATGACCAATAGCAACATTAATATGTTCATTATTGTAATCTAGTTCAATAAACTCTTCTTGGGCGACTTTACAGGCATCTCTAGCACCATCTGACCAGTCGAAATTGACACCTAGCTTGGTTTCATTGATTACAGAAGAGTCACCATGAGTTACTTGATCTAATAAAACAATCTTATTAATAGTCCAATTTGTAGTTTGAGACTTATCATTCAAATATCTAGCCAAATAAGCGACATAATACTCCCAAATTACTCTATTCATACCGCTTCCATGCAAAAATAAAATATTCAGAACCCGCTTACCTCGATTGGCTGGGATATATGAATAAACGTCATAAACAAGTTTTAATTTATCAATATTTGGTAACAAAGTTGCATTTGGTGCTCTGGACGAAACGGCATCTATTGTTTTAGTAGTCTTTTTGTAATTTGCTTCAAGAACGGCCTCCATAGTATCTAATTCTTATTACTTTATGACTTCCTAAAAAGTGAAAAACCAGCTATTAATTCCCACCGATCCAACCACTATATATATAGTCTTTTGAATTTATAATTCAACTCTTGTCTTCCCCATGTGTCAAAGTCATTCACAATGGGTTGTATTGCCTGCTTTCTCCAAGTTGAAAAGGTTTCGGAGTTTGCTAATACCCTAATACCGAAAAATAGTTAGATATAGAAGAAAAGGATAATGCGTTTATATTTGAAAGGTAAATAGGTATATTTATATAAATATAGATATGGTGTTGTAATAGTATCAATCTATTGTTAAATGAGCAGTAGAAATTAGTAATTAGATATTAGTAAATAGTTGAATTATTTTTGCAACAAGTTATCACATTAGCATAACCAAAAAAAAAAAAGAAAAAAGAATTGTAAAAAAAAAACTAAAAGATTATAATACAATTATTCTGTCTCTGAAACGTCTACTTCTGTTTCATTATCTGTCTGTTGTTCAGCATACTCAATATGATGATGGTGATTGTCTTTTTCTTGTCCTTTTGTAAATTCTTCGTCAAGTGAACCGGAGGATTTTGATTTCTTGGGTGAAGATAGAGACATAAGAGTCTCTATTGCATCCACTTCTGATGGTTTATCTTTTTTTGTAGTTTCTGGTTTATTTTTAGTGTCATTTATCGTTTGCGAAGATGTATGTATTTCAAGCTTTTCCGATTGAGAGTGTGGTTGCGATTGTGAACTCCATCGGAGTGGAGATGTATTCAGTCTTCGACTATTTTGGTCACCAGTTTTGGTTGGTGACGATGATAAAGCTTTTAGAAATGCTAAATGGGCGGAAGTCGTATTTTCTTCTGCTTGAGCGGTGTCTTCCATCGTATCTTTTTGTTTTTCACTATTTGCAGAGTTTAACGCTCTATGATCATCCAAATCGATACCATTACCATAAGCGAATTTATTCGTATATGAGGTTGACACAACTTTAAATGGTGGTTGTGGTTTTGTTGGACTACTGTTATGATCTAACTCACTTTCCAATTCTGGTAGCGTCTTATCGACCCAACCGTTTTGTAATTTAACAAACGCATAGTTGAGTCTTGTCTTTAGATTGTTAGAAATTTCTCTTATTGGTTTATTAGTTTCTTTGTAGACACTTGGAGATTTTAACTTTGGTGAAGGTGATAAGAAGACTTCGAAGTTTCTTGACTTTGGAGTGGTTGGAGGTAGTAACCTTGTTTTCAAACTTGGAGATACAGGTAATAAGTTCTTATTAGATCTTCTTGATAATTCATCGTTATCGGATCCAGATTCATCTTCCTTGTCTAAATTTCTATGAGCTGAGTGAAACTTTGGAGTTGCTAAAAAACCTAATGACATCGACGATCTTCTCACTTTATTTGGCGGGGATGGTGTCATTGGATAGAATGAATTTGAATTTCGACGGTCGTCTTTATCCTTACTAGAGTTATCTTTACTCTTCTTCAAAGTGGGAGACACCAAATTACTGCTACCTCCGTATTCTGTTAATATCCTCTCTCTTGGTTCCCTCTTTGGGGTTGTAGAGCTACTTTTTTTATCCATAAGAGAGAAATTATTATTATTTTTTTTTTCTGGGATTATAATGTCAGGGGATGCTGTTGTTATTAAGTACAGAGAATATAGTAAATTTCTCGGGTAAAATTTATTAATATGCTATAAAACAAAGATAGCTCAAATATGTTAAGCTGAGTTACTCTCTTTGTAAACGTGTTTTTTGTATCAAGTTTGTAGTTCGTTATAAGATAACTTCTGGGTGTTAAAAATAAATATCCTTAATTATTTTTTTTCTTTCTTCATATGACGAACTGAGGAACACCCAAATTGCAGGAAAAACAACAATTCAAGAAAAAAGAGAAGAGAACAGCAAGTAAATAGAAAAGATATTTGCGCTGTTGCTTTTGTTTACCTTGTCTAGAAGGCCACTAGTTATGAAATAAAAAGACCACATATCCCTTGGTGAATAGATACCGAGGCAACAGAGATTTACCTGGTTTAAACTCGGATCTTCTCCTAACTTGGCTGCAGCATCACCAGATAACGTCCCATTACCCGGACGGAAATATCCATAGTGAAACGTATTTTATACTGTATTTTAGTGTCTTTATTGGACAGTTCTTGGAATAGGAGGATGTGGTTAAATGCTTCTTTTATCTGACGAATGTTTATTTATTTATATTCTAAATTATAAAACTGTTAATTTAATATTTATCGTATTCAAGCAAGAATGACACGTGTTTCCTCTAAATTGTTCTTATCACTTTCAATGTTTTCTTGATCAAATTCGATTATACCTTCCCTTGCTAAAGATTCTAAATTATGATCACTGCATATTGGCAGATTATCGTTGATTAGCAAATGATCTCTCTTGATTGGTTTTGTACAAATGTAACAGTTTAGACAGTTCATATGAAACTTCTCTCGTTTACCATTTTCTAAACATTCACCTTCAATAAATAAATTACAAGTTTTACAATAACTACCATTTCTCATATGGTAATGCAGTTGACAACACGGTTCATCGTCAATCACATAACATGGATTTTTTTTACTAAATTTTAAGTTACAATCCGAACATTTGAAGCACTCGCGATGCCATTGCCCACTTAATTCGTTTGCAAAAATTGGCTTTCTTTGTTTTCGTATTATTTCACCGTTCTTTATCATTGGTTCTTTACATAACCTACATGGTCCTTCTCCGGTATGATATTTATATGGCTTTGAAATTGCAAGCTCTGCAGTATTATTTAAATCAGGTTTTGCATTTTCCGATACTAATTTTTCAAATTGATTCATAAGAGCATCCATCTTTAAATTAATTTTGTTATTTAACACAGACTCATTATTAGACATGATTTTCGTATCTTCGTTTTCCTCATTTCCATCATCCCTGACTGGTGTATTTGTTTGAGGGGAGTTGACTGCAGTTACTGTATCGCTTAAGGAATTGTAACCTGAATCTATTACCGTTGGAGCTACGAAGCCATTTCCGGTTGGTGTAGTAAAAGTTTCAGTTTCATAAAAAACTAATGGCTTGGATTTTGACATCCCTTCATTATTTCGTATTTTGCATGGAGAACTTTGCGTTAAAAAGTGAAAACTCATTTCCAATGGGCTTAATTGGAGTTTTTCATCATCATCTGATAACTTTTGTTGATTTGAAGTCATTTTCGACATTTCATCATTATCAAAACTTTCAAAATTGAAATATGATATACTAGAATACGTTGTGGATCCAGTCTTTTCTTTCAATTTCAAATCGCTAACATTTTTTAATAGTGGTAACGATGATGCAATTGTTGACATTGAATTTGAATAATTATCCAATATTTCTGTTGAAGAATCATCTATATTCAAAAATTCAAATTCATTTTGAAGTGATTTTGTCGTTAGAGTAGACTCTTTTCCGGTTTCAAGGGTTGGATTTTTATTTAAATCAGTGATATCAGTCATTGATACTTTTTTATAGTTGATTCCGAAACCTGCTCTTTCTATAGCGGTTTTGTAACGTATGGTGGAGTTCAATTTTGGGAATGGTGAATCAAACATAATTAAAATGTTTTGATAACTTGAGGAATATAAATAATATTTTTTTTTTTTGGGTTTGTTTATATTTTTATAGTTATTTCAAAAGAAAACCTTTGGTTATCGTTCCTTCTCTATTTGAAACGCCTCAAAATGTCACAACAATTAGTTTACCAGATACCACAATTACCTAAACAATGCAAGACAATGCAATTAATGAAGTGGGCCAATAATAATCTAATAGTCTATTTGATTATGTGCATGTAGATTTGAGAAGATTGGTACTAAACAATGAACAACATGCATGAATTCAAACTTATTTTACCTCCTCCTTATGCCTTCAAAAGTGAGGCTCACTTCCTAATCTGAAGGGCAGCAGCAAAAAAAGATTGAAAACATATAAACAAAAAGTTTGCTCAAGGTTCTATCAGGTACCTCCGGATACTACTGAAGACCGTGGGGGACCGAAAGAGGAATGCATGTTTTAAATGATCACCAAAAGAAATTAGAGAGAAGGACCGTTTACCTCTTGCGTTGAAAATAAAAACAATGCATAACTATAAGGAGTATAGATATTCCATTGTTAGATATTTCCTTCCAGTGAACTCTTAGAGAAGAAATTAACGTGTGTATAATTGCATTTAGTCACTTGATTTGTTATTGTTTATCATTCGAGTCGCGGCATCTCGAACAGATTTTTCCTCTTCGGGCGATTTTGTAAATAAACAAGATGCGAAAAAAATAGGAAGCTGTTTGAGAAGTACTTCCATTTTCACATCTGTTAGAGGAGTACTTCGCGGAAAGGCACAAATAGATGTGCTGAGTTAATCTAAAGTGGAAAATGAACTATATTAGATAACGAGGTATAAGGTGAACAACACTTTAGAAAGAAGATATTCACGTACCTGTGCCTAGACAGTTTCCTGTTATACTCTTTTTGCGTTAGTCATCTTTGTTACGAAGAGGTTAAGTTACATTTTATAGTCGACAGGAATTAAATATTTTCAAGTGGATTTACTCCCTGACAGCCAGTTTAAAAGTGAACTAGCTACCAGCTTTGACATTCTTGCGACATGCAAACACAAAACAGTTCATATCCGGTAACTCAATATCTTATAGAAAGGTACTATGAACTGATCAACAAGCCGGTACCGTTTAGTATTAATTTGCCAACACATAAATCCAGTAAGGAGTTATTTGATATAATAGATGGTACTGCAGGATACTCGAATCAGAATAGCTTAGAGAATATTAATACCAGTAGTAGTAATGAGTCCAACAGCGATATAGAGGATGACATTATATCAGAATTACAACCGCAATTATATACAGTCCCTAGAACGGTTATTCTTAGGTGTAAAGCTCTATGGAATGCAGTAACGTCTTTCAAATACGATTTTAAAACGGATTTGCTTATTCAAGAATTGTTAGAGGAGAAAAAGCATTCTGTTTCTTATGAACAATGGGAAACTATAGGTTTGAAGTTGGATAAACTGATGAATAAAGATGACTGGAAATTAATACCTGAGAGTAATTTATACGATTATAAATTAATCACTTCTTTGACTAAGAAACTTAGGGATTATCGCATAAATGAAGATTACACTAAATTACTCTATCTTATTCGAACATCATGGATGAGAAATTTAGGGAATACCTGTAATGTCAATCTTTATCGACATTGTAATATAGGTACCAAGAAAATAATACAAGACTATTTGGACGAATCAAAATTAGCAATAGATGCACTGATATATGAGTCAGATATGGATATGAATTATCTATTAGGTATACTTCAACAGACAAAAAGAAATATTGGTAAGACAGCTCTGGTGTTGAGTGGCGGTGCTACATTTGGACTCTTTCATATTGGAGTTCTGGCAGCACTATATGAAGCTGACTTAGTCCCTAAAGTTATTAGTGGAACCAGCGCAGGTGCAATTGTAGCAAGTATATTTTGTGTTCATACAAAGGATGAAATCCCAAATTTGCTGGCAAATGTCCTGGATATGGAGTTTAATATTTTCAAAGATGATAAGGATAAAAGTGATAGTGAAGATCTTTTAATTAAAATGCAAAGGTTTTTTAAAGATGGGACATGGTTCGTTAACAAACATCTTTCTAATACAATGATAAGTTTCTTGGGTGATATGACCTTTAGGGAAGCTTATTATAGAACAGGTAGAATTTTAAATATAACTGTATCACCAGCATCCTTATTTGAACAACCTAGATTACTAAATAATTTGACAGCACCAAATGTTTTAATTTGGTCAGCTGTTTGTGCTTCATGTTCAGTGCCTGGTGTTTTCCCTGCAACTCCATTATATGAAAAGGATCCTAAAACAGGCGAAAAGAAGGAATGGACTGGCAACAGTTCTGTTAAGTTTGTCGATGGATCAGTCGATAATGATTTGCCAATATCAAGGTTATCTGAAATGTTTAACGTTGATCATATTATTGCTTGCCAAGTTAACGTGCATGTTTTCCCGTTTTTGAAATTTTCACTTTCCTGTGTGGGTGGTGAAGTTCAAAATGAATTTAGTGCTAAATTGAAAAAAAATTTAAATGAGCTTTATAATTTCTTATCTGATGAACTTGTCCACTATTTGGAGATTGGGGGTGAATTAGGTATTGCACCGAATCTTTTAGGGAAATTGAGATCTGTATTATCTCAACAATATTCTGGTAACGTTACAATACTTCCTAATTTAGATATGTTGTTACAATCACATGAATTATTACAAAATCCAACTCAAAAATTTTTACTGCATGAAACTACTTGTGGTGCCAGGGCTACTTGGCCAAAAATATCGATGATTAGAAATAACTGTGGTCAAGAGTTTGAATTAGACAATGCTACTTTTTATTTAAAAACTAAAATTATCATGTCGTCCTCAATAAAAAATCCATTGCAGTTTAGTGATGGCCAATTGGGGCTAATTAAAATTTCAGATGAAAAACTATTTACAAAGCAAAACAAGCCAGATAATGAGGAGAGAACAAGTATCCTCTTGGCTGAAAATATACTGGAACCAGATGCCACCAATTCATTTTTATTTATTCCAGACAACGGGAATAAAAATATCTCTGGCAATAATTCTCAGACTAGATTCCGTTCTTTGAGTTTGAAATTAAGCCCATCAGTATCTTCTCAAGTTATTTCAATAAATGCCGCAACAGCAAAGGAGTCAAGCTCCCAGACCATGAGATTGGATTCACCATATGGAAAATTTAATAACAAGCATATCACTCCTCCTATCAGCAAATCTTTAGTACGGTTCTCCCCTCTAAGAAATAAACATACTAACCAGACAATTCCTTCTCAACGTAATCTAGATAGCAGTAACAATCAAAGACCAAAAGGAAGTACGAGAACACATTCTTATTCAGTTGTAGGAACTCCTACAAGACGTAAAGGCAGAGCCAGCACAATTGCTACAAACCCATACGCATTTGTTGCCAATGATTTCTCATCAAAATAACATAAATATCTATATTCTATTAAATTATATAAATAACAATTTCCTAGAAGCTTTTATTCGGAGGGTTCCTTTATTTTTTGCATTAATGTTTCCGAGTAAAGTTTTTATATCTTAATGAATTAACTCCAAATTTAATCCACGTTTCCCTTTCGTAGGAGCACTGAATATTTCTCACCAAGTTCTTGACCTTCAACATATTTACAGTAATATGAGATATTGAGTTACAACCATCAATATTAAGTAACTCCAGTGGATTATTTTTTTTGATAGTGTATAAAGATGTAATTAATTGATAGATCGAAACGCCAGATATTAAAGGATTAATTGAAAGATCTAAACATTTTAAATTTCTGAAAAGTTCGATTTGTTCGGTAAGTGCGTTTATGGAGTTGTCATCAAGTGAACCCATTTGTGGTAAAAACAATTCCTCCAGATTATTCATAGTTTTGAATACGGCACCTACAAAAAGTACATTGTTGTTGCTGGGATCAAATGTGTTCCTAAGACGGATATTTGGGCAATCACCGAAATTTAGTCGACGTATACTTTCAGTTTTCATACAAGAGAGTAGTCCAGCCAAACATGCCCCCGATATTGAGGAACCCATAAGATCCAAAGAAGTAACGTTTTCCAAATTGGCCTCATACATTGTCTGTCCTGTATTGTCGAACGTTGTAAGCTGGTTTGTAAGTACATTTTCTCGAAACGTCAATATTTTCAAACTTTTGAAGATGTAATTCCTTTTTATCAATCCCAGGAAATTTGAAAGTTTACAATTTTGATTATTTTCCAACCACAATTCTTTTAAACCCGTAAAATGTTTTAACCATTGCAAATTTGTTGTTGCATCAGTTAATGTCACACCTGAGATAGACAACTTCTGCAAAGACGACCAGTCGATACTAGTACTCGACAACAATGAGCTTATAGGAAATGATTTAACCCTTTCCTGATCACAAATCAACTTTATAGATGATAGGTGGGAGGCCCAATTTGTACGTATTAGATCTTCAATAAAATCTCCTTCAAAATTACCGTTAGTACTATTGTTGAAATGAGAAGCCAGCGGCACCATTGATGTATCAAATAAAAGTTCCAAATTTTCTAAGTTTTTGAATCGTGATAAAACATCTAGTTCATAGCATTTATCTGCCCTTAATGTCGTAATTAAAGATAATTCTTTAACATTTGTACATAATTGATCACTCGGTATCATATACTTGGTTAGATGATGGGTTGTAGAATTTGGGATAACTAATGTCAATCTCTCACATTGAAAATTCTGTAAGTGTGTAAAGAACGATTTTAAAATTTTAGTCTCTTCCGATGCAGTTCGAGAAGATAGTTCAATTGATCTAAGCTTTCTAACTTTCTCATGTCTATGATATTTTCCTGTTAATTCGAGACGCTTTGTAAACGGACATATTTTTTGCAGAAAATTGATGAATTTCGTTAGATTTTTATAGGTGGTCATCTTCAAATTAAATTCTGTGAACAATACTGGGAAATAAAGAATTCTATCGTGCCAACTCTTGGATACCTGAGCTAATATCAACAATTCCTTTGATGTAAAATCTTCTAAAATGGTTGGGAGTAACTCCAAAGGCAATTTTTGAATGAAGTCAATTTCAGTTGGAACTTTAACCAGTTTTCTAGACGATAGTATATCATTATCATTTGATCCTTCATTATCTCTACGTCGTTTGACACTTTGTTCCGCAAGAGGATCTATATACGTGCCAGATCTTTTTATATCTTTTTTAGAATATTTATTGATCCTATCTTTCACAACCCTCTTCTGGTTTTCTATAAAATCAATAAACTTTTGTGAGTTTTCTATTTTTAATGTTTCGTAGCCAAGTTTCGCATTGCGCAAAGCCAGCTTATAATGCAGATATGCTTCTTTGTTCTTATTCAACTTTTGCAAAATCTTGCCTCGTCGAATATAACACTTTAAATTGTACGGTTCAGTCTTAATCATTCTATCAGTTACTTTCAAAGCCTTTTCCAGCTCCCCCATTCTTTCCCAACAGGCTGCTAAATTGTCCAATAGTTTAACATGTTTAGGATGTACTATATTTTGCTTTACTTTGACACCTCCTTCATCATTAATTTTACGAAAATTTGTTGATAAACCGAGCTCTTTACGTAAGGTGATGATGTCTTCATCGGGTATCGTCTTAATCAACTGAAGGGCTTTAATGAACAAGTCTTTAGCATGTATAAAATTTCCGCACTTGAAATAGGTAGTACCCAAATCTAGTGCTTTGTCCACTGCACTCATATTGCATTAACAATTCAATAGATGGTTTTCTATAATCAATATTCATGAAATACCTTGTTCTTTACCAAATCTCTTTGATATTTTCAATGGCTTAACGTGACGCGTTTCCAACGGCCGCAACAGACAATATGCAAAGGGAAAATCATTTCAACAATGTGATTTACAACTTTAAGTTGTAAACAGGAAGAGCTTCTTCTGCATGAGTTTCACAGAGTTATCGGTGGGATCGATATTTTAGTGAATCAGTAAACAGAAATGTCTATAGGTATAGCTGGTGTGCTTGCGATGTCGCTTGCGCTTTTGATAGCCACCTTTTTAATAGGGTTGATTCCTCTTTACTGGATAAGAGATAGTGGTAGTGCTCAATACAGTGATCAAGGCGAGGAAAGGAGTCAATGTTACATAGCTATACTGTCACAATTTGGTGTCGGTATGCTTTTGGGGACGTCATTTATGCTGGTAATACCGGAAGGTATCCACGAATGTAGCGAGACAGGTGGGAACATCGGGCTGAACCTGTTGATAGGGTTTCTAGTCGTCTATCTATTGGATAAAGCTGTTCAATCGATTATGGCTAGAAACACAGTAGACATGGATACAATTCAAAATGCTTCAACTACTTTCAACTCATTTATGGATATTTTAAGAAAACCTAAGGAAGCATGTTTATGTATATTAAGGAATAATGTCGTCTTCGCATTATTTATTCATGGTTTGTCTGACGGTATTGCCCTAGGTACTACTGTTCATAATGATTCATTACTAATAGTAATGCTGCTCGCTATTATTATTCATAAAATACCGGCAGTATTGTCATTATCAAGCTTGATGATTTCAAAGCAAAATCTGCCCAAGTGGGAAATTGTGTCTAATTTATTTGCATTTGCCGCATCAACTCCTATTGGGTACATTATACTGTCCATGTTTAATTTACAACAGTCTGAGACAATGTCATGGTTAAGTGGAAACTTATTGTTGATGAGTGGTGGTAGTTTATTATATGCATCATTTACTGCTTTTGTAAGTAACGGTCAAGGACATAGTCACAATCATGAACAAAATTTTGAGAAGAGCCGTATCAATGACAAGCTCAGTCCAAGGAATCCTGTAGATGACGATGCTGATATTGAATGGGGAACTAGAAGTTACCATTTGGTTAGTGAGGAAGTAATGAATGTTTCTCCATCAACACTCGTTTCGAGTACTAATAATAGCGAACATGATTTACCTATACTAACAGATATTGAATTAGATCGTAAACCTTCATTGAAATATAATGAATCGCTTTACCTATTAGCGGGCGTAATCATACCGGTTATAATTTCTTTCTGTATTGGCACAGAGTAATGAATTATTAAATATATTTACAAGGCTTATGTCAAATATAAGGACTTTCTTTTCAATAGGTAGTATTTCATTTTCTATATATTACATAATCGACAATTGAAAAAAAAAATAAAAAAAAAATGAAAAAAATATACATAATGAATAAGTTACATTTATTTCCTCTTCAATGATTTTCTTTTTAACCATTTGTCCTTTGACTTCATAATTTGAGCCTCTTTTTTTGGAGCCATTGTTTTATTTTGTGCAGATGATGATAAAATTTGCAAGTTGACAGGACCCCTTTTCATTGTTGTCTTCCTTAGATCTTTCAAAAGATTCTTTTTTCTTTTCTTGTTGATTTGTTTTTGTACCTGTAATGCTTCTTCTTCGTCTATATCGTTGTTAAAATTTATGTGCTTAGATTTTAATGATGCATTGACATCAGCTGTCGTTGATTCAGATTCCTGCAATTTTTGTAAAAAACCCTCAGGTAACTCTTCTAAAGGAGCAGATTCCGTCATTGCTTCAGATTCCATCTGTTCTAACTTCTGTTTTTTCTCTAGCTGTTGTTCTTTGAATATATCGTTTTGCTTTCTTCTTTTTTCCTTCAATAATTGTTGCTCCTTTTTCAGAGCTTCTTCTCTTTGCTTTAACTGATCTTCAACTTTTGACTTAGTAGAGGAAATACCCTCTTCTTCAGGAGCATCATCATCATCATCATCGCTATCACTATCACTATCTAAATTCATACGGGGGCTAGCACCAACGCCTGCCGGTACTGCTTTTGTATTCACTGTTGCATCATCATTGTCATCAAACTTTAAATGGCTCTTGGTCTTAGTAACTTCCGACATCGAGCTTGGCGGGGGCTATTACGAATATACTAAACTAATCAAGTGTTCGTTTGACTTCTGTGCTTTCGATGGACTGACTATAAACTCTTTCACTTTAATATAACTAAGAGATGCGCATCGGAAATTTTCAGGCTGAAAATTTTTTCGTTTGAAGATTACCCGAAGGGCATTTGCTATGGTAATAAGGAAGTTATTTGAAGATATTATTCTTCTTTTTAGTAGATTTCTTACGTCCCTTTACTTTATTGCCCTTATCAGCGTTCATATTGAGTTTTATCTCGATGGATTCACCAATATTCAAAACTGGTGTCTTCCGTGTATCTCTTTCATTGTCTTTTCCCTCTGGCTTCAAGTTCTGATTCCGTAATATCTGCTGTTGTAACATATAATCCTTGACTTCTTGATCACTTCTCTCGTTAGCTTTTATGTCTTCAATTTGTTGTTTCCTAGACATGTTACTCGCCGAATTATCCACATATCTAATCATCAAGTTGCCCATCTCCACATCTCCGTCCAATTTCTCACCTTCCAGATCTTTTACTTTGATCTTACCATTTTGTGCCAAGTACTTAACAAACTTACTTAACGATGTAAATTTGGTAGCATTCATGTGCATATGATCTTTGTCCTGAATGAACTCATTATAAAATTTATTAGCAATGATAAATTTTTCACCATGATTCAGTTTCAAACTTCTCAGAAAATCCGATTCGAAAGTTTGAGTGTACCTTTCGATATCTGTAACATTGATCTGCGATATCTTTTCTAGGTGTGATCGGGATTTGATGTGTGATTTGAAACCATTATCGTCACGGCACTGTTTTGAACATACTTGACAATACAGTCTCAGTCTTTGAAGGCCCTTGGCCTTCATTTGCTTATTCATGTATTTAGCAGTTGCAAAGTCACCATTACTCATTGTTAGCAGGTTGATGTTGTTGTTTAGTGGTTTGTTCAAAAGTTGTCCTTAAGCGCTAATGATAGAAATGTTTCAAGTACATGTCGTTTTTCTTGCTTCGATTTTTTTTTTATATATATTGCAAGACAGACTATTTGATATGGCATCTTGTACTCTTAATAGAAGATATGAAGGTGTGATTATGGAAGTATGCTTGACTTTCCATTTCACTCTACGTACATTTAGTCGGTTCTGCGGTATTGACCGGTGGCTGTCTTAAAACACTTCATGTAAGTCTTGTTAGTGTTATTTGTACTCTTGGAAAAATCATTCCCTGCTGTTTAACATAAAGGATAGCTAGAGTACAAGTCTCTTCAAATATTCATAAATCACTATTAAAACCGATTTCTTTTGTACTTGTCAATAATTGGAGCAACCATGAATGTTTATGCTGATACAATATACTTGAAAAATAATTTGAACAAAGTTTAAAATTTCAAACCAAACTAAACTAAACCAGGAAGCACATAGCACTGAATAATAAGACACAATCATTACAAATGTCTAGACTGGAGCAATTGGCAAGGCAAAGGGCTTTAGAAAGACAAAAGTCTGACAGTCCAAGTATTACTGTAGACTCGAACAAAAGCGTGTCGCTACTTGAAAGGTTGCGAACCACGTCTACGAATGGTGGCAACCATAAACAAACGAATGTTTCCCTACGCTCATCTGTATCCAATGGGACCACTACAGCTACAACAAAGCTATCTTTGTCGGAAAGATTAAAACTAGCACAGCAGAATAAAATATCTAGTACAGCAACTACAGTCAAGAAGAATGAAGGACAGCCTGATTCTCTGGTTAATGAAAAATCAGACACTTTAGATAGTCAACCTGAGGTAAATCGTAATGAGCTATCATATCCATCATCTCAGGCTTCTGAAGAGCCAACTTTTGGTAGTAGTGATGATTTAGCAAATATCAAACGTGTACTAAGAGATTTTAGGCATATCAAAGATATCTCATCTTTTTCAATTAGTATTCCTTCTGGAAAGGGACTTATAGAAGCATGTCCTGCAATAATTTCAGACATATCTAAAGAGAGTTCAGCGTGCAGATATAGACCAGCTCTAAAGCGGAACTATAAGGAACTATTCACAGTTTATTATCCTCCTGACCTCACGAAACGTAGGAAGGTTCAAGAAAATTTTATGAAACCAAGTCCGGATGACGTTGTAATAGAAGCTCAAGCTGCAGTTTTTGAACAAGTGACTAAAAATGTTTCCAAAATGTCAATAAAGAAAAGAGGTAACTTAAAGAAGAAGCCTGTTGAAATTTCAAATAAAAGAATTGATGTCATTGGGTACTTGAAACAGAGTAATGTAAGCCCAGCATTAACCATTGTGACCCTAGGTCATTCGCAATCAGGTAAATCAACAATAGTTGGTAAATTACTCTGTGATCTCAATATAGTTAAAATTCAGGATATTAACGAGCTAAAAAGTATTGTGTCAAGGTACTATAGTCGTAAAGGTGAAGCCATGCCACAGAAAAATGAATATCTGTCATGGATAACTGATTATGATAAAACACACAAAGAATTACTAATTCCAAAAAAACTTCATGAGAGAATTTTCACGATAGATGATACTTCTAGAAAGTTAAATTTTAGAATTTTTGATACTCCAGGTGATAAAAAATCCCTTTCTCAAAATTTGATCTCAAATATAGCTAACTCAGACATTGGATTATTAGTTATTGATTGCAACCTTGACGGTTTTGAGAATGGTTTCAATTTAAATGGTCAAATAATTGAACACTGTATTCTTGCAAAGTATCTGGGTATTAGAAAACTAGTTATTGCAATGAATAAAATGGATACCATTGACTGGTATGAGGGTCGTTTCAACGATATTAAAAATGAACTGTCTATGTTTTTAAGTGGCATTGGGTTTCAGGGCAATGAGTTATACTGGGTTCCATGCTGTGGTACAGAAGACACAATTAATGATGGTATATTAAATGTTGTAGATAGTAGGACATGTCGTTGGTATAAAGGGCAACCGACAATTTTCAAAATTTTGCAAGATATAAGTATTGAGATGGTAAATAGTGAGAGGTCAAAACTTTTGCAAGGAGCTAAATTTTTATTATCCGTTACCCAATGTATCAAGTCAAAGTCTACAATTATCGGTAAGTTGTATTCAGGGTCAATACAAGTTGGGGATAAAGTAACGGTATGGCCATCGTGTGAAAATTTCGAAGTGATGAAGGTATCTAAATACAGCAATGAAAATAATCAATTAAAAGAGACCAGTATCGGTATAACCGGTGATTTTGTCGGGTTAAAATTAAGTGATACAGACGATAAGAGTGATTTGTCCATGATAAACTGTGGTGATATTGTAACGTTATCGTCATCCGAAAATGATGTAACATTAGCCCCAAGCGGTAATATTAAGATTGAAATTTCACCATGCAATGTGTACTCTGAATCTAATATTAATGTTGGCAATAAATTCAAGATGTATAAATGTTATTGTGAGCAAGAAATTAGAGTAAATAAGATTTTGACAAATGTTAACAATGACGAGGGAGAAGGGAAACTCTTACTCGAAATTGAACTCATTGATCAGAAAGAAAAACCATTACCTATTTTAAATGCTAAAAATAAATTAAACAACATTATCCTAAGAAATAGTCAAAATAGAACTGTTGCCATTGGGAAAGTAATATTATAAAGTTATATATCTTATATACTAATATCTTCAAAGTCTTAAAACCTTGCCTTTTAAGCTTAGATTTGAATTATTTTTATTTGCATTATTTCGATAACTTTTCTGATTAGTATGACTTTGGTTACTACTGTTATTCCCAATTAAATCAAAGACAGATAAATCTTCATCACTTAACCTGAAGCTCACAGATTTGTTAGAGATATTATTACTACTACTATTTCGATTGTGACTACTACTGCAGATATTTTTACTATTATTTTTACTATTATTTGAAACTAGAGAGGATGAGGATACTTCACCTAAATTTTCGGAGTTTTCATCAAATAAATCGTTTATGATTGCATGTTTAAATAATTTTCTAGTCTTCGTTACTGGTTTGCTTAATGGAACTGACATTTTTTTATTTTTGGTATTTGTAATATCTGAGAGAGCAATTATTTTATCTTTTTTTGGTAATGGTTGGGACTGGTGAGGCGAGGACACTAACTTAGATAATTCATGTTCAGTTTCCTCACTTTTAATCTTGCTATGAGATGGAGGTGTATTTGCGCGTTTGCCAACTTGCAAATCTTGAATGTTAATGACAGTTGTTGCATCCACTAACTTTTCACTTGGTCTTCTCATTTTAGCTCTTAGTGACGGTAGTGTATAATCTACTGTTTTCCCACGAGTCCTTCTAAGTCTTGTTTGCGGATACGATATATCCAAATTATTGTGATTACTTACTGGCATAACGTCATCCACTACAATCCTTTTTTTCTTCTTCTTAATTCTGGGAGGTTTAATTATATGTTTAATTGGATTATTAGTATTAGTGTTGTTGTTATTGTTGTTATCATTATTATTATCATTATTATGTTGTTCATCTACCTGATCTCTGAATATTTCGAGTTTTGATGAATGTTCAGAGTTTTGTCCTGGCGTCGCTATATGATTATCAGTATTATTATTTGTTTTGGTATCATTTTCTTCAGGTATTGAATAATCTATTATTGAATTTGTAAAATCATTCTCGCCATGTGTTATATCATTTATGTTATCAAGGTCGTTATTATCATTCGTATTACTCGTCACGAGCGTCGGTTTTGCAACTGTATCATCATTTTCAATAAATTCGAAATCACTTGGCACAAACATTGACTGCCTCCTTTCACTTTTACGTCTTTTTCTTTTCTCCTTAGTGTCGATTGATGACGTTGAGGTAGACGATAAAGGGGCTGATATCGAGGTGCTGGCGTCCATATTTTGAAAATGTATACTATTATTATTTTGACATGATGATGGTAAAGAGGATAATGGTGCTGGTGATGAACGATTCTCATCATGGCGCCTTTTCAGATTAGACTTTATTTGTGATATCGTTGTTGTAGATGATTGTGCAGATCTGGGGATATTTTCCTGTAACCTCACGGAGTCTACGGTATATATGATTTCTTCAAATTTTTTCAATATGGTATCTTCTAACAGCTGAATATGTTGGTCAAACCTTTTCTTGTATTGTAGTTGCGACATTGACAATTGTGAACGAATTGTGACATTTTCATGAATAAGTTCACTTATCTTTGTCTCCATTTCGTTTAGCTTTATCTTAAGTGATGAATTCTCCTTGGCAATCTGATTATTCTGTTGCATGTAGGAATTTTTAAAAGATTGGATCCTTTCAGTCTCCATATCCATAAGATTCTGTAATTCCTGTATATGTAACACAGGAGTCGTAACTGCAGCAGTACTTGCAATATTACTACTGTTATTGGTGGAACTAGAAGCTCCCCTTCTCCGCGATACAGATCTAGTCATACTTCAATACCTTTCAATAACCAGCCAATCCTTCAGCAGCTAGTATATGCACCCAATATCCTCTCTCTCTGTGCTTCTTAGTCACTATTTACACTTTCATTTAATCCTGTTGTTTACAAAACCTTTGATTTGTTTACCGTCGTCTCACGTGATGGCTTTTTGTGTCAATTTTTCCGCGATGAGCAAAAAATTTTCAGAAACAAAATTTTTCAGTTTCTTTAAGAGAGAAGGTGATGAGCAGGAGAGTTGAGAAGCAAAGATCTTATACAAGATATCAATAAAATCAAGCAATGATTAGAACCGTTAAACCTAAGAACGCTAGAGCCAAGAGGGCTTTGGAAAAGAAAGAAGCTAAGCTTGTTGAAAACGTCAAGCAAGCGCTTTTCATCCCTGGCCAAACTGCTAATAAGACCTTACATGATGTTACTGTCGATTTGAGTGCTTTAAAGAAACCTGATATCAAAAGATTCAATAAGAAAAATGAGATTCGTCCCTTTGAGGATGCTGCACCATTAGAGTTTCTCAGTGAAAAGAATGACTGTTCTTTAATGGTTTTAGCTACAAATTCTAAGAAACGTAGAAATAATTTAACTTTTGTACGTACATTTGGTTACAAAATTTATGATATGATCGAATTACAAATTGCAGAAAATTTCAAACTATTATCTGACTTTAAAAGTCAAACATTTACATTGGGTTTAAAACCAATGTTTTCTTTCCAAGGTTCTGCTTTTGATACACATCCAGTTTATAAACATGTAAAATCATTATTCATGGATTTCTTCAGAGGTGAAGTCACCGAGTTACAAGACGTTGCTGGTTTACAACATGTTATTGCGTTATCTATTCAAGGTGATTTTGAAGAAGGTGAACCATTACCAAACGTTTTATTCAGAGTTTACAAATTAAGAACCTACAGAAGCGAACAAGGTGGTAAAAAATTACCAAGAGTTGAATTACAAGAAACCGGCCCACGTTTAGATTTTAAGATTGGTAGAATTCATACTCCATCTGCTGACATGGTCAGAGAAGCTATGAAGAGAGTTAAACAATTAGAGTCAAAGACCGTAAAGAATGTCGAAAGAGATATAATGGGTGATAAATTAGGTAGAATCCATCTTGGTAAACAAGAATTGAACAAATTACAAACTAGAAAGATGAAGGGTTTGAAATCAAGATTCGACCAAACCAACGAAGATGAGGATGCATACATGAACGACAGCGAAAATGATTTACAAGGTGACAATGATGATACTTATGAAGAGGACTTTGTCACTGCCGATGATATTGAAGTAGAAGAACCTGCTTCTAAGAAACAAAAGAAATAAGCATAAACCAAGTAATTTACCAACTCTCTCTCTCTGTCTTATATATTTTTTCAACGTCAAACGACCAAAAAATTCTGTATACTATAAATAAATAAATCACATTTTAATTCTCTGATATCGTAACCCAACAACAATACGGTAACCATTATTTAAACAACATGAGAACACCATTCTTTAGTCCACTTATTATATATGCTGATCACGTGATCTGATATGTATTATTTATTTTTCGGTGTTTCTTTATGGAAATTTACTTAAGAAAGTATAGCAGTTGGGATGTCGTTACAGGTAAGGTAAAAGGCCCTAAACGAACCATTTGGCTAAGTATTCATCGTTTCTTTGACACACCGTCTTATATCTGAATTGTGTACATTGAAACGGAAAGTCGTTTTCAACTTTTATTTTTCCCTATTTGAAACCTGTTTATAACTTTGGCAATGGCTTCAAAAGAAATGACTGAAAAAAATGGTAACTCCAATTCTAGTCCAAGTTTAGTTGCTTCACTGATGAAATCCTGGAGAATATCTTCTAATTCTTCCTCACAGGTAGAATCAAATAATAATTTGGCTGCATTGCAAAGGAATCCGTCATCCTCAAAGAAATCAAAAGCACATGACAATTTCAAATCACCTTCTTCCACTCAACAGCAACAACAACAGCACACTGCATTTTCGTTAGATAGTAATCACAGCAGATCTTCACGAACAAGTTGTGATGGAAACTTTGATGCCATGTCCAAGCAGCAAACAACAGCAAGACGTACTTCTTCCACGTCATACTCTCCTCTAAGGTATGTAAGCCCGAGTTTAGCTACCATCGAAAGCCCTCGGTCGACGTTTTTACGTCAGCAGCATACAAGACATAGTCATCATAATAACCAGTATTACCATCACAATAACAATAGTAATATTAGTGAAACATCATCTTCGCAAGTTAAAAAAAATGACAAAAAGTATTTTCAAGATTTGGATGAAGACTGGAGCGCTGTCATTGATGATTATAATATGCCAATACCGATGCTTATTAACGGTGGTAATGGATCTCCGTACGTAAAACCAATCGACGATAATAATGGCCTGTCAGATACTATATCAAGAATTTCTACTGCTTCATCTGTAAGTGCTGCCACAACTTCAGTCACAATGACTGCGGGTCAATCGTTACAGTATCCTCAACTCCCACATCTACAGAATTCTCAAAGTACAGATCTTTTAAGAAGTCAGGTTGAAATAGATAATGAGCGTGAAGTACAGGAATTAAATTCAATAATGCAACGCATTGCCAAGTTCGACACAATCTTAAAAAATAAGCATATAATCAATATACAGGATTTGAGACAAATCAGTTGGAATGGGATTCCAAAACCACATAGACCGATGGTTTGGAAATTACTTATTGGTTATTTACCAGCAAATACAAAAAGACAAGAGTCCTTTTTGAAGAGAAAAAGGCAAGAATATCGTGATGGTTTACAGCACACATTTTCAGAGGACCATTCTAGGGACATCCCAACTTGGCATCAAATTGAAATTGATATTCCTAGAACTAATCCTCATATTCCGTTATACCAATTCAAATCCGTTCATAAAAGTCTTCAACGAATATTATACTTATGGGCAATAAGGCATCCAGCTAGTGGGTATGTCCAAGGTATCAACGATTTGGTAACGCCATTTTTCCAGACTTTCTTAACTGAATATTTACCGCAATCGCAGATAGACGATGTTGAGACAATTGATCCAGATACATATATGACAACAGAGCAAATAGAAAATTTAGAGGCAGACACATTTTGGTGTTTGACAAAATTACTAGAGCAGATTACAGATAATTATATTCATGGTCAACCAGGTATTTTAAAACAAGTTAAAAATTTAAGTCAATTGGTTAAACGTATAGATTCGGATCTATATAACCATTTTCAAAGGGAGCATGTTGAGTTCATTCAGTTTGCATTCAGATGGATGAATTGTTTATTAATGAGAGAGTTCCAAATGGCAACAGTCATCAGAATGTGGGATACATATTTGTCTGAGACTTCTTTAGAGACAAGTTCAGGCTTCTTATCATCAAATAATGATTTGACAAATCCACAGACGCCAATACAAAGAAGTATTTCCAGCTTTACGACGCCGACTAATGATTATAGCTCACCAACATCTTTGAGTAGCAGAACACCGATAGGTGGTGCGGCAAGCGGTGCAGTCACTACATCTGCTTCTGGAACAAAGGCAAATGATGATAATTCTACAAGATTAAGGCAGTCCTCATTGAATGAATTTCATGTCTTTGTATGCGCGGCATTTTTAATCAAATGGAGTGATCAGTTATGTGAAATGGATTTTCAAGGTATTATCACTTTCTTGCAAAACCCACCAACAAAGGATTGGAAAGAAACAGATATTGAAATGTTATTAGGTGAAGCCTATATTTGGCAATCTCTTTATAAAGATGCCACTTCGCATTGGCTCTGAGCTCTTGAATATAGATTCTTAATGTAATATATATATAATAAAAATCAGCGTTACATTAGTATATAGAGATACAAGAGATCATTTTTTAGTTGCCTTATACACTGAATATGATGTCGTCAAGTATCTTATGTAATAGGTAGGATCGACGTTTTTTGAATCTACATTTGCTTTATCTATTTTATAAATTATTCTGATAAAAAGTTTCCCATAATTCAATACATTCCTTTTGTGATTCTATAGACGATTCTAATGAAATCTCCATGCTATTTCTAAACTCAATGACTTTTTCGAGTTCGAATACTTTAATTCCAGATTTAATATCATCGCCTATTTTTTGCCACCTTTCTCTTATCTTATTAAGCCTTGTATTAAGTAACTCGCATTCGTTCTTCAAATCGTTGCACCTTTCATCATTTGCATTCACACCTTTTCTATAATTTGGGTACGATTTTTCAAATTGAGCTTTCTTCTTGTTAAAGTCATTTTCTACAACCACAAGATAGTAACCCAATTTTGCTCTTTGGTTAAATATAGCTTTCACACTTGCCAATGACCTCACATATTCATCAAGGGTTACACCTAAAGTCATCGACTGTTGTAATGAATTCCTCTCTAGAGAATCTTTGATAGAACGATGAATTGTGGCAAAATTTGTCAGTAATTCAGAGCTCTTTTTAGTTACTTCAAGGTTGGCTAAATTATCAATCATTTTTGCAAATTCAATAATATTGGAAGCTAATTCATTCCTTTCAGTGTCTACCAATTCTAGTGATTTGTAGAGTTGTTTTAGTTGTTCTTCTAAAATGTCAAGCCTTTCTCGTTCTTCGATAAAGTATTTATCAGGTTCATTATATTTGGGTTGAGTTGAGAAAGACAAGTTCATAAAACCTTTGTTAGCTTCACCATCAATACCACCATTTTTTAAAACAATGGAAGCATCATCCATACCTAACAATTCAATCTCACTAATATGTATCTCTGAAAGATCATTATTATCATTATGAGCTCCAGATGCAGTCATATGTTCTCTTAATTTGGAGTCATTATTGAAATTTTCACTTGTCAAGAACAGTAAGAAATCTTGGTCACGCTGTAGAATTGAGTCGGTTGAGATCTTTTTCAACATATTTTCCATTTGAAATCTTCTGTTCTCAATAAAATCTCTTTTAAATCTACCAACAGTTTGCTTCTCTGGAGGTGGCGGGATGACCATACCCCAATGATTACTTTGCAGTTGACGATATAACCATCTGAAATCACGATAACGCCTTGCTATTTGTGCGTGATTGCTGCCCCCTAACAACTCAGAGTCTGTGATTACTGTATATTCGATGTGCACAGAGGTAAGTTCCCCTACCTTAATAGGATCTTTAACTTCTATTTTAAATGGAACTATATCAATATTTTTTTTGGTAAATTCCTCATTCTCGGCGTCTGCGCTGTTTTCATCATTATTAATATCACTAGTATAAGAGTTATTGCTCTTTCTCGGAGACAATTTGTATAATGGCTCATTCATTTGTTCCAGAATATTCATATCGGTATGGTCATGTTCATGATTATCATTATTCTCTTTATCTAAAGGTTCCTCAACAAATTCGTTTTCTTTCTGTGCCTTTCTTAAAGGATCATCTTCATTGGTAGGAGGTTCAGAACTCTTATCAGTACCATACAAAGGACTTCTACGACGGAGTCTTTTTGTTGCATCAAATAATTGTGTTGGTTTACCCATTTTCTTGTTGGGTGATTCCCCAGCGCCTGTTACATCGTTGTTTAGCGACGTATCAACAATAATAGGGGATAAGATCGATGATCCACCAAATAATGGGTCATCTGAGTTCTTTAGAATATTCAGATTCTCTTGCTCTTGTAAGTCTGCTAAAGGGTCCTCCTCTGGTGCTAAGGCATTCAATAGCTTATGATCGTCGTGTGGCAGTCCTTCATCATCTTCCTCGCCGTCGTTATCCACGTGTGTGTTGATGTTAGCAAATGTCTGGCCTAATTCCTCTACAATTTCTGAGGGTACTCTGACATTGTCATTATGTGTAGTTGAGTTTGTTTCTACTGTTGAGTCAGGAACAGGTGGAGGAGTAACTGTGGCAGTATTTAGCTCGTCCCAGACAGGGGCCCTCAAGGCATCGTCAGTATCGTAGTCCATATGAGATAATTGTCGAAAAGCAGAAATAATAATTAGATTATCTACGTTGCAATCTCAGCAAACAAAAGTATATAACTTGATGCTTATGTTTGCTACAGGTCGTAATATTTCTTGACTTTTTTTTGTTCAAAGAAATTTATGTAACGGGAATGCTTGAAATCCCTAAGAAAAAATCAAATTAAAAGTGAAAAATCTAGCTTCGAAAGCTATTTGTATAAGTTTTGCAGAGAGCTCAATCAGAGATATACTCACCATGAAGGGAGAAGCTGCCGCTAAGATATCAAACGATTCCGAAGGTGGTAACATAACACCGGAAAAGGATGCGAACTGTAACAAGCGGTTTTCATTGTGGAACTTTTGGATTTGCTCTTTATTTCTGAAAGTATTGCTGTTCCCCGATTATTTCAGTACTGATTTCGATGTTCATAGAAACTGGCTAGCTGTCACAAATGCCTTGCCGATAAGAGATTGGTATTATGAGAAAACGAGTGAATGGACTTTAGATTATCCACCTTTTTTTGCCTATTTCGAATGGGTTATGTCTCAGTTTGTACCGAAAACAGTTCGTGAAGACGGTTGTTTAGATATTGTGGCACATGGTCAATTCGGTTGGCCAACTGTAGTTTTTCAAAGATGTACAGTCATTGCAAGTGAAATTTTATTATTTGTTGTATTGCAAGTGTTTATCAATACAAGCAAATTTAGTGAAAAAACACAGAGTTTTATTGTTGCATCAAGTATTGTACTATCCCCAGGGTTCTTAATTGTCGAC
Source organism: Jamesozyma lodderae (assembly GCA_030571655.1). Lineage (NCBI taxonomy): Eukaryota > Fungi > Ascomycota > Saccharomycetes > Saccharomycetales > Saccharomycetaceae > Jamesozyma > Jamesozyma lodderae. The sequence goes on along the minus strand of JAJLYF010000017.1, from coordinate 151,660 downwards.
CATATTCATTTTCAATATAACGGGTTCCTTTTCGCCATCTTTATTGCCTCAATTGTTGCTGCAAGGAATAAGAGATATTTATGGTGTGCGGTCTTTTACACCACCGCATTATGTTTTAAGCATATCTTCCTATACATGGCACCATGTTATTTTGTGTTCTTATTAAGAGCATATGTTTTGAATCTGGAAAACTTTAAGTTCAAGAGTTATAGAGATTTAATTTTTATTATTAAGTGGACTAACCTTGTTAGGCTAGGTAGTATTGTACTCGGTATTTTTGCTGTTTGTTTTGGTCCATTTATTTTTGACTTGCCTCAAGTATTGAGGAGATTATTCCCATTCTCAAGAGGACTGACCCATGCTTATTGGGCACCAAATTTCTGGGCACTTTACTCGTTTATGGATAAAGTACTAACAGTGGTAGTCTTAAGGTTACCATACGTTTATAAGTTTGTTACAAAGTTTATCTCTCCACCATTAATTCCAGGTACAATAGATGAAATTAAGGAACGCATTGCATTATTAGAAAACAATGGCTCCAGAGGCCTTGTACAAGATGTTTATTTCACAATTTTACCACAAATTCCACCAAAGCTAACTTTCATATTAACTGTATTTTATCAAATCCTAGCAGTGATCCCTGTTTTATTCGATCCATCATTCAAAAGATTTATCGGTTCCTTGACATTATGTGGCTTGGCATCCTATATCTTTGGCTGGCATGTTCATGAAAAGGCAATCATGTTAGTTATTATTCCATATTCATTTTTAGTTGTTTGTGACAGAAGATTATTGGTTTCATTTATGTTAGTAGCTTCCGCAGGGTATGTTTCTTTGTTTCCTTTATTATATGAGAATGCAGACTTTTTAATTAAGTGTCTATATACATTTGTTTGGTGTGTTATCTATTTCTTTGCCATGAAAAAGACGACGAAGATTTCATCTAGTGGAGAAAGGAGAGTTTTCTTCCTGGATCGATTAGCAATGCTTTATATGTGTTTATCATTGCCAATGGTATTGATAGTTCAATTCTTTGATGTTATGAAGTGGAAATATCCATTATTTGAAAAATTCGAATTTTTAGGGTTGATGACTTACAGTGTTTATTGCTCTATTGGCATTTTAAGCTCATGGATTGGGCTATCTTGGTTATATAACTTTGATGAACCATTGTGGACATCAACGGATTAGACGTATAAATGTATATATGAGAATAAACTATATAACTGAAAACTGTATGACAGTGACATAAAAAAAGGAATACTTGTATTGATAATAATGACCAGGATGTGTTTGTTAGGCATATATAATGAGAACTCTAACGTTCTTTAATAAGATTTTTTAAGGCGATTCTCGCATCATCACTTTTACTAATACCATTCAGCGACAGACCGTGCTGCGATGAATTTGATGAGGATAGTACCTGGCTGTCAATATTCTTGAACTGTAAATCTTCATTAAACTTATGCAAAATGTCGTTTTTACTGGAATAACTCATATTTGTTGCAAATTTCGTACTTAATGGGTCATTCATTGTTTGTGTTATTAATGGGGTCAACTCTATCATTTTGTTAGGAGTCGTTGTCTTTGGATGTTCTTCGATGTGGCCATTTGTTGTGGGTCGTTTCATCTCTGTTAGCATTGCTTTCGATAACTTTGATTGTTGGGACTCTACACCTGGGTTAATGAAGATATTGCTAGATGATATCCTTCGTGCTTGTGTAGGCGAATTGAATAGTATTGCATTTGGTGACCCAAAATTTATATACGATGGAGGGGTATTGAAAAACGTTGATTTTGAAGGTGAATTTGTATGTATGTTTGCTGTTGCAGTAGCAATTGTATTCGTTTGCGGATGATGATCTTGCCAAGGGTGATCTCCTAATATTATTGAATCATCATTCAGTAAGAGGGGATCACCACTTGAAAACTTGAATACGTATTGTTTGAGTTGTTCAATTGACGGTTGTTTGAATTTTTTCGATTTTGGTGTCTTGAGGATATCAAACTTACCTGATGGAACGTTCAGTTGTGGTATTACCGTATTCATGCCATTCGTATTTCGCACTGGAGATATGAAAGCGGTACCATTTATTAATTTACCCATACTAAATGTTGGTGTTAATGTATTTTTCATTTGAACATTAGAAGTTGGAGTAGTAGGAGGAGGTGGTGTTGATGGTGGTAACTGCCCATCACGTTCCGAATATGAACTACTCTGTAGTAATTGGTCCTCAATAGATGGATAGTCACTAAGGGCATTACTGCTACTGAATTGCGATGGTGACGATGTTGATGGAGATGGCGACATTGATTTCATCTTTTTCAATAAATTCAGAACATGTTTCTTATCATAAGGGTTATTTCCTAAGGGCGAAGATGAAGGCAAACCTCTATATCTAACTTGTTTCTTCTTCTTCATGCTTACAGTAGTGCCATCGATGGTAGCCTTACCATTAGCATTTATATTAAGGGACAATGAAAAATGTCTGTCAGCCTTGTTAGCTGAATTAGAAGTGGTAGCTATATTTTTATGTGTCTCAGTTAATGGAGTTAAAGGCCTTTGCTGTTGAGGCTTTAACGGAGTAGAGATGTTTCCAGCAGTTTTAACAGGCGTCGAGAGGATTACACCTCTATACCTATTTTTTTTCAATGGGCTAGAAGGTTGAGGACTTGATCCAAATATGTTATTATTACTTTGCCTGCGTTTTTTTGTGGGAGTCAATGAGACATGACCTACTTTCATTAATGGTTTTGTAAAATGATGGGTACCTTGTCGCTGTACTTGCATCGATGAGTGAGCCATCGGGCTTTCCAGTGGATTCGCATAATCCTTTGTAATGGGAGGTCTGCCTCTTTTCTTTGGTAATTGGGTATGTTTGGTTGACATAATGTGGTACCTTATTCCCCCCGGTGATGTCCTGTGGTAATGGTACGGTAATGATCTGATTTTATTCAACGGATCTCTCGATTAAATGTTGTTGAACTGTCTGTTCTAGTTTGATAAATTTTCAAGAAATCCACTTAGTACTCTGCTTTGGGTAATTAATTTTTTCCAACAAACAAGGGCGGAGTGAAATAAAAATTGATATTAATGTGAATCAACTTGAGTAAATTTAAGATTGAGTAAGTACGGAATATACAAAGTAAATGAATAAATAATATAAGTATAATATAAATAAATAAATATTAGTTTTCTGGTGCGTTTTTTTTTTAATTAAAAAATTGAAATTTTTGATTTATTTCTCTTCTTCCTTAGCTTAGTTTCTTGGTTTAGGTGGATTAAATGTAAATTTTCTATTCTTAATACCAGCCCATTTGAATTTCTTTACCCATACGGATAATAGATACAAGGATGACAAGATTATAATAGCTTTCAAACCTTTTTTCTTTCTGTCATCATGTTCAGGTTCTGCACACCAATTTAAGAATTGAGTGACATCCTTAGCCATCTGTGATGTAGTAGCAGGAGTACCATCTTCGTATTCGACCAAGTCATCAAATAAGACTCTAGCCATAGCAATGGAACCACCTGGGAAATAAGGATTATAGTTTGAACCAGGTGGTAAAGTGACACCTTCAGGTGGATCATCAGGATAACCAGTTAATAAGGAGAAGATATAATCTGAACCACCATGTCTAGCCTTGACAATCAAGGATAAATCAGGAGGTAAAGCACCTTGATTAGCAGCTCTAGCGGCTTGTTCATTTGGATATGGAGCAGGAATATAGTCTGCTAACTTACCAGGTCTCTTCTTTGGATTACCTTGTTCATCAGGTTCGTCATCGTATTCGAATTCTTCGGCCATATTACGAACCTCTTCATTGGTATGAGAAACACCGACCATAGTTCTCCATGCAACTCTATCTAAGGAATGACAGGCAGCACAGACTTCTCTATAGACTTGGTAACCTCTTCTTATCGAGGCATGATCGAAAGTTTCGAAAGGACCATTTTGAGGCCATGGAAATTCAGGGGAATGTAAACCATGTTCAGCAGCAGTCATTGCTTCTGCAGTTAATGAATCGGCATATAAAAGTCCTGATGCAGTAAGACCTGTAAGTGCAGCACCTGTAATTAAAAATTTTTGTGATTTTGAAGTTGCATTTGTCTTTACTGTTGTGGATAAATTACGAATTGATGTTCTTGCAGTTCTTGCTACACCACGACTTAAGTTTATGGAAGTGAACATTATAGTATGTGTGAGTGTATGTGATATAGAATTTTTAATAGATGAATATATGAAAGGGAAAAAGTGCGATCGTGAACTTTGATTTAATGATTTATAATAGTCTGTAATATAAGTTTCACGGATTGCGAAGGTTTAGCCTATATATATTACCATATAAACTATTTGTTCCTCAATGGGATATTTCGGTTTGTTGCTCCGATACGTTTTGTTCGGGTTCGTTATGAGAGCGCTGCGATGTAATTGGCTGGAGAGCGCGAGGGTTTGCAAGCAAGGTTGTTTAGGGCTTAACATTTTTTGGTGGTGAGCAAGATATGCGCAGCCCTAATTTGGCTGGTTTCGCCTTTATCGCTGTAAGAAACTGGTGGTCGGATATTGCATGGAGGATCTGTATTTGTTAGTGTAAACGTCTAGCCCTAGGTGGTGTGTTAAAAACAATTGAAAGAATTGTGTTGTGCCCTACTAATGCAACCCTAACATACTAATAGACATTTTTTGATACATACAAAGAATATATCAACAAGAGCAAGTAAGAGCAGCCGAGGCCAATGATATATATATATATATACACACAACTATGGAGAACGATATTCGGTATTCTTTCTTAAATACACTGGATCATTATCCATGTGATTTGATTCGTACATTATGGTTGATTCAATCTGTGAATCTCAAACTACCGGATACCACAGATGTTGATCCAATACTACGACAAAATCTACTTATACAATCACATCATTTGAATCATTTAACCACTACACAAATTACGAAATTGGAGTCACAACGACATGAACTGGAGTTTCAATTGGGTGTAAAGAGAAGATATGAAAATTTAACGAAAAAATATCCTGTACCTAGTAAAAAAATAAAGATTAAAGTTAAGTTGAAAAAATTAAAAGAAGTACCTGTTGTTGAAGAAGTTTATTGTTTTTGTCATCGTGGCTCGTTTGGTGAAATGATTGCTTGCGATAATTCAAAATGTCCTATTGAATGGTTTCATTATAAATGTGTAGGTATTAAAAAAGCGCCAACGGGTAAATGGTATTGTAGTCCCACATGTGAAATAGAAGCAACTAAAAAAAAAACTAAGAAAAAAAAAATAAAGGTATGAAAAATTTAAATTAACGTTATATAAAAATATAGATATATATTTTTTATTTTAAATAATTTATAAATCCTTCTTTAAAGTACCCATAAAAGCATGCTTTTCAGCTGGGGTTTGGAATCTACCCTTACCGAATTTAGAAGCAGTGTCAATCCATTTCAAGTTAACTTCTTCTAAGGCCTTTCTAGAGGTGTTAGTGTATAAGGACTTTCTTAAAGTAACAACTCTCTTTCTGGTACCTGGAATAGAACCCTTAACCATGATGAAATCATTGTTAACTGGACCGTAGTGAACGAAACCACCCATTGGGGTAATGGTCTTCTTAGTTCTGTCGAAAGAAGTAGAACCATTGGATTCATCACCAGCCTTACCAACTCTGTAAATCTTGTGGTTAATAGAAGTTCTGTGATGGTAACCTCTTTGACCAGCTCTGGCAACAGTCCACATAACGTGGGCTGGATGCCAAGCACCAATACAAGCAACCTTTCTTAAACCTCTGTGAGTCTTTCTTGGTAATTTCTTGGTACCCCATCTGTGGGTAACACCTTCGAAACCGTGACCCTTGGTGACAGCAACAACATCGATTAATTCGTTTTGTTCAAAGACAGAGTCAACAGAAACAGTCTTTTCGAAATGTTCACGAGCCCAGTCAACCTTTTCGGAGATAGAACCACCGTTTAATTGAATTTCAGCTAAGTGAGCCTTCTTTTGAACTAATGGAGTCTTTCTAACTTGAGTGTGAACTAAAACTCTGACAACGGAAGCGTACTTCTTTAATCTAGCTAATTCCTTTTCAATAGCAGCACCATCTTGAGCGTACTTAGTAGAGTACTTGGTGAAAGCCTTCTTCTTAGACTTGTACCAGTTCTTGTAGAATCTTCTCTTAACTTCGTCGGAAAGATGTTCAGCCCAGACGGTAGTCAAGGATCTTAAACCTCTTGGGGTTTCGACGTAACCGACAACACCGACAACGACTACAGCTGGAGCATCGACAACGGTAACAGCTTCAACAATTTCTCTCTTGTGGAATTTGGAACCTGGTCTGTCAAGGTCTCTGACAATAGTAGTCATACCGGCTTTGTAACCTAAGAAAGAGGTTAAAGCGACTGGCTTAGATTGATCATCCTTTGGGAATGACTTAACTCTACCTCTGATGGAGGCAGCTCTCTTTCTTGGTAAGAAACCTAAATGACCGTGACGTGGTGCTTCGTACTTTCTGTGAGACATTGTGTACTTATGTTATTAATGTGTTGTGATTTTTTTTTGCAAGTTAAAAATAATAAATCAAAATACGACTAATAATTGAAATTTGGCAATGATCTATATATATATAACACTTATATAATTGAAAAAAATTTTCCAGCGAAGTCTGCGTTTCATTTTGCCCAATATGGAAAACTAGCCCTAACAAAACAAAAAATGAAAACTTTTTCCACCGAACAACAAACCAAAAAATGGAAAAATACAAAAAAACTATTAAATCTTAAAAAACCACAGGTCTGGGTGCTGTCTACACTTTGACTACCAGTCACCCACACACCAACAATCCCCCCAGAGGTTATCATTGCGGAACACAACGCACCGCTCTACAATGTTAAAAAAAAGAAAAACACTCTATCTTCCTGCCCCGGGGATAAATAAATAAAAATAAAGTAAGCAACCCCACAATAATAAAATTTCCTGTGTTCCGAGAGTTGTTCCGGTGCCCACCCACCCTGTTGCTTTTTTTTCGCGGCCAAAAGTTTTTATTTTGCTGCGACGGTTTCTGTGATATCAGACGATATTGCAGTTGTCTTTTCTTGGTTACTTTTTGGTGTTGCAGAACTTACGGCTCGGAAAATTTCGAACTGCAGGGTTTTCTTCTTGCCCCGCGTCAAAATTTGGTTCAGATCGTATCATTTGCTATTGTTGTTATTGTTATTTACATGCCGGAAAATCCATTTATTTTTTTTTTTTACTTTCAAATCTTGTGTTTGTCACTCAAGGCGGGGCAGGGGCACGTTTGAGTTGCTCCGGTGAGGGAACCTGGGGTTGTAAGTTGTAACTGTTTGTTGTTATATAAAAGGTGTAAGATTAATTCACCTTTGTTCTGTTTGCCACTGTTACCTGTTATTTAATTTTAATTTTTTCCTTTTTTTTTTTTTTTACATACCTATACAAACTCAAATATATATATTTACAAGTAATTATGACTAGTTTAGATGATAGCATAATATCCCGTCAAAATTTAATGTTACTCGATAACGTAACAAATTACAACAAAGCTGCATTGGATTATTTCCACCATAAATTCGACTATAACTCTTTGGAAATGTCTTCAACATGGGGCCTATTACTAAAAATGCGTAAACATAAATTGTTAAGATTACCCAGCTGTTCAACTGAAGACGAAGATGATTATAACATGTATATGAAAAGATTACATCATTGTCTATGGAGACGTTGGACTATTCACGATTTCAAATTGGAGAACGTTAAATTAAACCCATTAGATATTAACTGGAATAAAGAAACTGATGTCACTGTACTTTATGGACCAAATTTATCTTGTAACCAACAAGAAATTGAAGATGAAATTAATAGAGATGATGAGGAAAATATAGTATCTTGTGAACAAACTTCTGATGTTGATGATATTATTTCAGAAGATGATGACGATTTCGGTTATTCATCTTCCATTAATTCACAAACCTCTTCCGTTTTTGATTCACCAATCAAAAAATCTTCAATAAAAACAAATAATAACGTCAAAAAATCTCTGAAATTTAATGACATCGTTGCAAGAAGAGATATAACCTCAACAGGTGTCTTTTTGGAGTCTACGATAACAATCAACGACCTTAAACAAAAAAAACAACAGCCGGTACTGTCACAACAATATTTCAATAGTTGTTATCGTCAACAACAACAACTTAAAAACACATATAATTATAATTACGATTATGATTATGATGATTATGACTATGAAGATTACAACTACGACGATTACGATAATGACTATAACAACAACAATAATAATAATAATAATAACGACCACTTAACAGATCCATATTCTTGTACCAGAGGTACTCAAATAGCTAATACTAATAGTAATAATAACCAGTATATTTATTATAACTGAGATTCATGACAAAATTTTGCATAAACTATAAAAATTTTATTTATTTTACTTAGATAAAACTTTATAATACTACATTAATGAATAATACATTTTTTTCAAAAATTTCTCTTCTTTAATTTATTGTGTATATATACCATACCGGATCAAGTAATCCAGGGGTGATCCGAAAGATAGTGTTTACTCTTAATAATGGACAACTAATATCCGAGGTTATATAGATTATTACTTCGGCTGTTTTTGAGCCGACGTGTTATTATATTAAATTACCTCCTAATTTTTATATTTATTTTTTCGTTCGTATTGTTTTACCCACAATTTACTAACATAAATATTAAATTTTTAAATAAACAAAAAAATTATACTTATACATACGCTAAAAGAAAATCAATTGATTCTTGTAATACACTATATTAAATTATATTCATAAAAAAGGGGATAGAGAGATAAAAGATAAGATTATACACAATAAAATATCAATAATTTAATCAAATTTTGTCTCAAAGAAAGAATGTTTCATTGTCTCTTTGGCTGTTAACCTCTCTTGATGATCATATCTTAATAAATTATCAATTAAATCAACCATCTCAGGTACAGCTAATTTAGTATCTGGTGTTATAAAATGACTCCATGGTTTTTTAGTAAAATCTCTCATTATATTATCATATTCGGATGGTAATTTTAGTCCATATTTATTTAAGTATTCTAGTAATTCTTTTGTACCTAGTACTGCAGCAATCTTAACCAATTGATCTGGATTAGTAGAACCTTTGAAAAACGGTTCACGTTTGAATACAATAGCTGCTAACATACATCCAACAGACCATAAATCTAAGGAATAATCATATTGATTTAAATTGACAAGTAATTCAGGACCTTTATGATAACGAGAAGCAACACGAACATTATAATCTACACCTGGATGATAAAATTCTGCTAAACCCCAATCGATTAATCTTAATTTTTTTTCAACTGGGTCAATCATAACATTTTGAGGTTTAACATCTCTATGCATAATACCCATAGAATGACAATAATCCAAGGCAATTAGTAATTGTGTAAAATAATATTGAAGATCACTTAATTTGAATGTTGGATATAAAGTTCTGAAATCAACATTTTTAACTTCTTCAAAGATCAAAGCTGGAATCTTTGAATCACGATCTTGAACGATATCATATAATGCAACAACATTTGGTCCACCTGTTAAGTTAGTTAAAATCTTTAATTCACGGTATATTTTCTTCATCTTGACTGGCTTTAATACTTTAATAACACAAGGTTTATCATTAACAACACATTTACCACTAAACACCTCTGAATACTTACCACGACCTATCTTGTTCACTATTTCATAATTGTAAATCTTCCCCCATTCGATGGTAACTCCTTGTTCATAATCCCAGTACTCTTGTGGCCTTTTCTCACAAGCATCAGCATATACCTTTGCAATCGAGTATACACGGCCTGATTTTTGATTCAATGTAGAAGGTGGCAATGGCATTACTGAGTAATTTATTATCGATTTTTTTTTTTAAACAATTTCTATATTAATGATTTCTAACACAAAAGTAATAAACACAACTTTGGTATCTTATAGCTAGGATATGCAAAAATCACAATAACCAATCGTTAATCCCTCTAACTTCAGTTGAATACAGGCTCACTAATTGTCACTGTGTCGATCGAAAATTGTACTTCATTTTGCTCTCTTTTCTTAAAATTTTTCTTGTTTGTCTGGACGATTTCGCTCTCTCGGGTTTTTTGCCTTGTCTTGGTAATTTTGTTTACTATATGAAACATAACAATGGCGGCTCATTATCGAGCAATCTGCTAAGAGATAGATTAATAATCGTGAGTGTGACCCAGGTTTGAGGTAATTAGATAATTCGGAGTAGCCAGAATGTTATGCAAGAGTGCTATTCTGAAATTTGACCTCGGTGAGAAGCATTCTGATATAGTTATAAGGGATGTTCAGCTTTGGGAAGACTCTGCAATAGAGATTAAGCATGAGGAAATAAAGCAAATGAAAGGCCGATTTATGCAGTATGTAGACATGAACAAACTACCAATATGGATACGAAGTGATGAGAAATTTTGTTATAGTACCAGTGCGACAACACTGTCATATTTCAATTCAAAGCTGAAAAAAGAGCACCGTGGTATCGCTATCGATGTGAAAACTATGACACACACTACTAGTATAAGTAAAAAGAAGCCTTCTCATGTATACTTTGTTATATTTAGAGTCGCAGATACAGTACGTTGTTATGAATTAAATCTTGAAAGAAAAAAATCCATCGATGCCCAAATACAAATATTACAAAAAGGAAATAAAGTGGACAACAACTATTCTCTGAATGACAGTAATGAATGCTCTAAAGATTCAAATATTGACGCCATCATTAGACAATCACAAAAGAGGATAACAGTTGCCGCAAATAAAATAAATAAAAGTTTACAAGTTAATGAAAAAAGATTACAATTTAACGAAACGTTATCAAAATTAATTCTTGGTGGATTGAGACTGCGTGGTATACCTAATACTCAATCTGGATTCCAAAAACTGTACAAGATGACATTCCAAGCTGCAGAATTCACACATCGTGACGAGTTGCAATTGATGACGCGACCTTCTGGGGAAGAAATTTCATTCGAAACTTTGCAAGAGACTGTTGAGACCTTACTTAAACTTTTCACCAAGTCATGAATATTGTCTATACGTATTATTATCCGACTTAAATGTTATTTATATCCTAACTACATGAGTTTTCAAGCCGCTCTTTTTATGTAAGAACGGAGTGAAAAAAAAATCTATTGTTCTAAGATGGAAATAACTAACAGCACGCTTATCATATAAATAGGGAAAGTGGCAAAACACAAGACATAAACATACCTCCTTACTCTCGAGGAATAAAATCCTGTTTTCAATAATACAATGACAAGCTCTAAAGAATACCATTTATTTGTGCTGATTCATGGTCTATGGGGGGTACCAAATCATATGAAATCTATTGAGAAAGTTTTCAAAGATGTCATTGGCGATGACGAAAACACACTTTCCTTCATACCTACACAAAATGCCAAATTTAAAACGTTTGATGGTATAGAAATTATAGGTTATAGAGTCTTGATTGAAATGTGCCAATACATACAACAGTTTCGAGAAAAAAATGACAACGGCAGTAGGATTAGCAAAATCAGTATAGTTGGTTATTCGTTAGGTGGACTTGTCTCTAGGTTTGTTGTTGGAAAGCTATACACCGAATGTAATGAATATTTCCATGATATTGAACCAGTATTATTTTTAACCATGGCTAGCCCTCATTTAGGGATACATTTCTATAATCCAATGGCAAATAAATTCAGATGGGTGCTAAACCCCGTATTAACATTTCTAGGCTCCACTGCATTAGGAAAAAGTGGTAGAGAACTATTTATGACAAATAGGTATAACGATACCTTGATTAAATTAAGTGAGGGCGAATTTATTAAAGGATTGTCTAAATTCAGATGGAGAGTGGTCTTTGCGAATGTGAAAAATGATAGAACGGTTGCATTTTACACAGCATTTATATCAGATCATGATCCGTTTATCAATACAAATAATTCGGTAAAATATGCATTTGAAACAAAGATTCCTGGTTCAAATTATTCTACTCAACCACCTAGAATAGTTGATATGGATAAATTGAATCCTGAGACATTGAGAGTTACTCCGAAAAGACCAATAACAAGAAAGACTGTGATGCTGTGGATGTTACTACCTATAGCTATTATTTTCTTCTTTCCAATTGCATTAATACTGAATATATGTGGTACCATTTATAGTCATTTTGCCACAATTGAATATAGAAGAATGCTAGCGACAGATGAGCTCCCAAATAAGTTTCGTGAAAAGATTGGGATAACTGATCAATTAAGGACATATGTCAGTGCGACATACGAATCAATAATTAATACGGAAGGTACGATTGGGAATGATGAGGAAGATGATATTATTGGTGATGATATAATATCTAAAAAAGTTTCTTCAAGAACAAACGATAATGATGACGCCAAGGTTGAGGACGGTGATGATAATGATGATGGTCAGATGTGGAAGGAATTCATAGCTAAATATTCCAGTAATGCTGATAGCCATCAAAATTGGATGAAAAGATTTAAGGCATTACCATTTGATGAGAAGAGACAGACAATCTTGAGTAACTTATCAAAACTTGAATGGATTCGAGTACCAATATATATCAAAACGGTCAATGCACACGGTGGAATCGTAGCTAGAACTGGTATTGATAAAGATACCAATCCTACAAGTGTCGCATCAGTTGAGTTTGCAGGTAAACTGACCAACTATTTGGTAAAACATCGAAGTTAAAGAACTAAAAAATTACGAAACTTTTCTTACATAGTATACATAGCTATGTTAATTTCATTTATTACCATTTTTCTTCCGGATTAGCCTTGTAGCTTAAATAGTCATCTAAATTATATAATGAGATTTCTGTCTCATTTTCGATATCATATTCGGATAACTTCTTACCTTTAGGATCCTTAACGTCAACAACCCAATCATCATCATCATGTGTAAAATTTATCACCAAATTAACTGTTTTAGATCCATGTGCATGGGTATAAATTTTCATTGTATCATAATTAACATTACGGAATGGTCTAAAGGCACCTTCGGATTGAATCGACTTCAAACAATCATTTAAAAGATCGTAACCACTCTTGACCTCTAAGTTATAGTCCCTTAGAATTAGGTTTTTGACATTTCTGTATGGGAAAGATTTGATAACCCTTATAGTTAATGTAGCGCTAGTCAATGGTGTGGCATTCGATGTTAATGGTTCTTCTGCGTCATAGTTAATTGGAATTTGGTCGGACATTTTTTGATTTTAAATGTAAATATAGTTTGTGTATTGTGATACTACTACTGGAATACTGAGATCTGATGACAGGGTCATCTATTACCTTATAAACTGCATCTTGGAGGATGTCACTGTTCACCCCCCCCATCTATATGACAAATTTCCTTGAAATTTTTCAGTTCGCGGTCGGGCAAAAATTTCATATTAGATTAAAATCGGTGGCATCAATGATAGAACATTTTAAGCAATCAGTTGTATTACTAATGTATGTAGAATCACTCAAGGGAATTTTAATCAAATATTGTAAATACAAGTGGGGGACTGCTTTTTAGGGGGTTTAATTTTCTTGCATTTAGGTTGCACTTGATTAAGCTAAACACACTAGCAACAGAGCTATGCAAATTCCAAAATAGAGGAAAAAGTAATCCATTAATTTAAAATAGTTCAAGAGTATATACCCGTTATCCTTTTCTTATAAACGTTTCAGCCACTTTACCTATCTATGAGCGTGGTTAAATGCATAAGCAAAAAAGAAAGCCTCAAGGTGCGTGTGCATCTGTCAAATACTGGCTCTAAGCCCTACATAGCTAAAGATAATGAGAAAGATATAAATGACAAATTAGAAGCGTATTTTATATAGAACTCGTCGTGCCTTTCTTTTAATCGCTTTGATCTAGAATCAAGGGTTTGAGCCACCCTTTTTGACTAAAGTCATCATCTTGTGTTACAGTCAATTAGGGAAACAGGCCACTAGCAATCCTGATGATTTCTCTCACAATCGAGAATATAGAACGACTAATGACTGTTATTACTATTATGTGACACTTGTACATCACCGGGTAACGCGTTCAATTAATTCCTGAAAAGGAAATATGTAAACAGCCATTCCCATTCAAAACAAAAATAAAGAGAATTTTGTTATGCGATGAAGGTGAATGGAAACAAACCTTTGAAGGATAGCGACTAAAATAGTTTGGTATTAACTGTTATTGTGTGATAGTTCTGAATATACCGACAAGAGTTTTAATTGCATTTGTTAATCAATTGGAGGATTCCTTGGTATCCCATTATACAAGGAAAACACAAATTTAATGCTATCATGGTGTCAGCAACTGCATCTCCTACACCACCACAAGAAGCAGACGCCTCGAAATTATTTTCTAATAATAACTCTACTTTGTCGGAGCCAATAACAAATAGTTATACCGCTACACCAACGGCTACAACACCTTTAATAATGTCAACAAGTCAAACAAATGTGAGTCCACTAAAAGAATTCATGACATTGACTCCTGTAAAAATCATGGGTTTGAACTCCCCATTAACGCATCTTAGCTCAACCTCAAGTACAAAAAAGAAAAAGAGCAACAATGAAGGGACAATAGTAAAAATTAATCAATTGGGCAACTACTCTCCGACTTATGACTCCGTTTATAAAGAAAAATTCAATAGCATATCAAATCAACTAGTAACTCTGTTGGAAAGTTTAAATGTAATTTACCAAAAAATAGGTTACTCGAACACCGAGATAACAACAAAGGAGAAATCCATCTTTAACAGTTTATCTGCGTCGCTTCAAAAATTTCACAATGAAGCAGAAATAGAAATGAAACAGCTATCCTATGAAAACGACACAGACCAAGAAATTCTGAATAAAATATTGGAAATACTGAAGGATCCAAGTGGGTTAAAAACAATACCTGATTTATATATACGGAATGCAATATTAATTCCCAAAAGCAAAACAGTCCCACAATCTCCCAAAAAACCATTGAGTCTATTAAATAAAAAAGCATCACTGGCATCAGCCAAAAAATTTATTCTTGAAATCTATATGTCTAAATTGATTAAATTTCTTCGAAAGGCCCAATCCTTACAGATTTTAGCCAATAACTTAAATGAAAGTAATGACAAAAGTGACGATAGTTTCACCCAAAAAATATTAGAGAAGATACCGACACTCTCCGACTTACGAAATATACTGAGCGATATACACGAAAATTGTAAAGACCATATGAATATAACAGACATTTTAATATTTCTAAAGTCCAACAAAAAATTATTACTAGATAATATTAGATTCCAAAATATAGCGGATGAAATAATATCTGAAATTACGTTGTGTATAGATTCCTTACAGAAAGAGTACGATTCCAGATTTGAGAAAATTAGAGTTATAATAACCGAAATTCAAACCCTATTAATTGAGTTAAATATTAACCCTGAACAAGACCTTGACGCGGAAAGTTTGAACCTTTTGACCTCTGCTTCGGATATGATAACAAACACTAAGGAAGAGAATTACAGTAGCAAAATATACATGTCTAATATTACAAGATTACAAAACATGCTAAAAAAATACCAGACCTGTCATTCTACCAGGGTAGAACAAAAAAAAGAACTTTTAAATAGTTGTAAAAATTTATGGAATATGTTGAAGATTCCTCAAACGTATACCAATGATTTTTTGAATAAAAATAGAGGTCTCTCTCTTAGAGTATTTGATAATTTAACCACTGAGTATGAGCGATTAGAAGTAATGAAGAAAAAACAAATAAAGATGCTAATCAATGATCTATGGAAGAAAATTAATGAACTTTGGGAGACTCTGCAAATATCAACAGAACATAAAAATGATTTTATAACAAGATTCAGTCAATTCCAGGATACCCAAAGTTTAAAAGACGATGAACAATTATTAGCTTTTTGTGAGAAGGAGATTGAGAATTTAAATGAAGAGTTGAAGATATACAAACCTATTCTTGAACTTATTGATGAATTTAAATCTTTGCAAGAAGATGAAAAGTTTTTGGAAAATAGTTCAAAAGATTCATCTAGACTATTATCCAGAAACTCACATAAAATTTTGCTAAAAGAGGAAAATACTAGAAAGAGATTGACAAGACACTTTCCTAGGGTATTAAAAGACTTAAAACTCAAATTACTGGATGCTGAAGAAAAATTCGATAAACCATTTTACTATAAGGATCAAAACCTGATAGAAGTTGTTGAGAAAGAAGAAGAAGAATTTTTAGTCAAGTTTCCCAGGAGTAGATTAATAATGTCAGGAAACAGCCTGAAATCAGCTAAGATGGCACAAAAGAAAATTATCGATAATTCCCATAACAAATTTAGGATAACGAAAAAAAAATCAGAAAAAAGAGATGCAAACGTTATAAGTAGAAACATTGATAAGATAGCGAAATATCAAAAGACCCCAGTTAGGGAAGTAGCAACTTTCAAATTCCATACCGATGATGATGAAAACAACAATACATCAAAAAAAAAAACTGCCTCTAATACAAAACTTCCAAGATACATGCAGGGGACGTTATCAATGAGTGCGGATAAAGTAACGACTAAATTACTTCCACCAACAATAATAACGAGGAAACCCTTAAACAATACGGGAACACCGAGACCAATATTAAGAAGAGAACAGTCATCAAATCTAACAACAGTGATTCTATCTTCACCGACTTTAAATATCGATCAATTTAACTTTAAACATAATGGAATTAAGCCAACAAAATTGTTCCCAATTAATGCAAGTAAACTAAACAGTAATAATTCCAAGATTCCAACTTTTACAAAGACAAACTCTATACTTTCACAGATTTCGAAAGGTAAGGAGAACATACACGTTGGTTTAGCACTGATGGAACAAGTACAACAATCACACATTCAACATAGTGACAAGGAGGAGGAAACTGATTTGATAAGTCCAAGTAAGATGAGTAGCCCGTACAAAGAAGCGGACCATAGTATATATAAATTATCGATGTCACCTGATGGTAAATTCAAACTGAATATACAAGAACGAGAACTTGACAATCCATTCGATGACACTAGCATATTAGAAGAATAAGAATAAAACCATAGGACAATTGTAACAGTACATAATAAGTAATCAAAGAAATATCATATTAATAACTAAAGTAACCCTGATTTGTAATAAAGAAAAATTTTTTTTTCTTCCTCTGAAAAATTTGAAAAATCAAAAAAATGCAAAGCGAGACGATTTGATTGAATCCTGAGATTTTCGACGTCTTGATGGATTCCCGAAGGGAAGAACTTTCAATGATGGGTGGTTTAAAATTGATGTCCTGTTTGACAATTTTACTAATAAAATATAGTATATTTTCATTTAGCACTTGAAATAATTTGTAATTTGGTATTAAAAGCAATTTAAAAGGAGTTTTAAGGTATTAGGAATAAACAACTAACATTAGATTCGAACAAAAGTCTTTATAGAACAAAATAAACAACTGTATTTCTGTCTAAATAATCAAACATACACTCAAGATAGTTAATTTTTTAGTAGCTTTCTTTTCCTTTTCTTTCATCCAAAATATTTTCAAGATTTTAGTTACATCGCATTTAAGTTTCTCTTATAGAATAAATTTGAAACAGTTCCTGTTTAACTATCGTTATATATGACAGAACCAAATAAAGAAACGATATCAGAGATGATATCTCCCAAATTCTCATCTATTTCAAGTCAACCTAACCCCGACGGTTCTATACGAAGGATCAGAAGTATTGTATCGCCCACCGAAACGCAAGGTGTTGCTACTGGTGCATCTGCTGCTAGTTCTACCATGGCTTCACCTATAACGAGAAATTCAGTAAGTCCAACTGGATCTCAAACGAAATCTATTATGAATGCTAGTGGTACATCTGGTGCAGTAGTTAATAATACACCTGAACCAGGATTAAAGAGGATTCCTGCTGTGACTTTTAGTGATCCCAAGATGAAACCATCACAATCTCAAGTTAGTATTGCAGATGCTTTAACGCAAAATATAGAAGAAACACAACATATATCTAGACAAAACTCAATAAAGAAGAACAATAGTATGAAGGATATTGCGGCAAATAACAATAGTAATAAGAATATGTTTGTCAGTAATAATGCTACGAGCAAAAATGTTGCGCCTAGAAGAAGACAACTTAAGGATATAAATACAAAATTTCTAATTGATTCAGATGGTCCATTAACTATATCAAGTCCGTCTTCAATTTTATCAACATCTGAGCATAATATGAGTAGTATAAACAGTAGTATGATGATAAATTTTTCAGATTTGAAATTAGGCACAACGACAAAGGATCATCCACATTTTTATGTTGATGATTCTTTACATACGCCGACAGTTATGAAACAGGATAGATCAAGATCATGTTCTAATAGTAGTACGAATAGTAGTGTTAAAGGTGGATTAGTGACATTACCAACCAATTTTGATAATATAGAGATGAAGAAAAATGACATAATTACCGCTGAAAAACCATTAGAATCAGTAATTGAAGAGACAGTAATGTCAATAAAGGATAATAATTTAATATCGCGAACATCATCGGGATCAACAAGTGGAACACAATTAATGGCACCAAATATTCCAAAGAGAGAAAATGCTAAAAATGTTGATCCAAGGTTACCACAAGATGATGGTAAATTGCATGTCTTATTTGGTGCAACAGGATCTTTATCAGTATTTAAAATCAAGACAATGATTAAAAAATTAGAAGAAATTTACGGTAAGGAAAAGATTGCCATTCAAGTTATATTAACAGAATCAGCAACAAAATTTTTCACTCAGAGATATTTGAAGAAAATGAGTATGATGATGAAAAGGGAACAATCGGATATAATACAAACACCATTAACAAATAGTAATACGGATATAAATCTCATGAACATTAATAATAGTAATAATAGCAGTAATGACCTAAAGACAAATGAGATGATACAATGTACACAGATTGAACTACCACCACATATTCAAATATGGAGGGATCAAGATGAATGGGATGTATGGAAACAACGAACTGATCCTGTATTACATATTGAATTACGTAGATGGGCAGATATTTTAGTTGTTGCGCCATTAACAGCCAATACGTTATCCAAGATTGCATTAGGGTTATGTGATAATTTATTAACTAGTGTCATAAGGGCATGGAATCCTATGTTTCCTATATTTTTGGCACCATCTATGGTTAGTAGTACCTATAATTCTAATATGACGAAGAAACAGTTGAATATTATTAAAGATGAGATGCCATGGATTACAGTATTTAAACCAAGTGAGAAGGTGATGGGTATTAACGGTGATATTGGATTAGGGGGGATGATGGATGGTAATGAGATTGTGGATAAGGTTGTTATGAAACTAGGTGGTTATCCAAAGGATGATGAAGAAGAAGAAGAAGAGGACGATGATGATGAAGATGAAGATGAAGAGGATGAAAACAAGCAAGACGATGAGGACGATGAGGACGATGACGATGAGGACGACGATGATGATGATGATGACGATGATGATGAGGACGACGACGACGACGACGATGATGAGAGTAACCATACCCAAGACATTAACAGCTGATTAATCAGCTCCTATAGCTTCTACATAAATCTATATATATTCCATTACATAGAGGAATATACTTTGCACGTAACCCGCACCCCGGTAAACTGGAAGACTTCAACTGCCGATTGATCACCGTAAGATACAAATACAACAGCGCATTGCTATATTCCAAGAACAAGAACAACGATTCTTCTCTAATCTGTCTTAGCAACTCATGATTACTATCCCTTGAATTCCGTTTTCCGCTTTTCTCTCTTCTCTTTCTTCTCTTCTTCTCCTCCTTCTCTCGAGCAAGAAAAAAAAAAAGCGGTGAGAACGAATTACGCCACCGGCATGGCGTACACAGAGCTTTGTGTGTTGTGTGTCACTTAAAGATAAGGAGATGGTGAAATTCACAATATATAAATAGAGAAACGTTGTCTTTAAGTGGGATCAATTTTCTGTCTTGAACTATAAAATATATACATACTCACAATAACACAAACAAAATTAAATCATGTCGGACTTAAATAATACTACAGATATCTCCATAGGGAAAGACCCGCTAATATCAGTGCGTTCTACTACAACTACAACAACTACATCTGGTACTAAGCGAATAAGTAAGAAATCTACTACAAAGAGGAAAAGAAAAAACGGCTGCTATTTTGAGAAATGTACAAATGCTTCGTTGAAGTTTATTGGTGATTGTAAGTTTTGTAACGGTCAATATTGTTCAAAGCATAGACTAATGGAAAATCATAAATGTTCTGGGTTAGAAAATTGTAAGGAACAAATGCATAAGAGAAATGCAGATAAACTCACAAAAGAACAGACTATCATACCAAAGATACAAATCTAAAATACATATCCTTTTTTTTTTTGTTATTATGTATTTCTCTTATAATAATAATAATAATAATAGTAATAACAATATTCATATCATGTGACAACTGATCTTCCTTTTTCTTTTATCGCTATTAAACAAAAACGGAAAAAAATTTTGAAAAACTATAATTTCTTATATAAGAAGAATTGCTAAAGACAAACATCTCATCACTTTATCAGAAAGGTAAAGGTAAACGTGAACGTGTAAAAAATGGCTAAAAGACCACTAGGTATATCTCAAAAAAATAAATTAAAAAAACAAAAAAAGGAATTGTCTCCAGAAACAGAAAAGGATGCTACTCCACAATTAACACTCGAAGTCGATGTTAATGAAGATCCTGAAGACCCAACTACACAACTAAAATCGTTATGGAAAACTTATTTCGATTCGGATAGAGACTCTGAAGCTTTACTTAATGGGATTGTAAATGAAGGTAACGTAATCATGAAACAATTTTATAATGGAGAATCTACCCAATTAAATAATAAATTTTTATCTGTATTGGCTTTAGCATTAAGTGAATTGGCTATATTTAAAGTTGATGAAAAAATGAACGACGTCAAAGATTTGTTCGATAGAGCTATGAGTGTTATAAACCTTGGTGACAGTAACGATAATGGTACTAATTTGGTTAAATCTAAAATTATCTTTCAACGTATTCCTTTAGAATTTATATCACAACTGGACTTAAATAGTAATGAAACGGAATTAAATTTGAAATTGGATGATTTATTATCAAATGGTATGAATCTTTATAATAATTTTAATGATGATTTGGAGTTGAGCTTTGATATTTTGAAATCATTCGATGATTTATTAGATATTATTCAAAATTTTGGTAACGAAAAAGAAATCGAAGAAGGTTTGGATAGTGACAACGACGATGAAACTAATGACAAATTATTGACCATTAAATTGGATAAATCACATCCATTATACAATTTAAAACAATCAAATGAATTAACCAAACAACAAGATTGGTTGAAAAAAAATTTAATTGAATTATTTGAGAAATTATCTCTTGATTCACATGGAAAATTATACCATCAAGTTGCTAAAATTATTGGTGATATCTACTTAAGAGAGGCTGAACCATTATCAAGAACCTTCATGGAATTAAAATATGATAACGATGACGACGACGAAGCCGAAGCCGATGACGAAGAAACCATTAAAAACTGCCAAGAGAAAGCTCTACATCTAACTAAAAAGGCCTTGCATTACCTAAAGAAGGCACAAATTTCTGATGAACCGGAAACCTGGGTTGAAGTTGCAGAAGCATACATTGATTTAGGTAATCTATACGATTACGACTCTAAGGATCAAGAAAATGCATACGCTAAAGCCGAAGAATTATTAAAAAAAGCTAATGTTGCATCCCATGGGAAATTCGAGGATATATTAGAAAACTTACTTAACAAAGAGTGAAAATATATATAATATTATATAATATTAATATTAATATATTTTTGATTTCGGCCGAAATTTATTTCCACGGAAGCAGTTTCCAACCGATCGATCCCTTGCGCGAGAAAATTAACGCAGAGTATCCTATTTCGATGGTCCGCATATTTTTGACTCACGGGTCTTTCTTAGACAATACAGAATAAAGCAGTAAATCATGTTAAAACACATAATGGGAAGAAGAGGTCGAAGTTCAAAGTTCGAAGTTCTCGGGTGTCTAATGGATCCCTGACTGTTAAATTACTTTAAAAAATTTTCTTTATATAATCCTCGATTTAGTCTAAGATGATTTAGATAAAAGAAGGCAAGTAATCTAAGTCTCTTTGTAAATTTTTTTGTTATTTTCATCTTTTTATTATACCATTATGGTTGAAAAATTTTTAAAAATAAATATTTAATATATTAATGACAAGTCATATATCTTCACAAAATTTCAATCCGGCAAATGCAACCACTGTTGAAATATTAGACCATTTTGCACATGGAATCTCGCTCTATGCAGGTCTCACACCAAATCTAGCGTTTAATGCTTGCATGATCGCTATTTGGGGTGTTATTTTAATACTTCAAATAGTTCAACTGATATATAAACAATACTGGTTTTCTACTGCATTTATTTGTACTGGTATATTAGAAGTCCTAGGTTATATCGGTAGAACATGGTCACATTCCGATACATCATTAATGAATCCATTTTTATTGAATATGATTTGTTTAACTATTGCTCCTGTTTTCACTATGGGTGGTATTTATTATCAATTAGCTAAACTTATCGAAATATATGGTGCAAGATTTGCACTTATGAGACCTATTTTATACTCGTATATCTTTATATTCTCTGATATTGTCTCCCTGGCAATACAAGCAGCAGGTGGTGGTACTGCAGGTATGGCTGCCTCAGATTACGAGAGTACAGAGGAAGGTACCCATATCTTCGTCGCAGGTTTAGCTTTACAAGTCTTTTCAATGTTAACTTTTATTATATTATGGTTTCATTTTGTATACAGAATATACGTTAAAGTAAGAATGGAACATGCAAAGACTAACCGTTTCTCTTGGTCACTATTCAAGATATCCCAATTGGAATTGGATTATCTTTATAGAGCAAAATATGCACACATCAGAAATCCACAACGTTGGCCATTTCATTATTTCATATTAGCAATGACAGTATCCGTATTAACTGTTTTTACACGTTGTGTTTACCGTTTAGCGGAATTGTCTGAAGGTTGGAGAGGTTATTTAATTACTCACGAATGGTATTTCATTATCTTAGACGCAGTCATGATGTCAATCGCTTGTGTCGTTTTGACTATTTTCCATCCTGGGTTTGCCTTCCTTGGCAGATCTGAATCTATTCCAATTACTAAAGGCCGTAAAGATCCAGAAACCGTAAATGATGAAGAAATAAACCATATTAACAGTTCAGAATTGTCAAACTCAGATGGTTTAGACATCTCCACAGAAAGGGCAATGCTAGAAAAAGATGAAATGGGTGAAATGGATTTTCAAACACCAGTAGTACATAACAACAGACAACCAATATCCTTCAGTGGCATCAAGAAACAAAACATACTTTCAAAATTATGGCCATTCAAATAGTGTGCCTTTACAAACTCCTCATTCTGCATATTCTTTTCAATTCCTCCGCATTTTAATTCAAAAATGATAGACCTTTTATATCCAATTAACCATTAGCTGTCATTATTCTTCCACAGTTATTTTTTCACTTTGTGTGTCATGACGACACAATTTTCTTCAATAAATCTTTTAGTTCGAATCATTTCATTTGTATTCTTTAAATAAATTAAATATATACACTTCAAGAATCACTCGCTACATCTCTTCAAAAGCTTCTTTAGTATTAAGAACCATTTGGCAGGGTTACGCACCGACTCGACTTAAAGGAAATTTTTCATTACGGTAATATTTTTTTTTTTCATGCATTAAATAAACGTATAATAAGAAAGAGATGATGAGTTAAAACAGCAAGTAACCCAAACTTAACGTGAAGCGCTAAAATGGGTGTCCCTTCTTTCTTCAGATGGTTATCCAGAAAATACCCAAAGATTATATCCCCTGTTTTAGAGGAATATCCACAGGTAATTGATGGCGTTACATTACCTATCGATTACTCGTCGCCAAATCCAAATGGTGAATTAGATAACCTGTATTTAGATATGAACGGTATTGTGCATCCATGTTCACATCCTGAGAATAGACCTCCTCCAGAGACAGAAGATGAGATGTTGCTTGCTGTCTTTGAGTACACAAATAGAGTTTTAAACATGGCAAGACCACGTAAGGTGTTAGTCATGGCTGTTGATGGGGTGGCTCCAAGAGCAAAGATGAATCAGCAGAGAGCTCGTAGATTTAGAAGTGCAAGAGATGCAGAAATTCAAAACGAAGAACGTGAAAGAGAGATGCAAGAACGTGAAACATATGGTGAGATCATTGACGATGCCGTAAGGAATAAGAAAACGTGGGATTCCAACGCTATTACTCCAGGTACGCCGTTTATGGATAAATTAGCCACCGCATTACGCTATTGGACGGCCTTTAAATTATCCACTGATCCAGGTTGGAAAAATTTACAAGTTGTTATTAGTGATGCCACAGTTCCAGGTGAAGGTGAGCATAAAATTATGAACTTCATTAGATCACAAAGGGCTGATCCACAATATAACCCTAATACGACTCATTGTATTTATGGTTTGGATGCAGATTTAATTTTTTTGGGTTTAGCAACTCATGAGCCACATTTCAAAATATTAAGAGAAGATGTGTTTGCACAAAGTAATAATAATGGTAAATCAAGATTTAGCAAAACTTCTACACCAACACAAGAAGAAAAGGAATTAATGTCTAAGAATGATGCTGAGAAGCCTTTCCTTTGGTTACATGTCAGTGTTCTTAGAGATTACTTGGCTGCCGAACTTTGGATACCAAGATTACCGTTTGCATTTGATTTAGAACGCGCTATTGATGACTGGGTCTTTATGTGTTTCTTCTGTGGTAACGATTTTTTGCCTCATTTACCAAGTTTGGATGTCAGAGAGAACAGTATTGATATCCTGTTAGATATTTGGAAAGTGGTGTTACCAAATTTGAAAACGTACATGACTTGTGACGGTGATTTGAATTTAGTTTCTGTCGAAAAACTTCTAGAACAACTCGGTGCTCGTGAATCAGATATCTTTAAGACCAGACATATCCAGGAGACAAGAAAACAGGAAGCCTTTGAAAGAAGAAAACAACAAAACAACAAAAATATTTCTAAAGGCCAAGATAGACATCCAACTATAGCTACAGAACAATTGCAAATGTATGATACCTCAGGTAACCTGGCAAAAGGTTCGTGGAATTTGACAACTCATGATATGGTTAGGCTGAAAAAAGAAATTATGCTAGCCAACGAAGGTGATCCTGAAGCTATCGCTATTGTTAGAGCTCAAAGTGATAAAAACAATGAATTAGTGAAAAATATTACAGAAGAAGAAATGGATAAAGTTGTCAACGAAGCCAATAAGAGCAACTTCACTGCTGCTGAAGTAATGAGGAAAAAGTTAATGGCTAGAAAACATGAATTGGAAGACGAAAGCGAAAAAGAAAATAGCAATAACGATGATGAAGACAATAGGATAGTCAAAAAGCTAAAAACTGAGGAAGATAACCTGAAAACCGAAGTTGAAGCCGAAGTAGAAGCCGCAGTACAAGACGAGGACGATGAAGACGATGAAGACGAAAGTGAAGATGGTTTAGATAGCAAAGAAAAAGCAACATCGATAGTTTCCAACGGTTCTGTTAAAAGCGGCGTTATTGACACCGACGATGCTGTCAAATTATATGAGCCTGGTTATGAAGAGAGATACTATGTTGAAAAATTCCATATAGAATCCAAAGATATTGATTTAGTGAAGAAGGGTTTAGTTAAATCATATATCGAAGGTGTTTCTTGGGTGTTGCGTTATTATTATCAAGGTTGTGCTTCATGGAATTGGTATTATCCTTTCCATTATGCTCCATTTGCCGCTGATTTCGTCAATATTGCTGATCTGAAGATTGAATTTGAGTTGGGTGAACCATTCTTGCCATTCGAGCAATTGATGAGTGTTTTGCCAGCTGCTTCCGGTCACAATCTACCTGCCATCTTCCGCCCGTTGATGAGTGATTCAGACTCACCAATCATCGATTTCTATCCGAAAGAATTTCCAATTGATATGAATGGTAAAAAGATGTCATGGCAAGGTATTGCATTACTACCATTCATTGACGAAAAAAGACTATTGGAAAATGTTCGCGCACAATACTCAAAGCTATCTGAAGCTGATAAAGCAAGAAACGTGAGAAGAGAAGATATATTATTGATAAGTAATAAAAATGTTAACTATGATAAATTCGTCAAAAAACTTTACAAGAATGACACAACGATTGATGTTGTGCCAGAGGTCATTTTTAAACATTTTAAGAGTGGATTAAGCGGTATTGCAAAAAGGGATGAAGAAGGTTTTACACTAAACAGTAAATTTATTTGTCCGATTCAAGGCGGCTCTTTGCCAGAATTATCAACTAACCTCTTTTTGAAGATGTTATTTGAATTCAACCCATTGATCGTTCCAAACAAATCCATCCTATTGAACGGATATATTCCTCCCGAACAAACTTTAGATTCTTACGACTTGGAC
Organism: Jamesozyma lodderae; assembly: GCA_030571655.1. Taxonomy (NCBI): domain Eukaryota; kingdom Fungi; phylum Ascomycota; class Saccharomycetes; order Saccharomycetales; family Saccharomycetaceae; genus Jamesozyma; species Jamesozyma lodderae. The sequence continues at coordinate 124,982 of JAJLYF010000017.1, read as the reverse complement.
TCTATTATGTACAAATATGGTAACAATAACTATCAGCGTCACAATCAATGGAAGTTTAGCAATGATATGAAAAGAAATATAGTTAAAGTTGGCCCAAGTGGTACAACACAGTATAAGCCAAGAGTCGGTGGTTATAGATCATTTTTCTATTTTGGTAAGTTGAATAACAATAATGGATCAACCTCAAATAATTATCAGTACAATAATAACAGCTATTCGAATCATAATGCCTACAACAACCAGAATCAAAATAGCAGGTATGATAATAGCAGTAGTAATAACGGTTACCAACAGAGAGGACATATTTCTGGAGGTTCTCGGGGGGCCTATAGAGGTCCTAACCGTAATGGTAATAGTTATGGTGGTCAACCAGGAAATCGATACAATAATAATGGGAATTACAACAATAGGGGGAATTACAATCAAGGAAGATATAATAATAACAATAATGGAAATCGCCGTTACTAATAACATTTTACCTTTATTTTATAAAGAACCTGCATCAATTCTGTAACATATATTTAATTAAGAACACTCATATAGTGTATTACTGTTCTTATAACGGTAAATTAGTTTTCCATATATTCAGCTACTTTTTTTAAAATCTGTGTAATAAATGTTTATCATATAAAAGCTTTTAATATGTTTATCTCTAAATGACTTTTACTTTTTTCTCGAAATCTCGGAAAGTGAAGAAAAACTTAAATAATAATGATCTTTTTCCTCTTCTTTTAATTCAAATCTGTGACTTTTTGCTTAACAAAGGGGAAAGTTGAAAATGTTTAATTCTGACAAGAAGTTCTGGCATTACAATTCTTCGATTAATGAGAGAACGTGCTAGCAATTTCACGTCATCAATTAATCGAAATAACCACAAAGTCACTGTACACAGTACCTCCTTTTCATTTATTGCAGTTAGTGATATACCTCAAAGAGTGGGTTTGGTAGATACTGTAGGGAGCGGTACCATAGGAAGGATTATAACACTGTCAATGATAAATGCAGGAATTCCAAGTTATGATCGTTCTTCTAAGCTATAATAGTTGTTTTATATTAGTATGAAAAAATTTCTCTTTTCCTGTTGTCCACGATCCAGAAGTCATAAACTACTTTAACAGGGACGAGTTACCAAAACAAAATTTTTTTACCGACATTGGTTCGATAGTGACACCAATATTTATGACAAGAAATATTTAACCCTGCCTATTGACATGCAATCAATATTGACAAAGAGATACAGTACTTTAGCCTATTAATGGTGACATTGAGTCACTTATATTCTCCTATTGACCTGCTACTAATAATGACTGGAATGAACCAATTCTCCTATTGGCTTAGAATCAATAATGACCGGAGAATGTCTATATGTTTCGCTACTATCTTTATTAGTTTCCGTCAGGTGAAAGAGATCAGCAAATACAAGATTAACAATAAATCTTCATTCTAAGATCAACCCATTTTGAAATTCTACTACTTAATCCAATTATTTCATCTCTGCAGGTTTAAGCTAATTCTAGTAATGACGAAACTTACCAAAAGCAGTAATTCTTTAACAGATAAACTCCATAAAATGTGCAGTAAACCTTACAAAATGTAAGCAATGTGGTCTCAAACCCATCCATTCCTGAATAGGCAAGAAAGCGACAGATTACATTTCTAATAATCCCATTGAATTCTCCGTCATCGATTATCCAAGAATTCCTATTCTGGGTTCTAATGCTCTGCCATTGACCTGCAGCCAGATGCACTGCCATAAGCTTCCACTTTTTCATGATGTCCTATTAGTTGCCACGCACGCCGTAATGACGGCTCGTGAGCAACCAGCTTAATAATCAACGAGTTTCCACTTCTCTGCCATGGAATCTGTGATCTACTGCTCTACCAAGGATCTTTCTACTAACTAAACTAGATTCCACTACTCTGCCATGGAATCCCAATCCTACTAACACAGAACACAATGCACTGACGTTTTAACTCCCTCTAAACGAACATCCAACTTCAAGTAACAATTAGAACTTCATATTATTTATGTCTTTGGTCAAGATTCTCGAAAAAATTTCAACACAACAAGAATTATATAAGTTTGTTGTCATTTCCACTTTAGACAACTTTGACACTTTACGTTACCCATTATCTTTTTATATATGCTCAATAAGAGGGAACCAACTTATACAAACTGAATCAAGCTAAATTTAAGCAAAGAATTAATAAATATTAATTCTAATTCTCACCTCAAATAGTTCACATGTGCTTCTTTATCCATTATTAAGTATAATAAAGGCATATCTTTTACAAAAATATGTTAACTATCCGATGTAGTGTAACGGCTATCACATCACGTTCTCACCGTGGAGACCCGGGTTCAACTCCCGGCTTCGGAGATAATCTTTTTGTAAGTGTTTTTTAACTCCGATCACACATTTTGTGGGCTCGTAATATTCAATTTCCTACAGGGGATTTTTCTAATGCCTACATTTCTGTTTTATTCCTTCATCACAGAAAATTTTTCAAAATTCTTGAAAAATTTCAGCTTTTTCCGTTTTATGTCCCAATGTAGAAGGCCATTAAGAAATTAAAACCGGTATGGTTTCCCGATTCAGTTTATCACTTAGTGGTTTGTATCTTTACATCACCTTAATAATGGCAGCTATTCAAATTATTGTCACTACAAACCCAAACCAACCCACGTCGTAGTTTAAAGTTTTCATATTTTTCCGTGGCCTAGCCGAAGATTCATAGTGAATTGTTTGTTTTCGGAATTTAAGTTTCTTTAAATAAAGCGACCGGAAAAAAGTGTTGCCGAACAATTTTTTTGCAGCACAGAAATGCTTGTAGTCACTGGGCATTGCCCCCACGATTTTTTTTTAGCTGTTCTTCCGTATTATAATGAAAAATAAATACGAAATTTCTGCATGCTGCAACAATTCGGTTCCTTCGGCAAGCGGAAAAATTAGCGACCTCTCTTGTCAGTTTTTCCTTAAGGAATACAACAGCATAAAAAAAAAATTCCCAATCTTTTAGGCTGCTGAATGCATTTCAGTTTGAGTTTAGTCTACTTTCTGGCAAATCCCTTCGCCATTAAAAATTTTTCTTTTATAAAATAAGGAACACTTGGTTTTTGATATAACTCTTGGTAAAGAGCTCCCAATAGTTTAAGAAAGTGACAACGTATTTTCAAGCAATCAATAAACCAAGTTAATAAAGTAGTGAAAATTTCAACACCCCCCCTTTAGGTATCGTTGAATTAAAACTTCAATATTTATAAAAATAAGAAAACAACAAGCCAAAAAGATAACTCAGAAAATATTAAAAATTTACAAGTATACAGTACACGTACACAGGGAAATACGATAATAAAAGAAATATAGAAGCTCAAGAACTATGTTCGTTTCACCACCACCGGCTTATTTAACTAGCCAAGTCTTACAGAAAAGGCACAAGAAAAACAACAAAGCAAACTTGCAACAACAGCAAGTTGAAAATAGTAATAATTCATCATCCATCAATTCATCTTCAAATATCCATGGTTTTCAAGGTCAACCAAACCTACAGGCACAAGTGCTTGCCAACCAACAACAACCACCACTGCAACAACAGTTACTACAACAAGAACAAATGCAGTTGCAACAACAGCAACAGCAACAAAAAATACACATACCTTCTGTTTCGAGGAAAGACTCAAATTTCGTCAGTGCACCACCAGAGTATGCTGATAGAGCCAGAAATGAAATTAGGAAAAGGCTTTTACCAACGGCCAATAACAATAGACTACATCGTCTTGGTTTTAATAATTTTAATAACTCTAAGAATAGTTTAAACCGTGATAATCAATCTCATGTTATTAATAATAACAATAATAATAAAATTTCGCATAATGACACGCATAGCATTACAACTGGCAGAACCGTTGATACAAATAGCATGTTTTCTGACAACGCATCTTCATATCAATCAAGTATTTTCTCCCACCCATCAACGGTGCAAACCCAAACCACTGCCGAAAGTGAACCAAGAGCAGTTAAATACGTTTCTGAAGTAACATTGGAGGAAGCACTACCTAAATCATTCTATGATATGTATTCACCAGAATTATTCACCTCAGACCCATCTCAAATTCTTTATAATGGGAGACCAAGTTTTACCAAAAGGGAATTGTTAGATTGGGATTTGAATGATATACGGTCATTATTAATTGTGGAAAAATTAAGACCAGAATGGGGTAATAAATTACCTGAAGTTTTAGCTGGAGGACCAAATTTACCTAAATTCAGATTCATATTGCTACCTTTATGCACAAATGACAATTTCATTATAACGACATTGGTAAATTCAGATTTATATTTAGAGGCTAATTTAGATTACGAATTCAAGCTAACTAGTGCTAAATATACTGTTGCTGCTGCAAGAAAAAGGCATGAACAGATAACTGGATGCAATGAAACAATGATGAATTTATCAAAGCCAGAATGGAGGAACATTATTGAAAACTATCTTTTAAATATTGCTGTTGAGGCACAATGTCGATTTGATTTTAAACAAAGATGCTCTGAATTCAAGAAATGGAAAACACAACAAACAAATTTGAAAAAACCAGATATGCCACCTCCAAGTTTTATACCGTCAACTCCATATAATTATAACCAAGCTACAAATTCGCATCCAAGTTCTTCAGGAAACTTGTTGAAGAAAACATTAATCAAAAATCTACAATTAAAGAATTTCAATAATAATGAGTCTAATAATGAACAACTACCGACGGGATCGGGCAACTCATTACAAGGACAATTTTTGAACTGTAATTCTAATAACGTTAAAGTTTCGTTAACTAAGGAAGAAAAGGCAAATATTTGGTCGCAATGTCAGGCACAAGTGTATCAAAGATTAGGTTTGGACTGGAAACCTGACAGTGTAAGGTGAACATTTTAAAATCCAATGGATCAAATAGAAAGAATAACTAATAACATCTCAAATAAAATTTTTTTTTTATTTTGAGATTTTCTGCATATATATAGATATACTCTAATAATAAGTCATATAATAACAATAATAAGTAATTAATAAACTAATAAACTAATACCAATATAATTCAATTAACTTTTACTTTCAGAGACTCCATACTGAAAATATATGATTCAATAACAATACCCGGACACCGATAGTGAAAAAAAAAATAAAAAAAAATATTTGGATAATCAAGAGTGAGTATTAAAACGTTAGGTTCTGGAAAATAGTGAAACTTATCAAACGTTGAAGAGTCTAGCGAAAGTATTTTTTTTTTGTTAAGAGGAATTGAAAAATAGCATAAAGAAATGTCTGAACCAACAAAGAAGGATGCAGCTGATTTATTAGCAAATTTAAAAATCGATGAACCTAAAAAAGGCACCGCTGCAGACAAATCTACAACTGAAACAGAGAAAGTAGATAAAAAGGAAGTGGATGAGAAGGAGAAAGTTGATGATGCTAAAAAGAAAGATGATTCTAGTTTAGTTAAATCTGAATACGAAGTTAAAGTTAAACTTGTGGATTTACAAGCTGATCCAAATTCACCATTATATAGCGCTAAATCATTTGATGAATTAGGATTAACTCCTGAATTATTAAAAGGTATTTATGCTATGAAATTTCAAAAACCATCAAAGATTCAAGAAAGAGCTTTACCACTTTTGTTAAGTAATCCACCAAGAAATATGATTGCTCAATCACAATCAGGTACCGGTAAGACTGCAGCATTTTCCTTAACTATGCTTTCTAGAGTTAATCCTGAACTAAATACAACTCAAGCTATTTGTTTAGCGCCATCTAGAGAATTAGCAAGACAAACTTTAGAAGTTATTCAAGAAATGGGAAAATTCACTAAGATTACATCACAATTAATTGTTCCTGATTCATTTGAAAAAAATCAAAATATTAATGCTAATGTTATTGTTGGTACACCGGGTACTGTATTAGATTTAATGCGTAGAAAATTAGTACATTTTCAAGATATTAAGATATTTGTATTAGATGAAGCTGATAATATGTTAGATAAACAAGGTTTAGGTGATCAATGTTTACGTGTTAAGAGATTTTTACCAAAGGAAACACAGTTAGTTTTATTTAGTGCAACATTTGCTGATAAAGTTAGAGAATATGCTAAAAAAGTCGTTCCAAATGCTAATACATTAGAATTACAAAGAAATGAAGTTAATGTTGAAGCTATCAAACAATTATATATGGATTGTAATGGTGAAGAACATAAATATGAAGTATTATGTGAATTATATGGTTTATTAACAATTGGGTCATCAATTATTTTTGTAGCAACAAAAAAGACAGCCAATTTATTATATGGTAAGTTAAAACAAGAAGGTCATCAAGTATCTATATTACATGGTGATTTACAAAGTCAAGAAAGAGATAGATTAATTGATGATTTCAGAGAAGGTAGATCAAAAGTTTTAATCACTACGAATGTCCTTGCGCGTGGTATTGATATTCCAACGGTCTCCATGGTAGTTAACTATGATTTACCAACATTAGCTAATGGTCAAGCCGATCCAGCTACATATATTCATAGAATTGGTAGAACAGGTAGATTTGGTAGAAAGGGTGTTGCCATTTCATTTATCTCTGATAAAAAATCATATAATACGTTATCAGCGATTCAAAAGTATTTTGGTGATATTGAAATGACTCGTGTACCAACAGATGATTGGGATGAAGTTGAAAAAATTGTTAAAAAAGTCTTGAAAGAATAAATTGTATACATCTATCTATAAAATTACGTAATTATCATAATAAAAACACTAATTTAACAATAGAAAGGAATCTTTAACCGGTTTCAATTACCGACGATGAGATACGTTCCCCCCGGTTTAGTATAAACTCCTTTTCAATACATGTCATCTCATCTCATCTCTTTGTTTGTAGAACTTCTTAATTGCAAATCTTATTGGTGTCGATTTAGCATTCCCCCTTTAATTGCGGCCTTAAGGAGTCTAGGGTTTGGTCCCTGGTTTAGGGTGTTAAGATTGTTGTCAATAAAATACTTGGGCAGTAGTGAGGGTTTGTTATCTTCTGTCACCACAGACGTTATCCATTTTCCATTCATGCAGTAGATTTATAGGGCACAATCTTGACGATCCTCCTAATATACCATCGAACCCTAGGGGTTGCTCGGCCCGGAAGTTCTCCCTGGCTCGAAAAAGGGATCCCCTCAGCGCCTCTCTTTCAAAAAACAGCGATAAAAAAAGGAAGACAAATCGGCCAAAACAAACAAATGGCCATCACTTTCTATAGAATTGGTATATAAATACCGCCAAAACAAAACAAAACAAAACAAAACAAAACAAAACTATATTAACAAGTGTATAGATAATTACTTTTAACAAAAAACAAATACAACATACAAATTACAATTACAATTACAAAATGGACGCTGCCAAAATTATTAACATCATTTTAGGTATGTCTTAATATTCTTACTCATGTATCTCTGAGTTGTCTTTACTAACATTCAATTGTCATTTGTGATATGACATATGTTTTCAATACAGCTTTATTTTTACCACCTGTCTCTGTCTTCTTAGCCCGTGGTTGGGGTTCAGAATGTATGATCGATATCGTCTTGACTATTCTAGTCTTTTTCCCAGGTATGCTATATGCCCTTTATATTGTCTTACAAGATTAGATTAGATTAGATTAGATTAAATTGCATTATTATTCCCTTTTTTTAAACAAGAAAAGTAAAAGTTACACTTTTATTCTCTTTTTTTTATATCCTATTTAAATCTTTATTTTTAATTTTTAATATTATATCCAATTGCCCCTAAAAACACACACAATTTTTTGAGATACTATTATTCTTTAAAAAAGTATACATAGAATACGTATATACAAGTTAATTTTTTATTACTATTATACTGTATAAAAAAAAGGGGGTTTATTCCTTTTATAATTGTGGTGCCAACATGTCCATTAATGGAGATTGGATAAATGCAACACCAGCAATAAATAATGATCCATTTACTACAATAGCAAAAGCTGGTGATTCTTTAAATAATTGAAATCTTGACTTTGGGGCACTTGGTGCTGCAGCTCCCGCGTTTAAACCTGGCATACCAAACATAGCTGAGGACATCTTTTCTTATATTTTATATTTAACTTGGATGGAATAGACTAATACCGTTAGCTGGCTGTTTCAATCTTGGGCAACGTATATATATATATGTATAAATCTCTCTTTTTCTCTCTTTCGTTCTCGCTCCCAATTATGAGTGAGGAACAAAAAAATTATATGTATATAATGGCTGTCGTTGGAAGTGATCGGTAATACCAATATAGCTATAATAAAGTGTAATATTAATTTATGTTATGTGATATCTCTATATATTTTATTCCTAAGTCATTATATTGACTTTCCTTATCCCTAATTGTTCCAATGATTTTGTTGTATTTTCGTTTGATTTTATGCATGTTAAATTGTCATCAATAGTTCCTGTGGTTCCTGTATCTATTGGATCTTCCTGTACACTAACAATACTCTTCAATTTACGTTTTTTAGAAATCTCCTGTGGATTTACTTGTAACTTCTCACGTATCCTTTTCATTACCTCTTTAATAACATGCCTTATCTGAAACTGTAATCTCTCTCCTATAGTACTATACGTATCAGCAGAATCACTACTGACAACAACAGTATCATATTTCTTATGTTGTTCAATCTCTAACGTTTTATTTCGCCTTGAAACTTCATGTTCACCTTCCAAATTATTTTGTTGCTTATACACATAACACCGGAGATAATATCTTAATAACCTAAACATATACAGAATTAAATCAAATCCGTACAGTAATAAAAACGGTATCAGTACTAATGCAATACCAATATAGCAAATACATCGGATAATGTATACGCAATGTATTAAAAATAGCAACAACATATGCACCGACATTCTGATCTCCTATCTCAAATGGATATTATATTCCCAAACCAAATAGAAAAATTAACTTGCCTGAATTATTTTAGCTGGTCTATAGCTATATATATTGTTGCAAACGGGGTACCAGAAGACTAAAAATTTATACACCTCTTACTTTCTCTCCGATACGCATCAATAATTTCCCATATATCTATCTATCTACCTATCCATCTTTTTTTTACACTAAAAGATAACTGGGATCAACTGACTACACTATATAGGAAATTAGAGTTCCATAATGCAGGAAACGTCGCTCCGAACTGAAAAACCACACAATTATCTCGCACAAAATTTTGTTGTCTTTTTTCATCCCTTCGGTAATTTCTTTGAGGGTCTAACAGGGGTTAACTGTATTAGACTCAAAATCAATTAATCAATCAATCAATCAATAAAGCAATGTCTACAATTTGTTGTACTTTTCATTAAGTCTTGTCTGTCTTATTTTTTTATTTATGTTTCTATATATATATATATATAGATGTATATATATTTTTCAAATTATTGGACTCCAATGACACTTAATTCCAACGTCCATACCCTACGAATATGTAAACGTACCGGAACACGAATTTTATTTAATTCATCAATCGTGTTTTCACTACTTGGTAATTTTAATTTAATAGCACGATGTGTATCATCTACCCAATCACCGTAAACTTCAACTTCTAATTCAATTTCTTCATCACCCCACCAACATTTTCTTGCCGGTTTTCTCCAAAATAATAATAATTTCGCATTAATATCAGGTTTGGGTACTAAATCGTAAACTTTTGGTAATTCGTAATGTTTTCCATTATTATGATGTCCAGTATTTGAACCATTTGATTCATGTCTAGACGTCGAACGAGAACGAACATTATCTTTTAATGCCGAAAATCTTGATTTTCTCTTACTGCTATTACTTATCGAACTTGGTATATCAGAAGTTGTAGCTGAATTTTTAATTGGCGTACTGGTATTTTGAGATCTGGTATGAATCAATGAACCTAACGAAATTGTAGAACCCATTGGTGTTAAATTATTATTATTATCCACTATATTACTGTTACTATGATTTGGATTAGGTGGCCTATGTTCATTTTCCCAAATTGATTTTGCATGATTATATAAATCTCTAAATTCCTGGGTACTTTCGTTGGCTAATCTACATAGAGATAATGAACTAATAACTGTTTTACCAGCTTCTTGAGTTCTATTACCCCATTGTGATTCTTTTGTAAAACCTGAAGAACATAACATATCCATAAGATGTTGTTCTGCGGGTCCTAATTTTTTGCTGGACATTAAAGTCAAATCATTACCGTTATTATTCTTAGTATTATTATGACGATGATGATTTTTTGTTATTGTTGGAGATGCAGAAGGAGTTATTGACGAATTTGAATTTTGATATTTCAGCCTATTTGAAGAAAAAAGACCTTGAAAGACAGAAGATTTATTTGCTAAATAACTGCCAGCAGCTATTTTAATTTGAGCCATGAAATGATGTAGTAAATCATCATTGTTTTCATTTTCGTTTTCTTTATTGTCGTAAGATTCAAATTTAAATTCTTCTTGTGGAACACAATAATAATCTAAATCTTCTCTTAATACAATGATAGCAGGTTTTTGATGTAACAAATTATGTTCATTAGAATTAATATTACCGACATTACTATTATTGCTACTATTGTTGAAACCAAAAAATCCTTTAGCAGAATTAACTAAATTATTAGATGAATTTCTTTCAAATAATTTTTCTACAGGATGATTTGTTAAATCGTCATGAGCCTCTGTAAAGACTTTCATTATATATTCAAAACAATCTGGAGGAAAATTAACGATATAAACTTCATCATCTGGAGTTAAATTTGTAATGACTTGACCCTCTCTATCTAAAAAGACACCTGAAGGAAATAAACAAAGTAATAATGATTCTGGCAGAGACATTAATTGGTCTCGTGTAATAAAATAATGGTTTTCTTGTATATTTAAATGAATTAATGAGTTACCATATGCGTCATTTTCAACACCATCGTAATAATTTCCATCTGAGGACTGTATTTGATGTTCTTGTAGCAACGGACTTGGCGTGGAGCTATCTTGCGATACTTGTGTTATGATATTTTGCATGCTGTTTTTCTTTTCTTTGCAAAAGGGTTTCTTTTTTTTGTTTGATATGAAACAAAATTAATTATTATATTAATATATTAAAAGGATTGGTTATATTTCTGTATGATCCTTATTTTTTATTTATTTATTTAAGGCTTGCTTTGTTGTAATCGAACAATGAAACCAAAAATATAAATAAGTAAAAAAGGTACTGTCCAGAATAGGGATACTTTTTCTTATGAAGCTATTGAAATTATTATTTTTGATTTCGATTCCTGGTTTCTCCTGTATCAACGAACGGTGTTTAGCAAAAATTTGATTGTTGAGAACACTTAAGATACTGTGGTTATTATAATACAAAGATAAAGTAAAATGGATAGAAATGAAACAATATGGAAGTATGAAAAACGTACGTGTTTTTGGTAGATTATCTTAGATATTGGTCACCAATAAACTAAATTTATTTTATATTTTAAAATACAAAATATGAATATGAATGAGGCCGACGTCGAATACAAAAGGGATAATCGAACGAAGTAAAGTGCGGTAATAAAGTATCGTACAGTATAATGGTTAATCTAGCGTAACTCAATAGATGAATAGTTGGTTGTTGTTTTCCTTTTTTTTTTTTTTGAATTTTTTTTTTCTTCCTCTAGTGGTTTTAAGTCTCAGTAAGAAATCAGAATTCCTTCTCTCGTTTTCAATTTTCTTCTTGTTTTTTGCTTCCTTTCGTTTTCCTCATTTTCTTTGATGGAAAAAATCAGTTTATTTATGATGAGCAACAAAATTATACCACAACGTGCGACGTGATCTGAGTACTCGATAAGTATTGTTCCTGATAAATTTGCAAGAGAACCGCAAGAGGATGTTGTATCAAGAACTGGATTAATCCTATCACCGGTGCCAAGTGTCTGGAAATACTGTGATCGGCGCCATAACCTTCTGACGATTGACGTTATCGTCCCGGTGTGTTCAAGGAACTATAACAGTTTTTCAATTCACTTTTACTGGTTTTGAGAATGTCAGCATCCGTTTTGGAAACAAAGTTGTAATTTAACACAACAGTTACAACAAGAGCCGTTACTTCTTATTAGTATATATGTACTTACAAGCCCTAATAAAAACAGCTCAAACAAGTACGCCCACACACCGCAATGTAGATCATATTTATTTGCGGTAATACTATTAACGAAAAGTCTTACCACAAATTCTTGACTAATCTTCAAAGACCCCGAAAGGGCTTATTTTTGCATATACTCAAGTAACTATATGAAACTCTTTTTGTTAGTAGTAATTGCCTGTTTCGTAAACCGTATCCGGTTTTGTACAAACATAGTAAGTTCCGCAATTTTTTTTTATGTAAGAAAAATTTTCTCGCTTTAATAGTCAAAATAGCGTATAAAAAGCCTCGATGAGGATTGTTTTCTTGTAATGATTACATTACTGATATAACTCATGGATGGATTTATGATAATAAACACCGGAAGTACAAGTACATTATTAACAGCGCAAAATGGACTAATTACTGTCCTATCTTTTCTTTGAAGGTTCAAAGGGAAAGGACATTAATTTACTTCTCTTTTAAAATCTTATTTTTGATGTTTAACTTTTCATGATGAACTTTATTAACAATTCTTATCTACATTATCTGAACCAGTAGCTAACAATAGTTGCTTAATTAGAAGAAAAAAAATTTATTGAATACGTTCTGAATACATCGTCAAAAAGAAAAAATTAAATTAAATTATATAACTTGTAATTGTCATACTTAACCTAAACATTTACTTCTCACAATTCATCTTCACTGTTAATTAAAAAATCATCCTCATCGACTGTGGCGTCTTTTGTTTTAGAGTTTGTAGCGTTAACTTTACTTGGCGTGGCATTCAATGGCTCTGGTGGTACGGGTTGCCATTTTCTCTTAGACATCGTGTCCGGAGTATCAATGTATGTTGTTTGAGGAATAATCTTACTTTCACTGGTTACTGTAGATAAATTAGCTTCATCGTTTTCCACTTCTTCTTCTGCTTTATTAACTTTTACGTCTTCTTTGGGTCTTTCTCTAGATGGTAATTGCGGAGGAACATCTTCATCATCGGAAATATCATCGTTATGTAAAGAAATTCCATGACTTTCTAACGATTCCTCACCTGCTCTGGCTCCAAATGAATTAAATCTACGTCTCTCTGGTTTATTTTGAGTCTCATAATATCTTAATTCTTCCTCTTGTCTTCTTCTTTGTTCATCATTAAAACCTGTTTGACCATATGAATTATCATCCTCATTGACAAAATTCTTAGTGACCCCACTAAACCAATTGCTTACTTTATTGGCGGTCTCTTGTATAGACTTATTGGCCTTAGCTCTTATAACCGGTAAGTCTTTTTCAACAAATTGGGCCCAACTATCATCTTCCTGGTTATCAAAATATTCATCATCTTGTGCTCTCCTTTGTCTCTCTCTTGCTCTAGCTTCCTCTGAAGTAACCTGATCAGGATAATGAGAACGAGGTTGACCGCGAGTAACTCCATGACGACGTGCTCCATCATGGTGTGCATTATATTTTTCGTTCAGTTGTCTTGCTAATAACTCATCTTGTTCCAATTGTGTCATCTGCCTTCTAGCTGGCAATGGTGGTATTGGGTTGGCAGCTGCTGGTTTACTTGGCAACTCAATATCCTTTGTAGAATCTGGATCTGATAAATATAAAAGAGCATTAAATGCTGGATCTAATACCCCTTGAGATGCAATTATTACTGCTTTGATATATTTTTCCTCAATCGATGGAAATGCTTCTTTTAGTTGTTTCAAGATTGGATTTGTCTTTTCTTGATCTGGAGTCAATTCCTTTGTCTTTCTAGTTGGTAATGGTGGACATGTCGTTTCTTCGTTTACTTCATCTTGGGTTTCTTTCTTTGATTCAGATTTTGTCTCAATTTCTTCAGCACTGACAGGCTCAGGAGATAAAACTTTAACAGGTTTTTCATCTTCAATATCAATATCTTCGATATCTTCTTTCACATCATCTACTTTGGTATCGACGTTGGTATTAGTATCAGTCTCTTTTTCAACTTCCTTAACAGAAGTAGTTTCGTCCTTTGAGTTGATGTCTTCAACGTCAGAGTCAATGATCTCAGTATCCATTTCTATTGGCATTATGGTAGTTATTTGGTTATAAGTGCTGTGGGTTTTCTATAAAATAAAATTGAATGTTACTAAATATAAATCGACAGATACAGCCTATAATTTTACCTTTTTTTGATTTCTTAAATTTCGAAGTTGGAAAAAAATGAAGGAGAAGGCTGTTGAAATTACTAAATAACAACAGTACAAGAATAAAAAGTACAATTCACATATCTATCCTAGGATAGTGTTCAAACGAATTGACTTTCAATATGATGTTCTATTTTGAACTTGTTCGCGCACCAACAATAGCTTTTTATCTATATATGCAATATATAATATATATTCCTACATTTGGTAGAGAAAACTATTCATATATTATTAATGTCTTGTATACAATCGATGGAATGCACACAAGTACAAAGAAAGTTACTTTTAAATTCGACTAAATCGAAAGAGTACCCAATTTCAGATTCAATATGTTCGATAATGAAAAATGAAAAGTTTCATTGCAATGACAAGAGAATGCCACAATTGCAAAGAGTATTAGAATCTCAGAGCTTCCCCTCAACGACAGGATGAAAAGAAAATGCTGTTGTTAAATCAGTAATTCATTCTGATTTTAGCTGGTATACAAACAATAACTAAATCTAACTTAAGCAACTCTTGATACAAGTGACTTATTCTTTATTACAGCTTAAAACATTTCCAATTTTTTTTTTGTTAGGGCTTTCATAAATCAATAAAATTTTTTCGATTTCTTCGTTCGCCCGTTGAACTATAAAAAGCCAACGAGGTTTAGATGGATCTTTTCGCTCAAAAGTATCTTATTTACAAGTTATGTTTTTATTTAGTTCTTTTTAAAAAAGGCTGGGAATATATTCTATAAGAATATAATATCTCTGCCTATAAAAGAGCTTCCAATGTTATTTCTTTCAATATCGATGGGGGTGTGGACAGCAGAGAGATATTAAACTCTCCTTCGGGAGAAACGCATATGGCTTTAGATCTTCTTCTTCTTCTCAAGAACTAGTGGGTCCAATCAATGTCCTACCGGTTCATTCTTTAGTCTTTCAAACAGTTTTTTTTCTTTTGCAAATTCTTAAAAGTTAATATATTTTTTTTTCTTGTATTTAATTATTGAAACAGCAATACTCTGATATCAAGCATATTGTACATACATGTCGAATACTTACATACGGTTCTTCATTTCTCTTAGTTTGTCCATAACCTGTGGTCTTGACCATGCACCTTTAGAATCGCCCACAGCCTTTCTTACCAATGGATCATCAATTCTCATAAACGGATTGAATTTTAATTCATCTTCGAGGGTGAAGCATCCAGTAGTAATCTGATGCGTGGAACAGAACTTTTCCAACTCATCCAATGCCTTGTTCTCACCGATATTCGGATGAATGGCACTTCGAACAAATCTAACATTACTTTTAGTATATTCATGTCCTGGGTAAACTTTAGTCATACTCCAATTAGGTTCACCAACTTCTTCCAACAAAGTCTTATTTAGTGCATTGTCCATTTGTTCACCATCACCTTCGAAGAACCGACCACAACCCGCAGTGAACAAGGTATCGCCTGTGAAAACACATTGCTCGTTGGTTTCAGGATCCTTTACATAGTAACATATAGAATCTTGGGTGTGACATGGTGTCCTTATGCACTTAATTTCCAAATTACCTAACTCATAGCGCTGTAGATGTGTTGGGATTTCCGACGCTCCAGGTGACGTTTTGGATCCAGCAATAATGTTAACAACATTGGTGTTACCATTCATTTTCAATTCGTTGATCATATTCAAATTACCATCGGCATGATCATAATGATGATGTGTATTAACAACAGCCTTTATATTCCTTAATTCGAACTGATCCAAATGTGGTAACACTTCTAGTGTCTCGGCTGGGTCTATTAACCAAGAGGATTTCTTGTCTTGAGTACTTAAATAATAACAGTAATTATCGCCACCCGTGGCCCATCTCATTTTAATTGGTTTAACATGCATCTTTCTAATATGGTTTAATAGCATAGACTGTTTACGACTTCGTAGATGATTAAGATGTCTGTTTGCTCATCACATCAGTTTATATTTTCTTTTATTCTTATCTAAAAGGCAAAATTCGGGGGTACCCTTAACAGTAACACAAAGAGGGTAACTAATCATTTGATAAAGAATAATGCAATGAAGTGTAATATAAAATACATATGGTAATGGTAACGATAACCTTATCCTTAACTGACTGACATCCAGTAGGAAACACTAAGCTCCCTTGAATACGGTTGGTCATGGTTCTTCATTGGCTTGAAATATAATACATAATATATACATACACGTTCATAGAGAAAAAAAAATGGCAGGCTGAAGAATGTGCAAAGTGATTTAGTTATGTCAAATAATATTGTATCTAGCTCTTATAACCTCCATATTTATTTAAATCTACATTAGCCGCGTTTAAGCATTTTTCCAACTTTAAACGTTGCAATTCTTGCCAACGAGCAAGTTGAGCCTGTTTATGTAATTCAAAACCAAATATCTTTGGTACATATCTCTTAACAGGATGTCTTGGTACCATTTCAGGAAATGCCTGCAAGAACATACCAGGAAAACTTGTTCCGAAGTAAGCACCGTCAATTGAGCTATGTCTGGATGATTTAGGAATATATAAGTCTTCACAGGATGGGCAATATAATTTAACACAATCCTGGCCTGGAATATCATGTAAACCTACAGGTAGTAAAGGTTGAAAATTACAATAAACTCTGGGACATCTACCAAAATCAGCATCCTTATATTTTGCTAACATTTTAGATAAACCTTTCACAGTAATGATATAACGAGCGTGAATTAACCCATAAAACTTACGTGCATCATTCTCCAGTTGCTCCAATCGAGCATGCGTCATGCTCTCTAGAACTGAATCATCCAAGTCATCAACAATATATTGGACAACTTGAGTAAATTTGGAAACTGTCTTTTGTAAATTAATTAAATTAAAACGATCTGTAATATATTCTGGGTCAACTTCACAAAAATATTCATGTCCTTTTCTTCCTAAGAATAGGTCGATCCATTCTTCTACATATTCTGAAGAATCAGAACCATCATCAACCATATCATCATCCACTACCTGTCCAGGTCTTGTCTCTGAGCGATCTATCATTTCAATATCTCCTGATCTATTAGCCATCTTGCTTCTTTTATATTTTTTTTATAATGTGTTTTACTGATTAGAGAAGCGTGATAAATATAAACTAATCTTTTTTACCTCTGCACTATTAACAGGTTACAACTTTCCCCCCAATTCTTGCTAATAAGCTAAAAAGTTTATTGATTGTTGTTAAACGTTTTTTGGTCAATTCGATTGCAAAATAAATCTTCTAGTAGACACTCCTTTCTCTAAAAAACACCTCTTAATTTCCCTCTTTGTTGATTGTTCTTCATTCAACCTCTTAACAGTTTCGTTTTCCTCTTTCCTTTCCTCATTTTCGAAAATTTTTTAGAAAAGCGCTGCGCAGATAACATATTCCTATTTACGCCAAATCTCAATCAAATGGAAACAAACAAACAGGCTATTTGGTCTTAAAAAAATTATCAAGAAAGTGTAGAGAAGCAGACACGAAACAGAGCAAAATATAGCATATAATGAGGCTGTTGAAATACCCCTTAGATTCATATTCTCAAAGACTGAATGCATTGACGACAATTGATAATAATTTACTACTACTCTCAAGTGACGGTCACGTGATAATATGGTCGCAACAGCAATTGATTGACACAGCATTAGACAAATTGCTTATCAAGGACCTAAACGTGACTGACTCAATTCCAGTTAGCTTTAAGATCAAGGAGGAGGCCTTTTTTATTATGGGTCTTGAAAAACAACTGCTCGTTGGTACAGAGCATGAGCTAGTAAAAATAAATGATTGGAAGGATAAGGCTTCAAGAAAGACCACAACAGTATTTGAATGCAAATCTCCTTGTACCATTACGGATATAAAATTAGATCAAATGAAGATGGTTTTGTTTGTATTATGCAGTAATCCTAATTCGATTATTTTGTTCGATGTCGACACAGGTAACCAATTGGCAGAGATTAAACTGGATAAAAATGTTAAACCCACAACAGGTATCATCGACCCAACTGGTAATACGTTTACTGTATTTTGTTCTGATAGATCAATATTGGTATATCAATTTAATGAAAAAGGTGCCTACAAATTAATAAATGCATTGAATCAATTTGTACAAGTGCATCCTTTACATTATAGAATCACGATGCCACCGCAGGCTAACTTCCTACCAATTATTAATTCTGTGAAAAGCACATCATCAACTGCTGTGACAGCTACAGTGCTACTTGATAGAAATAAAGATTACAAAATAGCTAGTACAATAGTGTCACCTGCTTCAAATTCATGTAAAGTATTAGTTTACTCTCCTTCAGTATATGAAAAAATTAATAACAAAAAAGGAACCAAAACCAGATACAATCTTTTAGCTACATCAGGTACATCTAACGGGACAATTCTGGTTTGGAATAGTAAACGTATGAAACCATTATTCAACGCGCTTCAAGTCTCAGAAACGCCAATAAACGACATGATCTGGTCAAATGATGGTTTAACATTGTTTGCAGTTTCCAATGATAATATTTTATACACTTTCGCATTCCAACCGGTTGATCTCGGTAATAATTTACCTTACGAAGAACTTGTTTTACTACAAAAGCAGAATAAGCAGCTACATCCACTACCAGAAATGCAAGTAAACGAGGAGCCTGCACAATCCAAGAAAGTAAAGACAGAAAGATCGTTGTCAGCTGTCTCAATATCTGATAATTCCGCAACTGATATCAGTTCTCTTGTAAAGAAATCTAATAAAAAGAAAAATACAAGCACACAGTCTACCAATTCCTTTGCGTCTGCTTTCAAAATTGTCCAAGGTTCGAACATGGAATTCAATACTCCATCATATATTGTTCCAAAAGATTTAAAAAGGAAGCCAAAAGATGATTCACAAGGGCCTGGTGAGACACCAGTTCCAAAAAAAGCAAAACGTGATTTAGAGCCTATAGATTTTCTTGATACAGGTCTAATATTACCCAATGCTTCATTTTCAAGACTGCGATTGGCAACACCTAAGATAAGATTAAATTTCAAATACACCCCGCCACAGAATAAAAACTTTATACTAACGGTTAAGAACGGTTCTGGTAATGAACAGAAACCAACTATAGTTACTTTAGTATCAAAAATATCTGAACAAGAAAATCAATTGTTTCAAGATTTCATACCGAAATTTATTACATTATCCACATCTGGCAGATTTTTTTGGGCGTGTTGTTCCGATGATGGTATAGTATATATTCATTCCGATGCTGGTAAGAGATTATTACCGCCATTAATCTTAGGAGTTCCAGTAAGTTTTTTAGAGGCTAGTGAGAATTACTTACTATGTATTACTAGCATCGGTGAGTTGTATTGTTGGGATATTGAAAAAAAAAAGTTAAAATTTCCTGTCAACTCTATATTTCCTGTATTAAATCCATCATTAAGATATTCTGATGATATTTTGACCAGAGCAGAAAATATTACAATGTGCGCTGTTACCAAGAATGGTGTTCCATTATTGACTTTAAGCAATGGAGATGGTTATATGTTCGACAAAGACATGGAAACATGGTTACTGATAAGCGATAGTTGGTGGGCTTATGGATCTCAATATTGGGATATGAATAATTCATCAAGTTTGACCAATTTTAAAGAAGATAGCGAGAAGACAGATAAATTTTGGAACTCTAATGATGTACAAATCATTGTTGAAGACGTCAGAAATGATTCAAATAGTATCATAAATTACCTCGAGAGAAAGACCAACGATGAATTGAATCGAAAAGGGCGCATTAAAAATTTACAGAGATTTGCTAGAGCTATACTAATGAAGGAAGGGTTTGAGAATATGGAAGAAATTGTAACATTATCACATCTGGAAAATCGTTTACTTGTATCTTTAAGGTTAGAAGAAACTCAAGAATTCTCTAAGTTGATTGTTGTCTATTGCATACGATTAAGTGAGTTAGGTTATACTGATCGGTTAGATGACGTACTGCAATGGCTATACAATAATGGTGATTATGAAAACTCTAAACTAGCAGGTAAGACTAGAAAAGAATTAATGAAAGATGTGCTATTGGCATGTGCAAATATCCGTCATGTACAAAGAATAACAACGAATTTTGCAACAGCTATCGGGCTGGTTAAAGAAACAATCTAATAAAAGACAGATTACACATATATTTTTTTTGTTTAAAGGATACATGATTAAATACAGTTAATATTATATACAGGACCATTTATTTATCAATGTATTTGATAATCATCATAGCTTATTTACATTTTCATTGGACCATCCATTGTCTTTCAGAATGCCACCAATAGGGCCTTGACTCTGGTCATATTTTTGACCTGCAATCGTCGTAATGTAACTTTCAGGACCGCAGACCAATGCCATGAAAGCGCTGTTTTTTGTTGGATCATCTGACTTTACTGGTAGAGATTTCATAATATCCTTCAAATGGTTACGAATATCACGTGCATTATCAAATAATGCTGTTGAACCATTTGACAAACTATCTAATGAATTGAGATAGTTACTTAAAGGACCTAGCTCCTTTAAATCATGAGAGGTATGGAAAACATGGAAATTCCCACTGTAAGGTGACGAATTATTCAACAGTAATTGTAATGCAGTAACCACCCCTGTGCCTGCAGTGAACATATTCAGATCCTTTACATCATCTTTGATTTCATACTCGACAAAAGGTCCACGAATCTCAACCGTTTGACCAATTGGCAACTTACGTAACCACCTTGCAACTTCCCCATTATCGTAATTCTTAATGTAAAATAGCAATTTACCTTCATTGATATCGTCATTGGCAATATCTAATGGTTGTAGAGAGTAATCATTGAGAGATTCAGATGGCGGATCAGCTTTAGATGTAGGAACAAGCTTTAAAGGCAATGGTGAATAGTTACGTACAATCATTATTTCTGGTTGTTTAACTTCAACAGACCATATTTTTTTCGATGTAACCTTTGACCAGATATTTTCCATTTGAGGAACTATAGGGTGGAGTTCTAAGAAGAAGTGGTGATCATCAATTGGTAATTTTTGAGAGATCTTATAACGTGTAAAATAATCAGGAGTAAGTTCCCTTGGATATTTAATGTCACTTTTCTCTTTTGTAAGCCTATTATAAAGATAAAATGAGAATGAAGTGGCTGCAATAAACGGACCTGTAAACAAAACCCATTTTTTGTAGGTGCCTGATTTTGTAGAAGCAGTAGTCTTTAAACTACTTGAATAATAACGAAATAGGTTCCTTTGAAGAAACATTATGAATTGTGCTTCGATAAAGTTTTACTTTATTGCTATGTGTATGTACTGTCGAACAAAATCCACAATCCTTTTTATTTACTTAATTTTTTTTTTCACTCTCGTTTACTGACTTAATACAGTCGTAGATCTCGAAAATACCAGGCTGTTTAGAGTGTCACTCAGCAACGAAAATATCGTGGTATCCAGTATATTTGTTTAGATATATGATGCAGCTATAAATATTCTATATGAATACAATTAATAACAAGAATAAAAGCATAACAGATAATATGATCAATAAATATAAGCACCATTTACTTGAACTTTTTTGGTACCTTCTTGCCTTATCCAATTCCCTCGATGCCATATTTGTATTATCTGCAGCCGTATATATATTCGCTTCAATATTATCCACTAATATACCTTGCTGTTGTACAACATTACCTAGATCCTTGAATATTTCGTTTAAATCAGTAATACCATTTTGAATATTTGCTATTTCTTCATCCCTTTGCTGTATTAAATTCTGTTGATAAACAAACTCTTCGTTATTTATAGGATCTCTTTCAATAATCATTTGACTTGTTCCGGAGTTCTGTAAATGTTCGTGCTGGGTTTCCTGTTCTTCTTCATTCAATGCTGTTTCATTCTCGTTATCATACAAATTCTTCTTTGCAATATCGTTGATGGACTTCATTATTTTAGTATAATTAAGTTGTGTGTTCTGAAATTCTTGTATTGAGTATCTTACATCCCTATTTAGCTTTTCCCTGGCTATAATCTGGGTCATATCCAAACTAGAATCCTCTAAATTATTTATCTCATGAATGAGCTCATTAATAGATATTATAAGTTCAGATATTATTTTAATTTTATCCAGAGATTTTTTATCAATTTTGTCTATTACCTTTGCAGTGATATTTCCCTTTTGTATAAGAAATTCCAAACTGGTTATAAATTGTTGCAAGGTTGATATTTGACCATTAATTTCAAAAAGTTGTGCAGATACTTTATCCTTGAGGTCTTCAAACTCAGGTGAGTCTTGGTATCTCCCTCCATTAAGTTGGTTATCGCCATCATTTTCAATGTCACTTTCGTATAAAAAATCAGACATATTACTAATATGTATATATATGTGTATGTAAGTTTCCTTTCTTTTAAATTACTTAGCTGTTGAATATTGTGAAATACCAAATACACTATACTTTCAATAGAGTGCTTATATCAAAGTCTCATCATCTAGAGCATTAAAGGATACTCGATAGGAGAATATATAATATTTCCTTTACTAACATGTATGCGTTACCCTCTCTATAATTTTTCAGTACATGAAAAAAAAGAAGAAATTTATTCGAAACTCGTAAGAGTGAAAGAACAACAGTATTAACACACAGATTAAAAAGGGACTCAGAGCAGCGATTTTATTGTGGTGATAGCTAAGTTAAACAACTCGGTGCTTTATTATTTTATAATAGAACGATTTTAGACTTTTAAGAACTTTTATTTGACATATTAGCGCCCATAGACTCAGTCATTAATTACGTAATCATGTCTGATCAGAATGACAACAAGAAGAAAGATAATAAGAAAACTGGTGGAAGAGGAAATTTTAACAGATCGCAAGGTCCTCAAACTGATAATAAAAAGATTAATAGTAAATCTAAGAATCAAAAGAACGGGTCATGGTCTAAGGATAAAATAAACAATAAATCACACGGTGACGAGGAAGACGAAGACGAAGAGGTGTGTCCCATTTGTGCAAACAAGTTGGAAGATGTTGCGTTAACGCCTTGTAACCACAAGACGTGTAATAAATGTTCATTCAGACAATTGGCCCTTTACGGAAAGAAAAACTGTCTTATTTGTAGAACAGAGATTGATGAGATTATATTTACTGATAATCTTTCCTCATTATCTTGCCATGATAATTACAATGAATGTGCAGCCAGAGGTAAATTTATCAAAGACTCAAAATTTGATTACATTAGTTTCACTTCAGAAAAGATCATGAAAGATACTTTAAACCTTTTGAAATTCCAGTGCCAGGTATGTGAACAAAACGACGAAGACTTCAAAAGCTTCAAAAAACTAAATGAACATTTGAAATCTGAACATAACAAGACTTTGTGTATGATATGTGCCGATCATAAACACGCTTTTCCTTCAGAACTTAAAATCTTCACACCGAACCAATTACGTAACCATCAAACGAAGGGTTCAACTTCACAGGGTTTCAAAGGTCATCCATTATGTGCCTTTTGTACTGGTAAACGATTTTACTCAGATGATGAATTATATCTTCATATGAGGGAAAAACATGAAAAATGTCACATCTGTGATAAGATTGATCACAATAATCCACAATATTTTAAAGACTATGATCAATTATTTGAACATTTCAAACACTTCCATTATGCTTGTACAGTACCCTCATGTTTAGAAATGAAATTTGTGGTATTTAGAGATGAACTGGAGTTACAGGCACATATTCTGCAAGAACATGGTAGTATTGTTAAGGGTAAGCCCAAGTTTTTTCAATCTGAATTATCAACTTTCATGTCTGCACCATCTAGAGTTATTAGAGAATCAGATAGTAACAATTTGCCATCATTGAGTTCTCATTCCGCTTCCTCATCTTCTTTAAACAATAGTAACAGGGAACAATCAAATGAAACACCAGAAATGAAAAACTTGAGGCTTGAAGAAAGAGCTAAGCATTATTTAGACAATGATGAGGAGAAATTTGATAGGTTTCTATCAATAAATGAAAACTATAAAAACAATCATATTACTGTCAATGAATTGGTCAACTCTTACAGCAAATTATTCACCTCTGAACAATCCGATATATATATTTTAATCAGAAATTTTGCTGAGACATGCCAAAATAATTCGTCAAAATATAAAGAATTGAATGCTATTTATCAGGCTAATGAAGAGAGATTACAAAGACAAAATACTAATACTAATTTACCGTCATTATCAAACAACAGTTCTTATTCTGTGCCGATAGTAAGCGGAAGATGGGGTAGTTCAGGGTCGGTCCAAACTTCTGCAAGAAGTAGTCTAAGAAATTTACCATCTTTACCAACTCATCCAGCTA
The DNA here is from genome assembly GCA_030571655.1 of Jamesozyma lodderae. Taxonomy (NCBI): domain Eukaryota; kingdom Fungi; phylum Ascomycota; class Saccharomycetes; order Saccharomycetales; family Saccharomycetaceae; genus Jamesozyma; species Jamesozyma lodderae. The sequence continues at coordinate 100,309 of JAJLYF010000017.1, read as the reverse complement.
ACCGTGATCCATTCACCAATCCTCACACACAATCTCAGTCTTATAAGACGTTGAAGAAAAATAACAGTGCAAACTCATCTTCTACATCAATAAATAGAATAAATTCGAGTCATTCAGTTAATTTCACACCCACTTACCTCAATGCAAAAAAGAAGAGTCCATCATCCTCAGCATCATCCTCTTCAACGTCATTAAACTACTTAAACTCCAATAGTAACAAGAAGGACAAATTAGCTACTTTAAATTTACCTTCCTTACCTACACCGAAGAAAAAAGTTTATATCCCACCTGTTAAGGAAACAATCCTGCCTGATCCAAAGAAGTGGAGTAGCACTAAAGGTGCTGACAGGAAACCGGACGAAGATGATGCTATTATGCAGACTCTGTCCAGTATGAATCTAAACTCAGGCAATGGTAAAGACAGAAAGAAGAATAAGCAGAAACAACTACTTTTCCACATCGGTATTTAAATAACCTTATAATAGGGCATATATAAACATGAACTGAAAAAGCATATAACTTATAGATAGTCGATATATTACTAACTTCCTCCTTTTTTTCCGAAAGTTTCTTGTTATTTTTATGTAAATCTGTTATTGTCATACTTTGTTTCCGCCTTGCTTGTAAAATTACGGGGGCTCCCTCACAAAACAAACAAGCAATATCAAAAAGTGAAGGATACAAAAACAAGATCTTTAAATAATTTCTTTATTTCGAAACCTCGAGATATTAATGTTTCAACTGTAAACGTATACACAATAAGACACGTATAATTATGTCAGCCGAAAGTGCAATTGATCAATTGTGCTCCCAATTTGATAAGATACAAATTGACCCAAAACAGTATAATTTAGCCATCGATGAAATTTTTCAGGCATCATCCAATCCAAAATCCCTCAAGGAGGGAAGTGTAGCATCCAAAAATGAACAATTCGAAGAGGTGTTAACAAGAGCTTATCAAGATCATTCAGAGACAAGGCTCCATTTATCTGCGCTTATCAAGAATAACATATCTCAAGCCGTTGACATATTTGAGGGTTTACCGACCAAGTCTGTCCATGTTCTCATAGGTTGCTTCAATGATGGTAATGATTCAGTACCTATTATTGAAGAAATTCGGAACAGAATTCATTATGGCGAAGACCCTCATATTCATTATCTATTAAGCTGTATTGTGCAGTTATTGAATAAATTTACATATGAGTTCAAAGATTTAAAATTTTTGGTACGAGAATTGTGCTTGAGAATTAAAGAAAAAGAAGTCAAGTCCATGACCTTGGTAATCTTCAGTAAATTAGACTACTTATATGATGAAGAATTTGAAATAGCTTTCTTGAAATTTATGGATGGATTGATTATTGAGGCAGAAAGTGATGTGGGAAATGATCCCGTTTCTTTGATTGTTCTAGTTTTACAGGAAATATATCCTGCTCTGACAGCTCTATCTTCCAGCGTTATTTTAGGGGAGAAACTAGACAAGTTATTCCAAGATAAGATCAACAAAGGCAATGATGACGAATTTGTGAAGAGTCTTTTACGTCTTTTATCAATTGCATGTGTCGATGAAACGGTAAGAGTTTACATCGCTGAGAAATACATACCCATTCTGGAAAAATCATTAAAGATTGAAAAATTCGAAATTTATTCTGCTTTAGTTTTAGTCAAAACTTGGACATTTACCAAGTTAAAGGGCATCACAATCAATGACTTGGCTAAAATTTTGATTGATTGTTTCATAAAGAGCTCTACAATCGTAAATGATAAGCTAGATATCGCCATTGAAGGTTTAGCTTATTTGAGTTTAAAGGTTTCTGTTAAAACTGCACTAAGACAGGAAACCGAGTTTATGCCAACTGCTGTTAAAATAATGAAGGGTGACTTCAAAGTTGAAAACAGATATGGTTTATACATAATTTTGGCAAACTTAAGTACCTTACCAGAGGACAACAACGCTGGTAACCGATCCATTAAAGAATTAAGAGATTATTCTGATTTGAGAAGTCCCAAAACAGGGGCTGCTCTTGACGGAAATATGACGGAGGATAGAGAAGAGATATTAACTTTTAATGAAAAATACTTTTTAGAGAATGAGTTACTTTCATATATGAACTCAAAGTTTTCTGAGCTGAGTGTTGGTGCAAGACAACAATTAATGAGAATTACTTATAATATTACTCGTAAAAAGGAGTTCTTACCAAAATGTATTAGTCAAGGAGCATGTACAACTGTTCTAAAATATCTAGTAAGTGCAAGTAACAACGTTAACAATACATCTCCAACTACATCTCCTAAAAATAAGAGTGATGAGAGCGAGGGTATTAAAATTCTAGCCATTAGATCACTGACAAAGATGTTGATATACACGGATCCATCATTAATTTTCTATAAATATTCGCCATTGAATGCTTTACCATACTTATTCGACTTTTTACCGATAATGGATCCAAATGATATTGATACTGATGATAACATATTTTTGAAAAATAATGAACTTTTAGTGGCTACTGATCAAATCGAGAGTTTACTTGCTTTGACCAATTTAGCATCCTCCTCAGGAACAGAAGGTGAAGATATATGTAAGGCTATTGTATCTACACCAAAATATTGGGTTACAATAGAAAATTTGATTCTTGATGATAATACAATAATTCAGAGATGTACTTTAGAATTGATATCTAATCTGATGAACCATCCAGTACCATTAGCATCTAAATTCTTTAATTTTGATAATCCACAAAGTGTAAAGAATTTTAATATCCTAGTTAAGTTACTTTTACTAAAAGACATCAAATCTCAAAGGGCTGTTGCTGCCATATTTGCCAACATTGCAAACACAATCCCATTCATATCGCAAGACTTATTAAAACAAGACGAACTAATAAAGAATGCTGTTACTGTATTTAGCAATCAAATGGATGATATAGAGTTGAGGCAAAGGCTAATTATGCTATTCTACGCCTTATTTGAACTAGCCCCACAAGTTGGACCAGACTCTAAAAAGGATCTAGAAAGAGTCATATCGTTTGATGAATTTGGGAATTTAAGGGAATCCCTAAGCATAGCTATGAATAGGGCTGACACCAATCCAGAATTTGGAGATGTTATCCCCGCAATTCTTGCAAAACTTGGAAAAGCAGACCAATAATAATATAGTAACCAAACTGAACCGTATATATTCATGCTGAGTCCAGATCTGACCTATTATATAATACGAATAAATCTTAAGTTAAGCCACCTTAATAACTTGCTGTTAGTCATAGCATATAATAATCAGTTTTCTTTCTCCTTATCATTCCTGTTTGGGTCTTTCTTAGTAAAGGAATGATACTTCTATTTTAATCTTTCTCGAGAATCTTTGTTGATCAATCGTATATAAATATTAAATTTTTTTTTATCTAAGTTTAGAATTAGCGGGACAATGCCCGTATAGAGTAAACGTGGGAATTACCGCGAATTTCAGCTGTTCACATTTAAACGAGGCAAAGCTCCCACAGTTAAAGCCTCAGATCTATTACAATAAGTCTAGTCCAATTTCATAAAGAACTATTATATATGACATAAATGGATTAAGTAAGGCCATACATACTTCGGTTCACACCTTGCATCTCTGCAAGCTTTCGTAGTGTTAAAAAATTGTTTTAAGCAGCCACCAATTGAATATCTTGAAACAGCAAGTATATATTTGCTGCAAATCTAATACTCATCAGAGCTAAAGCAAATTAGATAAGAGCAGGTACAAAAGAAAACACAAAATTTGCTTACGTTCCTTTTCTTCTACGCGATCTTACAATTTAACCATTCGCTACCAGCTAAAACCACATTACTGATTATCGATATATGAAAATAATACTAGATCAGTCAGGAGGAAGTAACTGCATTAAACAGCAATCATTTCAGGATGCTTATATCAAAACATACCAAGAAGCTTGCGTAGCAGGTGATTTAAGGACAGTTAAATCGTTAATTGAATCAGGCCATATCAAAATCAATGAAGATTACATAGAGACTGAGAAGATTACCGGCCTGCATTGGGCGTGCATGAATAATAGAATAGAGGTAGTAAAGTACCTGATAGATTGTGGGACCAATATAGATTTCCTGACATCTGAAACGTGCTGTATACCATTAATGTCACCATTGCAACTTGTGACAAGATTTGGTCATATCTACATTCTTGATATTTTGATTAAGCATAAAGCAAATGTATCGTTAATTACAAAAGATGGGTCAAGCTTATTGCACCTAGCTGTGGTAAGTTCCAATGTTATGGTTGTAATTTACATTTTATTCTATGTTGTGGATTTTCACCTTGTAGATTTGAACAACAGTAACAGCAAAGGAAGCACGCCGCTACATCTTGCTGCTATTCAGGGAGATTCATGGACTGTTTTCACTTTGCTGAAATTTGGTGCCTCGTACTCTGTAACTGACTCCATGGGTCTAAGTCCATTTCATTATAGTATTATAAAGGGTGAGAAGCGTGTAATAAAGACTTTGTTAGAGTATGGGGCAAATGCAGATCAACCTACAGGTGAAGGATGTGATTGTTTTGACTTTTCAGAGAAAAATGGAACTTTGGAAACACTGAATGAGGCTCTGCAAGAATGCCACTTAGATAAAAAGGGAAGACTGAAAAAGAAATCTTCAATGAACTGGAGATTTTTGAAGTCACTGACCTTCGTATTACCAGGAACTTTGATGGGGTTGCTGTTCATTTTACCGACGAAGTTTAACCTTTTCTTGAGCCTACTAGTATTTTCTGTTATAGCGAAGCTATCATTAGTAACTTTGAACAGATTTATAATACCTTCATATTCTGAAACTGCAAACGAGGCCCAGGCATTTCAGAGGTCACCATTACTTCCTGGTGCAATATTTGGCACTTTATTTTGGTCATCATTTTTATGGTACACTTATCTTTTTGAAGTCACTAAATCTCATAACTATATTATAACTAATCTTGTGCCATCACAAATAGTTATCACGTTCCTTTTATTTACTAAACTGGTAAAATCAGATCCTGGTAATATTCCAGAAGAACGTGATAATGATACTATTAGAGAAAATATCCACCATCTGATATCGGCAAACAAATTCGATTGCCACCATTTTTGTTTGCGAACATGGATTTTGAAACCGTTGCGATGCAGGTTTTCGCCTATAAGCAAGAGACAAGTTGCGAAATTTGACCACTACAGCGGCTGGTTTAATAATGACATAGCTTTGAAGAATAATAAATTATATGTCTTCTTATTATCTTTTGGTGAAATGTCGTTGCTTACCTTCATATATCTATGCACGAGATACTTCAGTGATCTACAAACTACGAAGCTATCACCAAAAAAATGTCTTATATTAGAGGACTCTAATATTTGCCACGCTTATAAAAACAATTTCAACGTGTTACTGTTTTTAATCTGGACAATTTACCTTGCTATATTAACAGCCAATCTTATAATTGAACAATTATACAAAATTCATAACGGTTTAACAGGTGTAGAATTTAAATTCCTGATAAACTTTAAAAGGAAATGCTCGGTAATCTGTAACAAACCTTTTGTGGTTGATGACTATTTCAATACAACCAAAGAAAATTTACCTTATAATCCAATGAGAGAAGAAGAAGATGAAGAAGAAGAAAATGCCGATGATGAGGGCAGTCGTTCTGCGTATAATGAAAATATACACAGCACGTCTGGTATAAAAAATATTGTGGCAATAAGATACAACGCATCAAAAAAATACACTAAGAGTACTATCGAGCTCATTATCCGATGTTTTGGTTTTGATAGGTGGAAATCCATGTACGAGTGTAGTGTCTCGATTAACGCTAACAAGAGGTTCAATTACCCTAGCGGATTACTGGACACAACTGAGTATGGATGGTGGACGAATATCAGTGACTTCTGGTTCACAAGTGATCGGAAGCAATTTTTGTTGACAAGGTTCTTTAGTTCTCCAGAAGAGTCTAAAGCGTATTTAAATGGGACTGAAGTAGACTACTTCAAGTTATACGAAATGCCATCTGAGGGAAAGATAGTCTTACCACCCGGCGATACACATTTGACAAACAGATTGGTATAAAAAAACTGTGTACTATACTATTTATTTATTTATTTCCTACAATCAGAATTAATATATACCACAACGCATCGAGGAATTATTAAGCATTAAAGAAATTTTTCAACTTCGTGTTTCGTTTTTTGTGACGCGTTTTTGTAACAATGCCTTTACCTATATTAAGGCATAGAAAAAAGTGTTAAATATAACGCCTTCAGATACGGTATATTAGCATAGCATTAATATCACTAGGCCATATTAGTCTTTTTATTACTGTTTTGAAATACGGCAGTGAAAAGGTTGATAAGAGAAGATTTGAACGGGGTATGGGTATTCAAGGACTGTTACCGCAGTTAAAACCAATTCAAAATCCAGTATCTTTGAATAGATATGAAGGTCAAACATTGGGTATTGATGGTTATGCCTGGCTTCACAAAGCAGCGTACTCATGTGCACACGAGCTAGTTATGGGTAAACCGACTGAGAGGTACCTTCAGTTTTTCATTAAAAAATTTGCGATGCTAAGATCATTTAGAATTCAACCGTACCTTATATTTGACGGTGACTCTATTCCAGTTAAGAAGGAGACTGAGCTTAAAAGACGTGAAAAAAGAATTGAAAATAGGGCTATTGCTGAGCGACTTTGGAATTCAGGTGAAAGGAAAAATGCGATGGAGTTTTTTCAAAAATGTGTCGACATAACACCTGAAATGGCCAAATGTGTGATAGATTATTGCAAAAGCAATGCAATCAGATACGTTGTAGCCCCCTTTGAAGCAGATGCTCAAATGGTATATTTAGAGAACAAGGGTCTAATTAATGGTATTATATCCGAGGACTCCGATTTGCTTATATTTGGTTGTAATCGATTAATTACGAAATTGAATGATTATGGTGAATGTATTGAAATTTGTCGAGAAGACTTTACGAGATTACCAAGTAAATTTCCACTAGGTAGCATGAGTGACCAAGAGATAAGGAATATGGTTTGCTTATCAGGATGTGATTATACTAGCGGCATACCGAAAGTTGGATTAGTTAGAGCTGTAAAGTTGGTAAATAGAATGAAATCAATAGAGAAAATAATACTGCATATCCAAAGAGAAGGTAAATTAAAGATACCCGGTGATTTTATGGAAGAATATGAACTAGCTAATTATGCCTTTCAATTTCAAAGAGTTTTTTGTCCGATAAGTGGTCAGATTGTAACATTAAATGAAATTCCATTGAAGTTGATCAAATCTGAATCTTGCCAAAAGATGATATCTAAATGTATTGGCCCTGTGATTGCAAAAGGTACTCGAAATAAAAAAATTATTTTTAACTCATCTGAAATTGATCACGAAATTCATAAAAAAATGGCATTTGGTGATTTGAACCCATATGATTGTAACAAACCGTTAGTCAATAGAGAGCACAAATTACAGCTAACCTCTAAATCAGATGGTAATATAAACAGACCAAGGGCTCCCGTCAAATCCATTGATATGTTCTTCACTGTAAATACCCAAAAGAAAACACAAATATTACGCGATGTAAGCGTTAATCAAAAGGAGCTTACTGCCAAGGTTGATAATGATAAAGTTCCATTTGTTAGTAGTTACAATTTAGGAGTAAAAGGCACCATCTGCAAAAGTGTAGACAAAATGACTACTACTGTTAAACGTCGAAAATTAAATAGAACCATTTTATTAAATGAAGATTATGCTGAGAATACAAATATACAAAGTAAATTTTTCGGCAAGAATAAGAATAGAGACAATAATGATATAGAAGATGTGACTGAAAGAAATGAAAGTTTTAATTCCGGATATTCAACTTCTCAGGATGATATTGAAACAGAAATCCCGGATTCTTTAATGTCCACACAGATACCAAGTTCTTTTGATTCAAAATTTGGAAGAACAACTAATACAAATATTATGAAAAGCGATGGGGCAAAAGAAACAAGTGGAGAAGAATCAGATATTCTGAGTGAATTGGAAGGTGATGAAGAATGCGTAAATGATAATAATGCAGAGATGGATGATAATACGAGTACCATTGAAAAGGGTAATAATGACGCGATAAACCTGAGATTTGAAAGACGGGCATTAAAGTCAGGTAAAGAAACAAGTACTACTGACGTTAAATTTTTACATCATAACAGAACAATGGCTGGCTGTACAAATGCATTGCAGAAATTTAGATACTCGAATTCGTTTAGCGCAATTGATGTTTATAATAAGGACGATAAACCAACTACAAGAAAACCTTTAGCACCTCATAACCCTAATAGGAAATGTGGCTCAAAATCGATGAGCGTGAAATCAAACAATGCTAGTCCAAACTTATTGTATCGTCCTTCATTGAGAAGAAACACTGTTAAACCGACGTCATCTTCTACAGATGATAATAAAATGAGTAAAATTAATAGTGCCATTAACGTTGAAACGTGCATTACACAAAAGCGTCAACGAAGTATTACTTTAAGAGTGAGCCAAGAAGAAGATTGCAATACGACTACAATTTCAGATGCACATATACCTGCGAAAAGAAGTGTGTCGTTGTTATCACAATTTATGTACAAAGGCAATAAATAAATTTGAGTTATAATAATAACCAAAATGTGATGAACAATTTTGTAGATTAACCCTTCTATAACCTTATTTAAAAAACAACATATTAGTAATTTAGTAGTAATGGGCAGGAAACTGATGTAGGTAAATTAATAAAACTAAAGTTTGGAAGTAAAAAAAAAAAATATTTACAGAGCCATATTTGCATCATATCCATTCTTTGTATGAGAACTATATGTCATTGGGAATCCGGAGAAGTTTTATTATTTTAGATACCTCGGTTATTCCCGGTAAACAAAATAGTTTCGGGCATACAGTACCACATGGGTCACAAAAATAATTGTTTACTGAACATAACTGTGTTATATACGGATCCTCTAAAATATAATGCAAATCCTTTTCTTCGAATGTAGGGAATTCTTTTACACATAGCTCGGTAAACGTCAAGTGCTGCCGCGGGGTAAAAGTAGTTCTTCAAGAAAAAGATTTTCAACTGAATTACAGGGACGTGTCAAAATTTCCCCTCAGTGGTCAAAAGTTAAATCGCGCAAACCAGTCCCTTTTTCTGCAAAAAGGAATGTTTGTATGCATGGCAATTAACATATTTTGACATTAACCTTATGCAATGGCAAAAGAAACAAGATCCAGCAAACTTTAGTTTTTCTTTACTATGAAATCGCTGCACAACCAAAAAAACAAACAAAAATGACGCATTTAGTATGATTCAAAATTACCAGATAAAGTATGCGTTAAGGGCCCTTCATGTAAAATAAGAAACAGTTTTGCCTCTGCCATAATCTTCTTGCGAGCGGGGTGCAAGCTTTTCTTAGAAAGTCGGAGAATTTTTGGGCACGAAAAAAAAATTAACTGGAGTTTTTGGATAGGGCGGAGAAACTTTTTATTGGAAGGCGGTATTTTTAAACTTTAATAATTTTTTAGATAATACTGCACAGAATCTGCTCATGGAATAAATTAATTTTTGATTTTCTGAAGAGCGGTTAATTAAGAGCAAATAATTGTTTATTGTACGCACGTTTCTAAGAACATGTGGCTTTTTTTTTCGATCAAAAAGTTAATATGCATATCAAGAAAAGTGCACTAGCAAGAAAAGAAGTCAAGAAAACAATAGAATATGGAGAACAGTCGGTGTAAGGGTGTTGGTAGAATAATACAAGTCTGAAGTATGCGAATTATTGTGTAAAGGAACGTGTAGGCTACATATGTTACATTAAAATTGGCTTGGCTTGGGGTGATTGGTTTTCAATTGTTCTGTCCTTGTTTGCGGAACAAATCGATGGGTAAGTTCAATATAATAGATTGAATGGTAAAAAAATTTGTATATTTACTCTTCACGGATAATAAGTTACTGATAGTTTCAGGGTCGTGTATGCTAAAAAGAAAATCTTTGTACCCGAATTCTCTAATACAACTTCTTTTTTTATGCCTTTTGCAAGTTAATTATTATTGAATATTACCACACAATTAGTAACTGTCACGTTTGAAACTCAAGTTTGAATGTGGCACTTAATTTTTATGACGTTTTTTAAGTGTGTACTTAGCTATTGATTTAGAGTATTAAAAAAACCAAAACAAAGATAAAACCGTTTTATGCGTTTTTTTCTAAGCGAAAACATATATATCAAATTTTAATAGTAATGTAATTGTTTAGCGGATTTTTACTAACGAAAAACACACACCTTGTTAATCGTTACAGTTCAACAAATAATAATATTTCAAAAATCTATTATTGAGCCTTTTGTAAATTGTTTCCTTTTTTTACACGATTGTGCCAATTCGTAAACTTCCATCGATGGGTTCCGTGTTATGCCGATAGATCTAGAATTTGCATACTTTTCACAAGCTTCCAAAAAATTTCAATTGTATTTTATAATTGTACATATATATATATATATATATATATGTATATATATAACAAAAAAATAAACATCATCGTTTTAATCGGATTATCATTTTTTCTTGAATTTCTTTATCCTCGACAGTAATTATTTTTTGCTTACACTTTGTTTGTTTCCTATTCGATCATATATAACAAAATTAAAGTTTTTCCCTCCAAAGGTAGAAAATAATTAGACTTCTTATATTTTTCATGATTAACAGGTAAGTGAATTAATCGTTAGGCAATACCTTATAATGACTTCCATAAATAAAAATACTAAACTAAATGAAATGACAAATAGTTATAGTGACGATCAACTTTTCCAATTTTTTGAAACTGCTATAAATAACAACAAAGAACAACTACATGGTATCGATACATATGATATTAATTTTTTCAATTCTATGAACGAAAATGAGAAACATGATAATGTGGTTAAAGATACCTGCCCAGAAAATGAAGCATTGCATCCAGATAAATTCAATCCATTTTTAAACCATAGGTTTCAAGATTCTCTTAATTCAATGTCAAACTCTGAAAGTTTAATATATTCAACTAAATTGCATAATAATTCATATTCAACAACTGATACTACTACTACAAAATCGACTTCCAGCAAAAGTGAGCCGACAAAATATAGCTATAACAAGAGTGAACATGATATCCAGAATCCTCCCATTATAGTTGAAAAACAATCAATGTTAACCAATCATTCCAATCCACATTCAGATGAAGTGCCATTATATGTTCAAGCGTCAACAGACTCTAACAAGCAAATAGTTACGGAAAGAGACATAAGTAATAATGATATACCAATATCGCCAAAACAACAACACATAAATTCTGTCAAGCTTGAAAGTACGGTAAGCAATCCCATTTTAATAAATGGTTCAATAACCACAAAACCAATTTCAATACCAACTTCTGCATCAAATTCAGCACCCGGTTCTGTGCACTCATCAACTTCAATATCAGAATTCAATCTTGAGTTAGTTGAAAATGAGAGTAGAAATAAAAATACAAGCATTGGAAATAAAGCAGAAACTTCCCAAAAGATTACAAAGCCAAAAAAGAAGAAGAAGACTTCACATAATGCCATTGAAAAAAAATATAGACTCAATATCAATGACAAAATTTCACAGTTGAGAGATATTGTTCCAACGATCAGTTTAACATACAAAGAATACTCGCAACAACCGATAGAACAACAAGATATTATAAATTTAGATGGGTTGGAACCAACCCAAAAATTGAACAAAGGTAGCATACTGAATAAAACAATTGAATATATCAAACATTTGCAAAATAAGTGTTATGAATATAAGTTGAAAAATGAATTTTTGGAAAATAACCTTTTTAAAGTCAGTGAACATGCTCGACTTTCCAATGAAAATGTTAGAACAAACGCTAACATGAACAACAATAGCATAAATAAAGTAGCAAAGCAGATTGAAAATAATTCCAATAGAAAGGTCCCAGCTACCTCAAACTATACCAATATTTACAAAACATATCAAGATCAAAATTTTCTAAAGTCAAATCAATTGAAGAATAATAATGCCGCCATAATTAAATCAGAAAAAATGGAAGAGAAAAATGGTACTAATTTTATTCCAAACATGGGCATATTAAGTCATGATAATTACGACTTAGAGAGTAACGGTGAATCAAGGTCAAAAATAAATTTTTAGGGAAAGTTTCTCGTATTTAGCCCTGTTTCTTTCAGCTCAATATTTTTTTTTACTCCCCTACTTAGTTGAATATAAAAAAATATAAAAACATTATAAGTTTCATGACCAAGCATATTTATTGTATATTTTTCAAGATGATAAACCATTAGTTTTAGTTTTTACACCTACCAAAAAAACCTGTGTATATTTTTATATAGGAGAGTTTTTAATTTTGAATTGTATTATAGCACATAGAAAATAAGAAAATAGAGCGTTGTATATTTTTAAATAAAAAAATTAAAATGGAAATGCAATCTGATATGTGTTGGCAAACACCACGTTGTTTGCCTCCAGCATAGCTATCAAAATTCTGTAGCTAGTTGTTGGGCATAACTCTCTTAATTAGGTTACATGTGAAATAATAGCAAGATTTCTCACCAATATGGCATCTTTTTGTTGGATTTGAAAAAAGTTCAAATTAATTGGAGTTTGAGAGGTTTTGAAAAATGTTGCAAGCCAAATGAAAGATTATAATGGCTATTATGATCTCAGACCTAGATTAGTTGTACAAAAGAATACGCAAGATTCTTGGTACTTGATACTATTGTTTAATTTTTTGATGCCTTCCATCTTGGCATCATGAAGTTAAAATCGCGTTTTCCTGCCTGACAGCCACAATTACGCACGCTGAGATCTCAATGTTCTTGGCAGGGCTTCGGTACATTAAAAAAAAACGCGCCACACAGGAAGTGTGTGTGTCTGTGTGGATCAATATTATATAAATGAAAAGTCCAATAAATCTGAATGTTACCTAAAGTCATTAAGTAAAGTAACTTGTTTATTTTTATGAATAAAAGAATAATATTATAAAATGTATGTACAAAAAATTTAGGCACAATAATAATACTTATGTTTTTATTTGTAGTTAATAACTTTGAAAGTGACGACCACCACTGCTTTCGGTAGCTGCGCTATGGATATCCATATTATCAATTCGATCATGGTTATAGATGTAATTTCTTCTTAATTCTGTTTCTACACTACACGAGTCATTTTCATCATATTGACTTGTATAGTTATTTTGAGAATTAACCGTGTTTTGATTGCTTAGTGGTTCTACAGTTGTTATGTCATTTGACATATCTGCCTGAGATTTAGGTGGTGAGGCTATCTTGAACCTCTTTCTCAAGTTTAACATTTTCTTTAAATGGTTGTGCTCAAATTTCTTTTTACTTTTCCGTCTTTGGTCTTTCGTTCTTTTAATTATTGGCCTTAAACTAATGCATGGGTATGATAATTTTGAAGATGAAGTTTTATGGTTATGGGGTCGACGACTTTTCCCTTTGTCATTTAGTCTTACAATGGACCCTGAAGATGATCGCGGAGCTAATGTTGATCCTGATGAGTGAGAAGAGGAATGCGAAGAAGAAGAGGAACTTGCCAGGGAGTAAGAATCATAATCCAATGCGGGGTCGACAAAAAAAATGTCCTTGTTGTTAATTCTTCTACCAAGAACGGTTTTTTTGCTCAGAATAATTTCCCTTTTTTCTAAAACACCTAACAAGCCCCATATATTAACGGTAACTAACATCTTCAGCAAATAAGAAACGTTATATTTCCATCTGAAGACGTAACAATTTTTCGCTGTAAAATATATGGTGACAAAATATGATAAAAGAAATGCAATGAGGTTGTAAATTAGTAAAGGGATTGTTTCGTAATAATCGACCCAGATTAATTTTAGCTTATTCTTAAAAGATAATTTTATGCGTTTCCTAATTCTTTTCCTAATTAATATAAAACTAAACTTTGACCAAATGTGTAAAAATATTAAAATTAAGAAAATGGTGTAGATCAAACATTCAACGGTTTTATAAATCACTCTAATAGGAAACAACTTTTTTTTCCAGTATAGGATACCACATAATGTGTTATCTAGTATAGTCAAAAAAGCTCCAATTGATATGATGACTCTATTTCTGTTACCTAAAAAGGATGGTAGGTATTTTCTCCATTTTTTCTTGTTTATAACTTTTTTATTATTTGCATGTTCTGATTTTTTTTTTTGCCTATTATTATAATAACGCTCATCATCATTGTCATCATAATAGTAATATTGAGTATGGTTAATTGGGTTATTATTTTTATCTTTATCAGAATTTCTACTATACATATAATAAACGATGTAGGTCCAGTTTATGTTATTCAGAACATTGATAAATAGCTCAGTAAGCTTATAACCTGTAGAATCGACAATTTCATTTTCATAAACCTTAGCGTCCTGATAATTGTATTTATATTGTTTCATGAAGACATCCTGAACAGCTTTTCTTAAAAATGTGGTTTGTACCAACGCAAAGAAAAACACATACAGTCGCACCAGTATGATTTTATTATTGTAATTGTCTGATCTTAATAGCATGATGATTAAAAAAAGCATCCATGACCCAACACAAATCGCAGTCTGCACAAAGGTGATCATAATCATGCTATTTTCAAACTTATCTTTGATCAAGAAATCTCGAGAATCATTAATTACCTTTCCATTATATGGCAATAGATCATACGATATATCCATTGCTGCTAATCTCAAAATGTTAGTAAAGTTGTTTGTGTTGTTAAAATCATTGTTGTGTTTGTTATTAATACACCGTATAATTAAAGTTGGGGAATTCAATGTGACATTTTCTACAATGACTGAAGCTTTTCCTTCTTCCTCCTTTAATAATGTTAGAAACCCACTCGTCAAAAGATTAGCGTAGCAGCAATTTTTATATGGATCCAGTAGTCGCTCGTGTAAGACAGTTGATAAAAACTGAGAATCATTTTTTATCCCGTATTCTCCCGTTAAGTCATGATGTGAAGGAGCGTAGTTAGGGAAAGTATTATGGTGATGACGGTTTCGGAATGGTTTGAATGGACTATCTAGGTTCGGTATGGATGGAAAAGTACTTCCTGGACGGTTCGGTGGTGGCGGGGGCGGTATTAGGTAACCAGCTCCATTGTTACCAAGTTCTCGACCTGGTGGATAAGATGTTCCTGGGGGATGTGGACCTGTAAGTGGCAGAGGTTTGGGTACATCTTGTGGTATTCGAAAACCTTCCGGTGTTCCTGTTAGCGTTAGAAGACAGTATATTAATGTTATCCATGTGTACATATATTACTGATTCTATGATTTATTGTATGTAGTCTTTAAATTAAATTTGTACAGTGAGTCAAATAGAGAGGCCTTGCTCTACTTAATCGGTGGACGGGTATAGCTGCTGATAGCAATCGCTGGTTTATGAATACGTCAGGAATGAGTAGTAGAACAGCTGTTTTACGTGATGCAACAATATGGACTTAAAATAGACGTAGTTAAATGTTGAATGTTGTAGTCGTCTTTGATATCCTCGAGAGTGCAGAAGTATGGCTCAAGTAAATTTTTTTTTTTTGAGCGAACACCTTGTTCGGATTTAGGAGGCTTCCATATAAATGAGGATGGTTTCTGCCATTGTGAAGGATTTGCCAAGCGTGAAAAAAAACAAAGGAAGAC
Organism: Jamesozyma lodderae; assembly: GCA_030571655.1. NCBI lineage: Eukaryota > Fungi > Ascomycota > Saccharomycetes > Saccharomycetales > Saccharomycetaceae > Jamesozyma > Jamesozyma lodderae. Next base: position 84,589 of record JAJLYF010000017.1, on the reverse strand, counting down.
CCTGGAGTTGTCTGACAATGGGAATCTAGATAATAACAAGTTATTTTAATCAAGATTCTATTGATAGATTGGTTGATTGAAAGCGGATGTGCCTACGAGACTATACTGAAAAATAAATGTCACTTCATGACCGCTTTCTACTTGAATCGCGCTTCTATATTGCCATTTTCATCGAGTTAACGATCTGTTTCCTCGAGATTTTTTCAGCGTGTTATTATGTAAACAAACAAAACGTCATTGAATGTTGTCTGAGAACTGTCGGAACGAAGTTAACAAACAGCTGACATGCATATCTATATAATCACAACTTACATGGAGAATCTAACAGTCACAGTTGCTTTTTATTCCTATCTTGTTTCTTTGAACAAAGTCTATATTGCATCAAAGCATAATGGTAATAAATAACATTTTCCTGTTTTTACTGGTTACTGTATTAAGTGTTGTCAAGGCCCACACACAAGACCGTATTACATCGTCACAGCTATCTAACTTACAAAAAAGATTTGCATCGTATTACTCACAGAATGACACCTCTAAAGTTAAGGTTCAGGGTATCACTCTTGGTGGTTGGTTAGTCACAGAGCCCTACATTACACCGACCCTATTCAACAACGCTACCGAGTTGGCTGCATCACTGTCTCATAATTCCACACTATATAACTTACGGAATTCCAGTATTATTGACGAATATACAATGTGTCAGGCTCTTGGTTACGACCGTGCAAGAAATTTGTTGGATAACCATTTCAAATCGTGGATTACAGAAGAGGATTTTAGACAAATTAAAGAAGACGGTTTCAATTTAGTAAGAATCCCTATCGGGTACTGGGCTTGGAAACTTAATCACACGACAGATTTATATGTAGGTGATATTGCATATAAAGATCCATATGTCGGGGAAGGATTACAGTTAGAGTATTTGGATAAAGCAATTGGTTGGGCGGAGAAATATGAACTAAACGTTTGGATTGATTTACATGGTGCCCCAGGTTCTCAAAATGGTTTCGATAATTCCGGTCAAAGAAATTTTTACTATGATTTAGGTTGGTTAAGTGATGCACGAAGTTGGAATTTGACGTCTTACATCTGGGAAGAAATGTTCGACAAATATCTAAACTTTACAAGTAGCTATGGAAATAGTTCCGAAAGTAGTATTGTTGGATTTGAAATCATGAATGAACCACTAAGTACAAAGATTGATATCAAGAATATTACGCAAGCTTATTATAACGCTTTTGAAATTTTCGAGAATACCAAAAATGAAAAGAATGATGATCGTAACACTACCTTTATTATTCATGACGCTTTTGAAGGCATCGGTCATTGGAATTTAGAATTCAACCCAAAATATCATAACGTTTCGGATCAATACGCTAATTTAACTACATTGAAGTATGATTCGCAAAATATTTTGGTTGACCATCATCACTACGAAGTATTTACCGATTGGCAATTATCTAACAAACAGTACGACAGGCTAATGGACATTGTAAATTTCGGTGAATCGATTAATAAAGAGTTAAAATACCATCCGGCAGTTGTCGGAGAGTGGTCCGGAGCTATAACCGATTGTGCAAGATGGTTAAATGGTGTCGGTGTCGGAGCCCGTTACGATGGCTCATATTATAACACAACAAGATACAGTACAAATGATAAACCTGCTGGTAAATGTACGTCCCAAGACTCCATGGAAAATTGGTCGGCTACGTATCGTGAGAATGTTAGACAGTTTATTGAAGCACAATTAGCTACTTACACGGCCAAGACTACTGGCTGGATCTTTTGGAATTGGAAAACCGAGGATGCTTATGAATGGGATTATTTAAAACTGAAAGATGCAGGATTGTTTCCATCGCCATTTGATAATTTTACCTATTTTCAAAAAGATGGTAGTGGTGCGATGAATTCAGCAGTATCAGTGTCTCTTTCTATTGAAGCATATCCGACAACAGCCGTTAGTGCGACAAATAGCAATAACAATACCAGCACGAAGACAAAATCGCATACCAAGAGTAAGAATGCAGGGACAAGAAACACAATAAATATGGGGATGTCATCATGCAGGAAAAGTGTTAGTGGCACCTGGAAAGGTGCAGGAGCAGTGATAGCAGGAGCATTTGTAGCTATATTTGTTTGGTTGTAAACTGAATGGTGCCTTGAACTAAACTTTTCAAACTGTGTCATTAGAATAATCGCTCACTCATGCAGGTCTTTTTCACAAAAGTTTATATTCCGTTAGAATGCAATTATTGAATAATGGATCTAGACAACAATTCATTATTACTAATACTTATATAAAACAAAAAATATTATTTATTTTAACGTACAATAGATGACATTTCAAATTGATTATCGTGATTTGTTAAAGTTAAAGATGACTTCACTTTAATTACCAGCCGACCGAGGCCGATTTTCCCATGATTTTCTTGGAGAGCAGCCTTCAGACTGATGCCGTGAAACCCTGAGCGACGCAAATTTCCGATCAAAAAAAAAAAAAAATTAATAAAACAAACAGAGTAAACTTTTAAAAAAATTAGAATAGGTTTCAATATTAATTAATTGAAACTTCAATTTTGGCTAAAAGTTATTTTTGGACCAGAAAAATGGTATATTTCTCAATTCATTTTTTCTTGTTACACAAAACGCATGACCCTCTATTTCTTTTGTAATTTTTTCATGTTAGTGCGTATGGACAGAAACCACTACACTGATCTCTTGTAAAAGTTAAATTTTTACATTCCTATTACTATAATTGGATTTGGGGATAATAATAATAATATTTTTATTACTACGATAGAAGAGAAGTTAAGTTTTGACTGTTGCGAAGTTGATAAGATGAGGGTTGTAGACCAAGTCAAGAGGCTTAGAGTTAACATAACGATAAAGGTTGTAGTTCAGAAATTACGTATATTTAGTTTCAAGTATCGGAAAAATTAGGATTAGGGGAGAATCGGAGATTCTCTAACATCTGGTGCTCAGATCACCAAAAATGTTTTTGGTATAGTTGCCATATGTTACTACCCACGTTTGGAATGACACTTGTTGGAATATATCGAAGTTGCGGAGTTACTATACGAAATTCCAACAGATCATTCAGTCCCAGAGATATAGTAAAAAAAACTGGAATTTGATAGAAGATCAACAACTTTATCTTAAAGAAGCTGACAGGTAGCGCAGGGTCACATATGATTTTGTAATCTAAGTTAAATCTCCTCAATAAGGTGTATGTATATATCTTAAGAATTATATTTTTAGCACAATCTAAGATATGTTGAGATGGGATGGGATAGAATGGGATAGAACAGTGGGGGATAAGAAATCAAGCGGGTCTGTAAGGAAAAATCTGCAAAGAATAATTCGGAGAAAACCAAAAAAAAAAAAAAAAAAAAGGGTAGTAAAACGTATTGTCTTCGGGTTATCATATTGTATTTGAAATCGTATCTGCAGAAGCAGCGACCTAAATTCCCAATAGGGTTCTTTTTTTCTTGACAGAAAGCAGCGTGTGCCTTGAAACTTTTCAAGAGGGGCCTTCAAATACAATAATAAAATTATGATTTTCCCTTTGAGACATAGATGAGGGTTAGTGATATACAATGTCTATTGTGACTGATCTTGGACTGAATGCAATGACCTGAAACACGTCATTTACAAAATATATTGATACTAAACTACTACTAGTTGAAATACATTTTATATTTTTATATGATTTCCATTTATCCCGTTTAGATTTCAAGAGATCAAGAAAAGAGATTTCATTTATGTATGGATATCCGATTTAACGGTGGTGACTTAATAAAAGTAAATAAAAAAATATGTACAGAATAAAATGTCGATCTGAGACTTAGATGACATAAGTTATCGGTAGATACCACGTCACTAAACGGAATATGATTGAATTGTGCAGATTTATGAGTGGCAAGTATGTCAATCTATCAGCAAAGTGGATCCTCGAACAAGGCGTCTTGGGAATGATGAAATAATAATATTCGGTTTAGGCACAAAAAAATCAATAATCCGAAAAAAAAACAGGTTGTTGTTAGGAGTTTTTTAACCAATAAGCGATATTCATTAGCAAATTTAGCTTTTGTAGTTGTCGTCATACTTGCAAGGAAAAAAAAAAAATAAATGCATAGTAGTGTAACAGTCTTTTTCTTGCCGTAAAAAAGTGGTAATAATCCAAGCCGTGTACAATTTTTTCTAACTTGTCTTTGGGAGATTTAAACTTTTTCAATTGAATATGTTGTTTTTCTTTCTTCTTTAACAAGCCTCGGCTCCTCTTTACTTAAATGCGCATGAAAAGTACGCAGGCGATGAAATCCATTGATTCATCTCCGCAAGAATCGCCACAGTATCTCTTTTACAGGAAATTTTGGTCTTAAATGATGATGTTATATTCTCAGAAACAATCGAAGAAGGCGTTATTTACAGTGAGTTACTCAAAGTCGTAAACGGTCTAAAGTTTACAGTTTTCATGCTTCAGAAAAATTCCGCTAAATGACCTCCTCAGTAAAAGTTTAATACTCGTTGCCAGTAGCGTACCTGAAGGCACTATCCATTGTTCTAAGCGTATTGTCTGCTTCACAACATGTATAATTCCTGTTTCGCTATTGATTACCAGCATTACTACGCAAGGGCCCCCATTTATTTCACAGTAGTATTATCCTCACGGTTATAGTGACTATTTTTTCTTTCTATAGTTAGGAAGTAATATTATCCTCAGTCTATAGAACAAACCTAACAATAGCCACTAGATCTTGATTTGGTTATCAATAGTAGCATCTCAAATATTTGTCAATCAGTCGTTTTCGATTTATTTTTGGAGTACATAAGGAGACAGAAATTGATTGATATTATTTAAACTTCCCATTGGCATTTTGATTTATTTTCAAAAGATAATAAAATATATATATATAATATAGATACACACACACACGCACTTCGATTACATATCAAGTCACTTTCACACAAAAAAATAATTGATTAATTAAATTTATTTTTTTTTTTACTAGCATAGCAATCTACTAAACTATTATTGCCAAAGAAATAAAATATCCAATGATTCAATACATGATGACAAATAACAATATCCCACAACAATATGCTACTAAAACAGTCCCACCAATGGGTACTTCTAATCTAGTCACACTAGTGAATCCAACCGATATTCCTAATACTTCTACAACATTATTACCAATCACTAATGGTAAAGTTTCTTCTATTAATGGCATTCCTCTTGCAAAGAGAAACTACGCATATACAGCCCATGTCACCGTACCATCAACGGCAACATCATCAGCCTCTACTCCAGGCTCTACTACTACTACTACTAATCCGGGACACTTATTAATGCCGACTACACCACCACAAACTAACCACAATTATATCAGACTTCCAAGAGTCTTACCGCCACCAAATTTTACTACACAACCTCCCGTACAGGGCCCTCTCCATCTTAGCGAAGCACCTTCTCCAAACTCGGCCGCTTACTCTACGAATCCATCTTCCGCCTTGCCTTCGTTCCAGACCCTCGAACATCAAAGAAGACACAGCGTCAATTTAGCAACATTAACCGATCCACTAGATTCACCACCACAGGTGACATCACCTCCAACTGGCGAAAGAACAAGATTGTCTTTACCGATAATTAAAAATGAACAAGAAACAATGCACATCCCCGAAGAAAGGATTTCCAAGTCCGTTTCGCACAAAACTTACAATGCCGGTGAAAGGTACAACGAGTATGGACAACTAATTGGCAGATCCGGTAAATTGCTAAGAGACACGAAGAGAGCCGCCCAAAATCGTTGTGCACAGAAAGCTTTTAGACTACGTCGTGAAAAGTACATAAAAAATTTAGAATTAAAATCGAAACAATTTGATGATTTGGTTAAAGAAAATGAAAAACTTAAGTCTCTAATTGAGCAAATGAAGGGTAAAACTACTTAGCAAAGAAAGGTTGAGTTGGTCAACCTAATTAATTGAACATATTCGTTTTATGGATTAACAGAAAGGAAAAACAAAACATTTATTATATACTTCACACCCCCATTTCAATTCTCTCTTTTTTTTTTCATTCTTTTTTTTGGTTATATCGTTATATTTTCCTCAAAAAAAAAAAAAAAAAAAAAATTCTTTCACTTATTTTTTAATTTTAATTCTACTATGTATAACTTTATAATTTTATTAATTTTTTAATTCTCAAATTCTTCTTTCTTTGTTTTCACGGAACCCAAAACAGTAAAAATTATTACTATAGTTATTATTCGATACATAAAATATTCTCATTAAATCTATTTAAAAATTATTTATTTACCTTTGACCAGTACGGATAATACCAGCAGCAATTAAAGTTTGAATCTTCTTGAACACTTCAGGATTTTTCATATGTTCTTGTAAAGCAGCTGGGTTTTGTTGAGCTTGTTGCAAAATACTTTGCATAACAGGATCTTGCATAATCTTTTGAACTTCAGGATCCTTCATAGCTCTTTCATATGTTTGTTCAGGTGTTTCGTTACCATTGGCTGGTTCAAATCTTTGTTGACTAGCTTTCAAATATAATTGATCGATTTCTCTTGTGTTAGCACCATTACTGACCTCAGAATCCTTGGTTCTGGCAACATCTAATGTTTCTAATGCAGATGAAAACTCTCTAACCGCAATTTGTGCTGTAGCTTTTCTAATGTATGCTCTAATGAAATCTGGATCCTTTTCAATTGCTTTGTTACAGTCAGATATAGCATCAGGGAATGACATTAACTTAGATAAAGCAGCGGCTCTATTAGAATAACCTCTAGCATCTTCTGGTGCTCTTTTGATCATTTCAGTATAAGCTTTAACGGCATTTGGCCAGTCGCCTTTAGTGAAGTAATCTTTACCTTCTAAACGAGCTTCTTCAGCCTTTGCTGGATCAATATATTCTACAGCTTCTTGTTTCTTTAAATCCTTTTCTGCATTTCTTAATTTAGTCAAAATTTCAGGTGTTCTATGTTCAGTTAAAGACTTTTGATAATATTCAATAGCTTTCTTTAATTCATTTAATTTTAAGTAAGCATTACCAATACGGGCAAAAGATTTGGCAATAACTTTGTAATCTGCTCTTAATTCTCTACCTTGTTCAACAGCATCATTTAAGGTCTTGATGGCAGTTTCGTAATCACCCTTTTCATATTCAGCAGCAGAACGGTTGTTCAAATATGTGATATCCTTATATAATGACCAAGCCTTGTCATAAAATTCAATGGCTTCATCAAAGTTATGAGCTTTATAAGCTTTGTTACCCGCAGCCTTAGCTTCGTCAGCTTCTGCTTTAGATTTATCTTCTTCATCAACTTCCATTGATTCAGGTTCTTGTACTTCTGGTTCTTTCTTTGTTTCGCTTGGTTTTGGAGCTTCAGTCGTTGTTTCCTTTGTTTGTTCTGGTTCTTTTGGCATGGAGTTTGATTGGCTTAAATCTGGCATATTCAAATCAACACCCATTAAAGTAGCCATAATGGTCATTAATCTTGGGTCTGTGAATAATTCTTGACCTAAAGCTTGTGGATTGGATCTATAACCTAAAAGTTTAGCAACTAATTGTGGGTCTTTCATCATTTCTGCTGTTTTTGGATTCTTCTTCAAATTTTCAATTAAGTTTGGATCAGAAAATAATTTAGTTAAACCTAAATCTGGTTCAGCTTGTCTACTAGCTTGCGTACGTTGAACTTGATCTAAACCATCCTTGGCAGCTTTATTACTGGCATCCAATTCTAATGCTTTTTTATAACTTACCTCAGCTTCGTCTAAATCACCTAAACCATAGTGAGCGGCACCTTTTCTATTGTAACCTTTAGACCATGTTGGGTTAATCTTTATACATTCTTCAGCATCTTTTAAAGCATCAGAGAACTTTTTTTCCGAAGTATAACATGCAGATCTGTTAGAGTATAGGACATGATTTGGTTGTTCAGAGACTTCAATCGCCTTTGTAAATAGATCGATGGCTTTATTGTAATCTTTAGCTACAAATGCAGCATTACCTTGTTGTTTGTATTCGTCAGCTGATAATGACATTGTTTCAACTCTATATACGTAACGCTATGACAATTGATTATCTTCTATAGCGTGAGATTCGTTTCAACCAGTATTATGAAATCAATTGGATCTCAATTTCCAAATGCTTATATAGTGGTGGATCCTTGCTTAATGCGATCCTTCAGTTTTTTTCTAGAAGATTCTTTTTTCATCGCGAAAAACGGCCAATATAAAATATATTTTCAAGTTTCTATAGAGGATCTATTCTAAATGATTTTTAATAATGATTTTATCTCTGTATATGTAATGCTATCTTGTATATGTTGCTAGGCTGTAATTCAATGTCATCCGATATTACTGCGTTAGTTTTAAATCCATCGTCAGATGTCGCGACGAACATGTACTTGTCACTACATGCAATTCGCACAACGCTGTTAGAATCGAACTTTTCGAACTGTTTAATCTTTCTTCTTGTTTCTAAGCTCCATAAGGAGACACATCCGTCTGACCCACCTGTCAGCAGTTTGTATGAGTTTGGAAGAAATTCTAGTGCGTTTACTGGGAATACAAGTTGTGCATCGGTTAAATTCATTCTATGACAGCGAAATGCAAATTGTCTGCTATCATCATTAAAAGACTCTACAGCAACGCGACCATCAATACTGCTTATCACATAACCATCGCCAGTATGAGTTAGTTTGATATCTCTTATTTGGTATTTGAGCGCGCTTGGGATCTCTATTCCTGTATCGTTCTCCCGTAAAGGGTATTTAAGCCATCTCAATTTGTTACCAGTAGTAGCAACAATTAGTTGGTTGTAATCACCATCCATTGTCAGTATCTTGGTATTATCAGTAAACCGTATTGTGCACTCAATTGTTCCATTGTCGACGTCAATGACATGAATAGAGCCATCCCACGACGCACATACAATTTTTGTATTCTCGGCTGACGAAGGATATGGTAGTATTTTGATGATCCCCAGACTTGCAAGGTAAGCAGTTTGATCATCATCTTCTGTTACATCATCCTCATTCTCGTTTTCATTCCCAGAATTCCTTATCACAGGAACAAAGTCATTTATATCCTGATCATATTGTAATACCTCACCTTGCACAGTTCCGACAAAAATCTTCATATTTGTGAGACAGCAACATAACAAAGGATATCGGTATTGAACCCTATCGACTAGAACAACTTTTATACCACGTGATATATTGTCCTCTTGAGTTTCATAGATTGATAAGCTACCATCCCAGGCCGTCACCAACAACAGTGAATCAGAGGTACCTGTATCCTCCACCACTTTTAAGTCACTGATATAATCTGCTGGCGTATCAATTATTAGCTCTGGCTCATGATTATTTGACTGCTTGTCCATTATTTTCCATTTTCTGTTCATCCAAAGTAATGGAATGATATTATTGTTTACATTTTTGAATATCGCCTTCAAGTACCCATTTGGGCATTACGCGATGTCGCTGCCATCTACAACAGGTAACGATGAAGAGAGAGAGACGAGAGACCAAGAAATTTACCAAAATAATAACACACTTATGATATTGATTTTTACAAGGGTGTTGGTGGCTCAATATTGTCTTTGCATGAATTTAAAACACGAAGTTTCGATATAATAAGTTAGTAGTTTGAAACTGTACAATTTTTTTAGGAAATAGCTAACTTGAATTGAAAAAAGATGTGAAAGATATGGTTGACTAGGCTAGGGTACCTAGAAATGCAATTATTAAATTCAATATGGGCTTAAAATCCCAAATGCTATTACTTACAGGGCCGGATTGACTTTCGTCTTCCGATGCTACGATATTGAAATAAATACTTATATATGTGACTGTAATTCAATGGGATCCTTATATTAATTGTTGTAACTTTCTGTTTTTCCCTTCAAAAGTGAAGTTTTCTTCAAGCCACTCAATATTATGTCCTTCTTACTCACTGTCTATAACAATTATTTCACGCTTTACCACTATTTTCTTTGTCTTAGATTTCTTATGACTTGTTGATGAAAGCTTTTCAGACGGTATTAATTTTCTTTTTAAACCATTCAGCGTTTTAATCTCATCATCAATTTTGCATTCATATTTAATATCATTCCTTTGCTTGCTATTACTGTTTAACGGACTCTTAGTATTACCTTTCTCATCATCCTTACGCGTGGGGGTAGTTGGAGGTGTCCTTAAACTTTCGGATTCCATTTTCTTCTTCTTTTCTAAAAGATTTTTCTTTTTTAATTCACTGGCCTCTCTTTTGAGCTGTCTTAATTTATCTACTTGCTTTTGAGTTTTGAAAAAGTCAGGCATTTGTTTCTCCAAATAATCAACCCAATTATCACAATCCGCCCATATTTGGTAATCAATGTATCCATGCCATGTTGAATCGCCAACACTGGTTTTATTGATCAATAGAACTAAACCGCCACGCTCGTGAACTTGCTTGCATATTTGTTTCACTAATCTCCTTACACCATCAACTTTTAAACTTGTTCCCATAATGATGAAGAAATCAGGTTTTCCTCTGTTTATATCTAAATTTAAGCCTTGCGTTATTAAATCACAAGATGGGTGATTTTCACCATATAATACGATATTTGGCCTCAATAAACCATTGTTATCTATTACACGTTTACCTTGCTGGAATCTTTTCAATTTGGCAGCTTCACAGTTCGGACAGATTGGTAATTCACCTCTTCTGAAACTTCTTGCCCAGAATCTACTCCATTGAAATACAGCAAAACATCTGGTACATGCTAAAGAGTTTAAATCGCCATGAAGTTGAACAACATCAAAATTCTTCCATCTACTACTAGTTGAAGATGAATTTAATGACTCAGTCAATGAATTTTTTTGTTCTAGCTGTTGTTGTTTACTTGATAATTCCAAGCCTAACATTTCTTCTAAACCATCTATATTTTGGGTGTAACAACGTAACAACTTATTTCTATCCTTCAAATGTGCAATGAACTTATGAGTTTTTGTTGGTTTAGCCAAACGACAACTTGTATATAACTTTTCCATGAATGTTGCCCATATGGATATTTTTAGCTCGTCTCTAAATAGTGAAATATCAAACATCTCCTTACCAGAACCAATCGACAAGTTTGGATATTCCTTTTTGACAAGGTTGTACAAACCATCGGAAGATCTAAAGTCAGGAATGCCTGCATTACATGATATACCAGCTCCTGTAAGTACAATCATTTTTCTGGATTTATTTAGAGCTTTATTGATATTATTTAAAGTCTCGTAGGCAGGGTCTAAATTAAAGATATGAGAAAGTTTATTAGTTCTTAATGTGTCTTCTTCGTCTGAATCTACTGATCTTAAACACTCATTTTTCGAAGATGGAGAAGGTAGTAGCTCTGATTTGCGTTTAGTCTTTTTATTATGAGAAGATCTCTTACGGTCTTTATTTATTGACAATTCTTGCTCATCAAAAGATGCAGATCTATTTTCATTTGTCAGTAGCAATGAATCCTTAGTATCCATTTTAGAGTTTCTTTTGACAGACATATTTCACTATAATCAAAATAACTACTTATTTGCCCTTAAACAAAAAAATTTTTTTTTTTTTAATCCTTGCTGATGTCGTTCAATTATTAAATTGCAAAACAACAAAATTCCTTTTCAATATAAATGATAAAATCAAAAAAATCAATTATAGCGGTTCACCTTATATTCAAATTAATTAATTGTCAATTTTTTTTCTTTGAAGTTGGCGTTACCTATATTTGCAGACTGCAATTTAAAACACCTTTAATATTTTATATGGTTCGTAGTTGAACCCCATATCATCCAGTATATATAGCAATGCTTTATATTATATTTTTTCTTTAATCGCGAACAACGAGGAGAGAAAAAAATGACGACGCCAGCAACGCTTTTACTGTTTGAAGTAATATTGATACTTTACCGTATTGGGTAATGCGACATGAGCTTTGGTGTTTTAATAATTGGTATTTATGGAAGTATCTGAATACAATAAACTAAAAAATATGTATATATATGTGTATATATATATAGGCGATTATGAATGAGATGAGGTTTGAGAATGCTATTCACGTTGACTATTGATAGCTAGTTGCATAATCAGTTGTGTGGATAAATGTAGAAAAGGATAAGCAGAAAATGTACTCATATCTTCATCTGACAAAGTACTATGGCTCACAACTGATTGATCTTGACTACTTTCCCAACCGTCAAACTTGAAATCTACTGAGTAATTGTTGGTTTCAATTTGGAATAATTGAATAACCATTTTCATCATATCTGGCTTCTTATTTTCCGTATCACTTGTATTGTTGTTTGCATCGTAATTCCATCTGACTCGTATTGTCCATAAATCCTCCTCACGAGGTTTTATCCATTCGGCACCTAGGCTTTTCAAAGCAATGTATATTTCTCCCATGACATCTAAGGGGTAGGAATGTGATCTTATTCCAAAATGCCATCTCGTTTTCGATGGTTTATTGATCAATGGTGCAATCTTACCTGCTGCAGGAAAACCTTGTGCCAACATATTAGCCCTATGAATTTGTGGTAGAGAGGATGGTAAAATGGATACCGTTGACGAGTCTTCTGCATTTTGTGATTTGCCTGCTAATGGAATCTGATTATATGTCCTTTGTTTTGTAATATAACTTTCATGATGATGTGTATGAATTTTAGAGCCGTTACTATTCGTTGAGGATATACTCTTCTTCCGTGAAGGGCTTCTTTTGGTTTGATAAGTCGGTGGCATTTGAGCAAGTATGGTATCGACTGTATTTACTGTCGAATTACCGTTCGAGTGACTTGTAGGATCTTGATTGGCCACGGTATCTAAATCATTCAGTAAAGATTTATTCTCTTTCATTAAGAAGTATGCATCTCTAATTTCATTTAAATTTGGATTATCCTCATTAGATTCCAATGATTCATAAATTTCATCAGTTTCGTAACCCATAGTCTTAGATAAGGCTAATACCAAATCATCATCAATTTCTTCATTATTATCAGTGTCTTCGCTGTTGGCATAGGTAAGTTTGTCACTAGATGAAGACTCAGAAAACGGTAATACATTGGGTTTCTTATTCTTCAAATCCAATGGTATTAAGTAATCAGGTAAATCAACTTTAAACCATTCGTCTTGCATAATTTCCTTCATTGTAATTCTATTCAATGGATTAACAATCAACATTTTTTTGATTAAGTTAGCGGCTCCTGCAGATAAGTATTTTGGTATAACATAGACACCGTTGCTAATATTTTTGAATAAAACAGGTATACTTTCATCATCAAAAGGTAAACGTCTACATAACATGACAAACAGAATTACACCACAGGACCATACATCTACCTCTGGACCCGCATATAATTTCCCACTAATGACTTCAGGAGCAGCATAATTAGGCGAACCACATGATGTCTTTAAAAAGTTACCATCCGTCATAATATTGGAAAGACCAAAATCTGCAATTTTAACGTTTAAATTTTCGTCGAGAAGTAAATTTTCAGGTTTCAAATCTCTATGGACAATTTTATGTCTATGGCAATAATCTACTGCTGAGATGATTTGTTGAAAAAATCTTCTTGCTTCACTTTCTGTCATTTTATCCCTTTGTATGATATAATCGAATAATTCATTACTAGCAAATTCAATAACCATTACAATTTCGTTTTTTGATTTGATAACATCGTATAGTTTAATGATATGTGGATGTCTCAATAAACGTAAATAAGAAATTTCTCTATCTATTCTTCCCTGCATATCACTTTTGGCTAATATTTTTTTATTTATAATCTTTAATGCAACTTTCTGCCCTGTAGTAATATGATAAGCAAGTTTAACTTTACCAAAAGAACCCTCACCTAGAGTCTTTACAATTTGATAATTACCTATCCTTGACCCATCTGCCAATTTTGAATTTTCCCTATTATGTAGATTAATGCTATTGCTTGTATGACGAGAAGCCGGGGGAGTTGGGATATTCGGTTTAACTGCTTTTCTATAGGTATCTTCCTCTTCATGATGATTATGGTTATGATGATGGTGGTGGTGGTGATGGTGATGATGATGATGTTCATGTTGATTTTGAGGGTCATTTATGTTTTGTTCCATTTTGGTATTTGACATATCTGGGGATAATCCCTGAGTTAAGGAGTTTGCGGTTGTATGTGTGTTCATATTCTTATCTTTTCTAATGTACACTTATAGTTATATTGCTACTACTTCAGTAGATCAACGTTATCAGAATGAATTTTAAAATAAAAAAGTTGAAGTCTTCAGAAACTGATATATGACAAGTCCTGAACTTATCGATTCATATGAAAAATTCAAGGAAATTTTTTTGCCTATAGCGAGAACTATATTCACAATAACAAGAGAATAAACCAAGATTATACGTTACAGTTTTAACTTAAAAACAGAACACCGGTGAGTTCGTTATTAACTGTCTAGACTTTGTATCTGTCTCTATGGACGACGGTAGGTATTTGTCATTTAACGATGAATAAGCCAGACCAGGCCCATAGGGTTCCTGATAAACAGATTTACTCCGGTAAAATATTTGATAATGAAACCGATGACGACAAAAAAATGACAAATTATGTGATTAACATTTTCCAAAAAAAGCAAAAAAAAAATTAAATAAATAGGAGACCTAACCCTATTTACACCCTAAGGTCGGATTTTATATTTGTGTGTAAACCCTAGTTTGTAACCCTATCTAGCCCCTCTCTGTCAATTGTGGCTCAGCCGCATATTTCCCATTGTTCCCCTAATCAGTTTGACACATTTTTCGAAGATCTCATTTAATATATAAGGAATATATTTGAGAGGAATAAAATTATTACATAGAAAAAAGGTTATAGATATGAAAAAAAAATATTAACATATATATATCATATATATAGACAAATTTACATTACTCTAAGAAAGAATAGCTTATTTTGCACTAGAAGAAAATTAAAAAAAAAAAAAATTCAAAGATTTCATTATATTATTACTACTACTATAAATACAACATATTTCATTTTTCTGTTTAGCATTTATCTATTTTATCTTATATACGAAGACTTTTATTCATGACCCCTATTGATGACGATGAAAAACTAAGAACAGCTTACAAGAGAGTTAAACTCAAACGGAAAAACAATTCTAACACATTCAAAAAATGCGTTTCATTTAATACAGTACCTTCCCTGAAAATTAAATCAGCCTATGATGAATACAATACTGATTTTCAAGGTGTTAAGATTCCTTATAACGTAAATGTTAAGGGCATTTTTTTCAATTATGATCAACTGAAAAATGTTTCTTTGGAAAATAATTCAGAAGCATTTAAAACTAAGAAATTCAATTTCAATAAAAAAAAGAAGAAACAAAACTCATTATATGCATTTAACGAAATATTCAAATTAACCTCTGATGGTAAAATTGTCAGAAGAGATTATCCAAGTACGCCACATATTATCAATGACGCTTTCTTGATTAATAGAGTACATAAAGATTGGAAGAAGTTATGGGTAGAAAGGAAGAAACAAGTATCTGAAAGACTAACATGTGAGGGTGCAAAGGCTTCTTTTGTATATCCTGATCTGTTGCTGAAAAGTTACCACTCGCTCGAAGAAAAGAGAAAATGTTACGAATCGAATTACAAAGATTCACATAACACAGAGTCTTCTTATGCTCAACAACGCAGAAAAGAAGAAATTATTAATTTGAAATCTACAAATCCAAATCTACCAAGGACTCTATTGTGTCACATAAGTGGTCGTAAACATACATGGGTGGCATTAGATTGGCTACTCACAAGCTATATCAATTCACTGGATCATTTGATCGTTGTCACTAATTTGCCAAGACTTTTAAATAATTGTACTGACGAGAAGAAAAAGGAAAAAGATGAAAGGATCAATAATTGGGCAACAGGATACGATTATGGACTTATTTCTTCGAAAGTGTCAGATTTACTTAACTACATTACAACCCTATTACCTCCAGATAAAGTTGTTAAAATTAGTATAGAAATAGTAATCGGTAGAACTGATAAAATTCTGTTAGATGCCATTAATATTTATCAGCCGGATTTATTAATTATGAGTACCTTAAAATGGGAAAGAACTGATAATCTAGTGACCTATAAGAATTCAACCAGGCTTATTGACAAATTAGCAACATTGTATCCTATCCCTATGTTTATCGTCCCGGCAAAGAGAATGTATCAGTTTGAACTATCCCTCCAAGATAATACCGTCAAACCAAATATAATAGAAATTATAGGAGGTAAGAAAGAAAATCCGGAAAAAGATTACGATGGCACATTCTATTCCTCTACAGACTCTTTGATTAGAAGTTACTCGAATTCAAATACAATAACTACAGAATCCCTATTTTCTAACGATATCGTTGAGGATAGCGAAAGTCTAACTGAAACAAATGACACATCTGATGAAGAGGTTGCCGTTAAAGAAGATGACTATAGTGAAACGATATTTATCAAAAAACTAACTGAAACCGCAATACGGTATAGAAAATCGATGAGAACCGAAATAAATTCAACAAATCAAAATACGCTGTTGAAAAGAGGTGAAAAGAGTTTAAAGAACTTGGATACCATTATTGATTCATCCCTAAATTTTTCAATTGAAATTGATAATCCTAATTCCATATTTAGCTCGTTTAACAACCAAGAAGGTTTTGGAAATTTGAAAAGGGTAATTACAGGAAGCACGACAACTAGTGAGTATGCAAATAATAGTCGTAGGAGATCCATGGTTGAAGTGGCCTCTGACAATGGCAATTTCAAAGAACATACTGGTAAAGAAGACTTTACCTCGAAAACTGGAACTTCAACAAGAAGAAATTCAGCAAATCAAATTAAATTTGCGTCTACTGTGAAACATAGCGATGGAAACAAAAGTTTAGGTAATATGAATGCAAGTAGCAGAAGGAATAGTGACGATACAGAGACGGTTGATAAATACACGGTCCCACTGAGGAAGATCAAGAGTACTGGTGGATTAAAAACACGTAAATCAAATGAATCAATGAAAAGTGATGGTTCCTCTAAGTCAGCTTGCTATGCCTCAGAGAAAAAGACGAAAAATACATCAAAGGTGTTGTCGCTGTTAAAGGGATCAAACTCAAACAGTGCTGGGAGTAGCAGGAGAGATAGTGACAGCTCCTCTAAAGGAAGCAAAATGTCGAGAATATTTGGTTTTGGTAAATTTTGAACTTAAATGATCCTAATTTTGTAGTTGATTAATAATTAATTCATATATTATATAAAACAAATATAGAATGGTTTCAACGTATCATACATAATCTTAACCTTTTACTGTATAATGGTTCTTAACCGCTAAAATTTGTTTCGCGGCCTTCGGAGTACATACAGTAAAAATCTAGCTTCATCCCTGAAATACTCTAATCAAACTACTATGAACTACAGTCATTTTAGTGATAGAAAAAGAACTAATACGGAATATCAAGATGGCAGGAGCATATAAAATATTTGGGAGAACAGTTCAGTCACATACACTGGCAATAGCAACTTTGGCCACAGTTGGTATAATTGTTTTTGGCGTTTCCCAAAAAAGTGGTTCCACAACCAAAAAAAATTTGGCACCAGAAATAGCAAGCGTTAAGGGTGTAAAAGGTGATGAGATTGACATTGAGGGTCTGATTAATAACCTTACAAAAGATGAAAAAAAATGAAAGAAAAATAATGGTTTCTTTGAGCAATGTTTATTTGTTCTCATCCATCTATAATATGAATATTCAAATAATAAATAAATTTACATACAAAAAAAATTAAGTTTTAGTTTTAAAGCTTTTTAACAAAAATTTCAGGAACCTTCTCATGTTTCGTTAATATTTCTTTCATAATGAAGCCAGCAATATCAGTCTCTTCAAAGTACGACACATGCGATGATATGGCAGATATTATATCAACTTCTAGGATACTTCTTGGTAAAGAATAATCGATTCTACCAGAACAATTTAAATTGATTAATTTTGTCTTGAGTTCTCCAGTTAACTTAAATTTTTCATTTCTCGATCGTTCCTTATTACTATCGTCCTTTGATGTCGCATCTTTGGCGTCTTTGGTTTTCTTGTCCGATATTTGTAGTCCATCCCACAAAGTACCGCCCATCTCTATCATCTTTGTGGTAAACCCATCTAGTTCAGACCAATGTGGTAGATACATTTGTTCATATTTTGCCATTTCAACATCGATTAATGGCTCGATTCTATATGCCACAGGATCACAGCTGTGATAAATATTGTATATGTCACCACAACTAGGTCTATTGATTTTTGATATGGATGGAGATTTTAGTTCCTCTAAACTATTATAACCTTTTTTAGGTTCAATTTTGATCCTTTGTACTAATTTCAATAATCCGACTGGAGAGCCTATACAAAAAAACTTGGCGACATTAAACTTCAATTTATAGCGACGTTGTTGACATAAAAGGTCAAATAATATCAAGCAACCTAATGAATGCCCAATTAAATGAACTTGACCATTGAAATCTGGATTTTGTTTCTTGAATAGTTCATAAACAGAGTTTAGTTGACTAAGAACTTGATCCAATATCATCTTTTGATAAAATTTCTCTTCATAAAGTAACACATCAAGTGCAACATCACCAAATAGCTTTCGAAATGGTAATATCCCGGAGAGTGTAATATCAGATAATGATGGTAATTTTGAATTTTCTATATTTTCTTTAACGTGATCGACATTAAAATCAATTGAATGCCTCCATGTTATGGGTAACACTTGAATACCAGGATTTCTGTCCCAATCTGATTTACCATTTTCCTTGTTCAATTTTTTTAATTGGTCTGATTCTTTGTATAAACTCTTGATATTAGTTCGCAGTAAATTTACTGTATGTGCAAAATTGACGTATTCATATTTCTTACCCAGTGTTTGTCCTATACCATGGACACATAATACCAGGTGATCAATTTTTCTTTTACCACTATCATGATAATCATTAACCATTTCATTTTTTGATGAATATTTATTTTGAGTTCCTGTGTTAGCGGGGTTTAAATATGATGTTAATCCATCAAAGATTTCCCAGTTTGTTAAGTTTGTGAGATATGATTGTTGTGGATCTTCTTTTTCACTTTCATTTACTGCTTCATCCTCATTCTGTTCCTTATTATTCACCAAATTAATACTTTCAGAGCCATCAGACAGAATGGAAAGTGTCGCTGTTGTTGCTGGTATAGCCAATTGTTGTTTCTTTTCACCTTTGACAATTTTAATCCCATTAAATGGTAGATAGCTTCCCAATCCGGACTTCAAATAATTCAAAAATATCCTTCCTCCATCCATATTCTTCAAAATGAAACCACTGCTAACATTTTCATCTTTGCCTTTGTGATTCTTATCATCTTTAGAGTTGTTTCCATCCTTCTCGTCCAAAAACAAAACAAACTGACCCTCTGTGTATTCTCCTTTTAGCTTTCTCACCTCATTCTTAACACCAGATAACTCATCGAGCTCTTTGGTTAGTTGTTCTGACAATGGATTACCATTCGAATCAAACCACACTCCACGACGAACCTCGTAAGTTGGGCCCTCCCAGTATATAGGTCTCATTCTCATTTTTTTCAAATCCACCGAAAATAACTCATCCTCACGAACCTTTACCGGCCTATCCTTAGCACTGTCCCTATAAGAATTCTCTAGGATTTTGGAATCACGAGGGCTGAATTTTTTGAAGAGCTGCGGTGCTGTTGCAGGTTGGTATAGCGGATCGTGTGGTTTAGTAAAAGGAACATCGGTTGCATAGTACCATGGCGTCGTTATATATCGTAGAGAAGTTAGACGGAATGGATTTATTTTTTGCATTTGTCATATAATCCGCTAGTCATTAGTAGAAAATATTTTTAGAGCTCTGTTGGGAAGTTTACCTTAAAGGGTTACTTATTTATACATGGATCATCAACAGTTTTTTTTTTAATGCGATGTCGTTTTAATTTTTTCAGTCGTCATCCGGAGTGCATTCAACATATTAAATAATATATGAAGTCATCCATCCAACACAACTATTTCTGTACAAGTTAGGGACAAAACCCATGGAGTGTTCTTTCAATATTATAAAAACTATATATTGCATCTTATCTACAAAATTTAATCCCTATGATTATTTGAACCGCGCAATTTAGATTTAGCACGCAAATTGTAATGGCTTGATCTTCTCTCATGTTCTGGCAGTTGGCTCAAAGCAAAAACATCATGTCTTACCTTTTTCTCTGCTGGTCTTAATCGATCCTTCAACATTTTTTTCTCTTCTTCTTCGCCATCATCATCCTCACGTCTATTTCTTAGCGATCTTTTCCTGTTGGTATTTGAAACTGTGGCCGATCTAGTGATTGCATGAGATACTGTACTCTTTGGTGTCTCTTCGATGACTTGTTGCGGACTTGGACTGGCGGAACTATTCGAATCGGAATCAGTTGCTAAAGATGGAGTGTATGATTTTTCTTCTTCTTCGTCTTTTTCATTATTATTATCATTATCCAAATCTTCATCAAAAATCTCTATTGAAGTATTTTTATTTTTGCTTATGCTAACGTCCCCATTTATACCATATGTGCTATCATTGGTATTTTCAATCTCATCGCCGCTATCATCTTCATTGTCACTTTCCTGAGCTAATATTACATTTAAGTTGTTTTGTGCATCACTAACCATCTCTAATAAATCTTTAAAATCTTCCCTTTTATACAATTTTTCTAAATGGTTTGTTGTTCGTACCTTCTGTATCGATGTGGATGGGCCTAAACCAATACTATCATTCAGAGTCTTGGCATCATGAAACTTACTATGTTTTGATAAAATTCCTGAATGACGTTTTTTCGGTGCAACTTCCATTGTTGGGATTGCTATGTGGTAAGGCAAATAGTCCTTATTTGGATCCAGGTTCAACGTTTTAAACTTGGCCAGGACTTCTGGGTCTTGTCTATTATCTGGTAATAACTTTTGATTGCTCAAAACAGCTAATGGCTGACTTGAATAACTTGTATGGTGTTTAAGACGACTGTGATTAACTATGCCTTGTGCAGATGTAAAGCCAGACTTATCACATGTAGAGCATGCAATAACAACAAGGATACCATCAAATCTTCTAAAAATTGGGTCATTATTTTCTGTCTTACCTATTATACCACTATTATTGGATAGACATGACGATGAATATACCCTTCTATGGTGTGCATTCATTTGGTTCGGTTTGAAATTATGAATTTCAAACCCCGACGGTTGTGGAGTCAAGGGACTTGGAGAGGTATCTGTACTAGTGATGGTTCTATTGGGAACCTTTTTGGAAGAGTTTGATCTTAACTGTTGAATCGGATTATCAACGTAGCTTAATAAAGCTGTGTTCGATTCAAGGAGATTGCCATTGCTTTTACTTCTTGTCTGGTAATGATGTTGTGGGATGTTACTACTTGCCGAAAGAGGTGAATTGTTATCATTCATTCCGTAAGCAGACATCTGATTAATATGTTCCAAATTTTGTAGCTGTAATTCTAAAGTTTTTTTATTCTTGTTAATGACGTCTTCATTATGCTTCTCCGCTTTATCTATTAGTTCATTATCATCATGTAGTTTGGCAACTAACGTCATTTGAGCGTCTACTCTACTTATTTCTCTTTGTATATTTTGTAGTTCTTTGTGATTCATTAGGATGTGTAAATTTAATCTATCCAGCATTTCATTTCTTGTTTTATTAAATTTGAACCTGTCGTTACTATTTTTGAGAGAAGTGGATTGACGTACATTTGGCATAGAAAGAGAATGAAACATTGAATCTGCAAAATCAGCATTATTATTTGTATCTTCATCAGATAGTGTAACTGGATCATTGTATGGGGATTTTGGAGTAGCTACCTGATAACAATTCGGTAACTTGCCGTTTGAACTTTTCGAGGTATCCATATGTAGTTCAAAAGAGATCGTTTGACCTTGAGTATCTCCTGGAACTTCAACATTGGTATCATTCTTCAAAGTATCAGTCGACTTTTCATTTTGTTTTCTGTTTTTCACTACCTTTGTTGTAGTTTTACCTATTCTAGATTTTGAAGGTAACATAGTATGATGTGCCATATGTGATTAATTCAAAGTAGTAATAAGTTTGTAATTCTATAATCTTATGTGTTTTTATATTTTTGTAAAATCGGGTGGCGGTGGGTTTACTGCTTCATTTGGGGAAGAAAACTGCAATCGCTAGGTTAAATTTTGAGCAGACATATAAGGAGGTGTTATGTAAGGTAAATAATATAATTATATAAGTTGTTTATGGGAGAATCTATATCGTAGGGTACTTACGACGTTGTAGGTTTTACATTTCATTGCAACTCGCCGCCGTTCAAAACAAAACAAAGTAAAAATGTTATGATTTTGTCAGAGTCATATTGTACGAGTGAATATTTAATCAATTATTCAATCAATGATTATCGGTAAAGGTGTCAATCTAGGTTCTTGGGATTTGTTGAGTACCATTGATAGTTTATTGATAGTCTAACAGTGTTGCTAGTCATATGTTCTTCTCTCAGGCTTTTTCTTTATTTTTTTTCAGTTTACTTGAAAGATTCCTGAAATTGAGGTAAATAACTTATAAACATGAAATATAAAGCTTGAATATACTGGTTTTCTTAAATGGCAAAGGAAAATTAATTTGAACTGCCCCTATACGTTGCATTCCCTCCACTGGAGTTATAACTCAAAGGAGAACTGATGCTTGTACTTTTACTGTTGCTTTTGTCTTGTTCTCTTGATATCACTTCTCTCTGTGGTACGTCATTCTTCAAGAGCGGTAGTCGAAATGGCATTTGTTGTTGCGACTGCTGTTGCATGTACACTCTTTGTAAATCATATGGCATATATGGATTATTTAAAACAGGACAGTACGTCGGAATAAAAGGTGGAGGCAGTTGTCTATTTACACTAGTATATCTTTTGTCGATTAACGGAGACGCTTCTTGACTTGTGATTTGATTTGGGTAAATTGGGATTGGTGGATAGTAATAATGTAATGGCAGAGGGTATATATAAGGCTGGTGTTCGTAGGGATGATTTTGGTTCATGTTAAATGGAGATTGTCCATTTAAGGGACTATAATCATATAAAACGGCCTTATTACTACGTCGGAAACCAGCATCAGAAGAGCTCGGGGCTGGTGTTGATGTTGATTCTGGTGGTTGATTAAAGTCTTCAAAATTTAGTGACCTTTCTTCTATCGGTGGTTCCAGTTTCTGTTTTTTGAATTTTCCGACCTCGTTTACTTTTATCACATCATCATCATCATCATCATTGTCAGCATTTGCAGAAGTACTATCTTTAAAGTACAGTCTTTCTCCTACTGGCGAGAGAGTTTTATTAGTGTTTTCTTTTCTCTGTGCAGTTTCCCGACTATGTATTCTCTTTTGCGAAACTTTCTGTGATCGATGAGATTCACTTTTGATTCTTTCAGATTCGGGGCAAGCACCTGTGCTATTAATATTGGTAGTTTTGGATTGCAATGGAGCAATTTTTTTCATTGATCTGGATGTGCTCCTGTACCGTTTTGCCTGCATTACCTAATATTTCACTACTTCTTGTTACCTCGGCGGCAATTTATTTTTTTCTTCCAGAAAATTGAAATTAGTGCGACCAGAATAGTTGTTGACGAAAACAAATATAAAACTATATCAGAACTCTTACTTTTTGTTTACCTTACAATATTTATTGATGTATCTCAGTAAAAATATGCTGTCTTTACCTAAAATACCTTGAACATCGGTAGATAATTCATGACTACTATTCTTTTCGAAACAGATTCTACCTGTTTCGCGAATCTCACTAAGCGAAAACTGAACTGAAAAAAAAAATTATCATGAAAAAAGATATTAAAGAAATCACACAAGAGCAAACAATACTATTACACAAGGGACTGACCAACTGCCCACCATGCCGGTATCAATAAGAAGAGCTACCATTGATGACATTATTTGCATGCAAAATGCCAATTTGCACAATTTACCAGAAAACTACATGATGAAATATTACATGTACCACATTTTATCATGGCCTGAACTTTCTTTCGTAGCGACAACCACTGATATCGACTTTGCACAAGAAGAACAAGAAGATGATGATGACTACTTGACACTACAGGATCCAATGGGTAATGACTCTATTAAATTGGATCCAACATATGTCAGCCAAGGTGAGAAATTGATAGGTTACGTCCTTGTCAAGATGAACGATGACCCAGACCAAGCAGGTGAACCAGCAAATGGTCATATCACGTCTCTGAGTGTGATGAGAACTTATAGAAGAATGGGTATTGCTGAAAAATTGATGAGGCAAGCGTTGTTTGCATTGAGGGAAGTTAATCAGGCTGAATACGTATCGTTACATGTTAGACAGTCAAATCGTGCTGCCTTACATTTATACAGAGATACATTAGAATTTGAAGTTTTGAGCATTGAAAAGAGTTATTATCAGGATGGTGAAGATGCTTATTCGATGAAAAAAGTATTGAAACTAGATGAGCTAAAGATATCTAACTTTGCACATCCTAAAAAACTTAAAGATGCAGACGTTGTTGAGGATGATTTGAAAAGCGATTTATTAGAAGATATAATCAAAGAAGGTATGGATAACATTACAGTTTGAACCAAAGCACATAGTATTATTCATGTTGAGATTTTATAATTTTAGGTACTGCATTTCTTAATAAATATAAAGAAAAAACATTTGATGATTTTCAATTGATTAAGAGCGTTTAGAAAAGTTTACTAAAATTGACAAGAAATTAAGGAAGTATTTCATTTTTATTTTGATTAAGTCAGACAATAAAAAAAAAGGTAGCTTGAGTTTTTCCACACCGCAACTAATAAATTAGTCACTCGAGCCAAATGCACTCACGATCATCATAAAAATAAAAGGAAAGAACTTCCTTGGTATCTTTAACTTATGAAATAGAGAAACCAGCAAGGATAAATTCTACAATTATAGAAAATAAGCACTCTTTATATACTCAACTTTGAAAAATTTCAGAAAAAATAACACATAGATCGTTTTCAACGGAAAGTCTATTTACCATAAGTAGGGTTTATACTGTATTACTTGTCTATCTATTCTTCTATAGACTTTTTATATACTACTTTGTCCACTTTCACATCACCATCAATGTACATGTATATGTACAAAGTGCATGTACTGCCTTGAATATCCAACAGGCAAAAACTTGGTACGTTTGAACCATTAATATCAAGTTCCGATATATTAATATCTTCTTCCTTCAAAGATTCTGATTTATCTTTCTCTTCTTCTTTCCCAGCCGTTACTTCTTTCTCATCTTCTTTCTTCTCACTTTGATCTTCTTCATTGTCCTCTTTTTTGTCTTGTTCATTAGCCTTTACCGCAGTAGTTTCATCCTCTTTTGAGTGAGTATCTCGTTTTACCTGGCTATTAATATTCTGGAGGTTTTCATTCATTACTGGCCAGTCAGAACTGAAGGCACCTGTACAACTACCAGGATTAACAAAAAACTTCCCTTCCAATGTGTAAGCTTCGACATTGTGAGTACCACCCCATAACATAATGTCTACATCTAACTGACGTGCTAATGTTAGTAGCGACAATGGATCATTTTTAGGTACCATTGTATAGCCGCTGCAACATCCAATCTTAAAATTACCTTCTTTAATAATTGCATTCATTGGGATTTCGACTTTGTTGTCCTTCCCCTCGTTGAATTTTATCATTGATTCATCGAATTCCCCACGTACAATTGTAACATTTGTTGAAATATCTTTGCAAAAATTCAGGAACTCCAGAGACTTTGTACTATTACCTAATACAGCCACATGGGATATCTTGTCTGGTATACTCAGTAGCTTTTTGAACTTGAGAGGTATATCCTGTTTAAAGAAAAGGAAAAATATACACTATCCTGCGTATGTCAGGTGTGGTGTAAAATAAAGAAATGTTAGTAGATGTAAATATTTATTTGACTTATAAGGCAACAAATGTATCATACAATTGCTCTACTTGGAATATATGCATCACTTAATGCTAATACTAGCATATTTTTTTGTATTTTATCAGTTAGTTCTCTTGGTGCTATGTTACCGTTTCCTTAATTTATATAACTTATATTTGTATTCATTTTTTATTTTTTCGATCTCGCATGGTTTATTGAAAAGCAGAAATAAAGTAACGTCAGTGACAGATCTCTATTGAATTTTTTTAATCACTTATTTACAAGGTGCTGAATATTTACAAAATATATGTATCTATATAAATTCTTTACCGCCCATGTATGGTCTTAAACAGAGAGGTATCTGTATTTTATCCGTTTTTGGATCGTAAAAATTCTCTACAATTGCTAATATTATTCTTGGAATTGCCATAGCCGTACCATTTAAAGTATGAACATATTCCAATTTCCCCGTCTGTGAATTCCTAAATTTTGTATTTAATCTTCTACTTTGAAAATCTTTACAGTTAGAAGTACTACTTACTTCTCCGAAGGAACCTCTACCAGGCATCCAAACTTCAATGTCATATTTCTTATAGGCAGGATTACCTAAGTCATCACTTGGCATATTAAGTACCTGAGCACATAAACCCAGACTTTCCACAATCTCAGTTTGAAAAGCCATTAAATCCTCTAATAATGCATCACTGCGCTCTGGTATGCACCAGCAAAATATTTCCACTTTACTAAATTCGTGAACTCTATATAAACCCTTTGTATCTTTTCCTCTAGCACCAGCTTCAGCTCTAAAACATCTACTAAGCCCCACGACCTTCTTCTCACCTTTATCAGATAGGTCTATCATATCATTAAATCCTAACGCAGCTAAAGTAATCTCTGCGGTGGCGACTAATCCGACATCCTGTCCTTCAATGGCATATATCTGTTTTTCACCGTTCATATCACGAGGTCTAAACCCACATGCATCAATAATAGGTAATCTTGCCAAACTTGGTGGAATCACAAATTCTGCACCAAGCATTTTGGTTGCCATATCGGTTGCATAATTGATTAACGCTAATTCTAACCTGGCGGCATCGTTAAGAAGGTAGTATGATGATGTACCAGTTGTTGTAGATGCACTCTTAAGATCAATCAAATTTTTACGTTCCATTATTTCTACGTGAGATAATGATTCATCTTGTACTAAGTTTTCTCTTTTGTTTATCCATTTAACTATTTCCGGGGAACCAGATAAGGGTACCGATTCATGTAAGGTATTTGGTAATGATGCAACCGTATCTAAAATTATATTATTGAGATCAGATATTTTATTTGTACGTTCTTGATATAATTGTTTTAACTGTTTGAATTCAGGTAATAAAATTGATAGATCTTGCGTTTTATTTTTATTTGATTTAACTTGAAGTTCCAAATATTTTCTTCTTCGTTGTATTGTGTTAATATCTTTTTTCCATTGGTTAAGTGTTTCATATTGTTTTGGTAATAATGATAATTGAGTTAAAAGTTGTTGCTCTGATATTAATTTTCTATTTTTAATTGAATGTTCATATTGAGGAATATTTTTAATTATTGATTTAATATCAAATTGTGGTTTTCTCAGAAAATCTACAGCTGGAGTTGGTATTATTGAAGAAGAATATTTACGTATTCGAGAGACCCTTGATAGCATATTTGTTATGCTGAGATATAGTTGTTGATAATCTTTGGAGCTTCCTCCCTTTCTAATACATATTAACTTTTTTTTCTAGTCAAGGGCAAAAAAAAATAAAGAACTAAGTATTGAAATTTTAATTTAGATAGAAGATTCATGCATAAAAATTAAGATAATAATATAAAGAAGATTATATAAGTATTAGTATTTTTTAATATATAATAATATAAGGGTTAATTTAGAATCTTAATTTAGAGAAGAACCATTGGTTCTTACCAGCTTGATGTCTTTCTTCAAAAGCCTTCTTGATGACTTTCTTAGCTTCTTCACGTTGAGAAGGTTGTTCGAAAGTTTCAGTGGTAACAACAGATTTGAAAGATTCAACATCTAAAGTGTATCTAGTTGGTAATAGATGGTTGTAGTTGATGACCTTTATGAATGGCTTAATCTTTGTTCTCTTAGCGATTTTCTTAGCACCGTGCTTCTTGGTAACCTTTAATGGATATCTTTCGATACCAGCAACTAAAGCATGACCATAAGAGTGAGATTTAGAACCTTCGTCATGTGGTTTAACGATGACGACCTTCTTACCGGCGTAACGACCACGGACAACGACAGCTATAGGTAAAAATGAATATAATATAACGTATAGAAAATACGATAATTAAAACACAATTGTTAGTAAACTAGAAAAGAAAAAAAGTTATTTTGTGGAATCATTGTTCATTGCACAGGTACTTCAAAAAAAAAAAAAGGAAGAGATTTGATTCCTTAGGATGTGATTGTAAATGAATAAGAGCACGATTCAATCTTGAGATATAATAAGGCCCCCGTAAAAAAAATTAATTCAGTATTTCTAATTTGCATTACCCATAACAATGAAAATGTTTCAATAATCCACTAAATTGAGAATCCATGATGCGTATACGTACCAACTTTACCAGCTTTTAAGAACTTAGCCATTTTAACTTGGTGATGTATCTATTTGAATTTGCGACTCGTTAAGTAGAAATAACCCAATTTTTAATATATATATAATTTTAATACACCAATTTGCTATATAGATATGAAATTAGTTCTCTAGATTATGTTTGCTTCGGTGAGTTTGTCAGATGGGGTGGGGGTGCCAACAATGACATGACAGGCCGTATAGAGCTTAGAACAGTAGACTCGGTGGCTCCACCAAGTTTCTCACTAAGCTAGGCTCAGAAACACAAACAAACACACTGCACGTTGTGCCAGCAAACGACGCACGGACAGAAAAATACGAAATTGAAAATTTCAAATAAAAAAATTAAAAAACGCAAAGATATTACCATATAATGTAGTGTCTGGGTTCATATATGCAATGTCTGGGTCTTTTACAGTCTAACACGACAACCCGTGCTCGGGCCAATGAAATCCCAACATTTTCGGCCCCTCCACACGTTACTCGCTCTGAAAACATAAATTTGCCCGGCTTTCGCTATTAACCCCTACAAATGCTCCCACAACACGCAACTCCGCGGCAACGTATATAAAACAGCAGTAATTAGTAACCACACAACCAGGTTTTTATAATCAGAAACTAGATTGTGCACCGTACAGGCAACACATATAGAAAGAGAGAAGCGAATATATTTTTATATATATATAGTTATTTGATGTCCAACCAGAATAAAAGAGAAATATCAATAATAGGTGCTGGGATTATAGGTTGTTCTACTGCTTACTATCTTACAACACATTCAAGTTTTAATCCAGAAACTCATCATATCACAATTTACGAGGCAAACGATGTTGCTTGTGCTGCTTCTGGTAAAGCTGGTGGTTTATTAGCTTCATGGGCATTTCCTTCTCAAATTGGTGCTTTATCATTTGCCTTGCATAGGGAACTCGCGTTAAGATTCGATGGAGGCGCGCAGTGGGATTATAGACCTTTGGAGACTATTTCGTTAGAGGCAGATATTAGAAGTGCAAATTTAGAAAAATTAGAAAGAAAGAAAGGTAGTTATGCATTGAATGTGCCGCCGCCAAAAAAGGCTAGAAATCGTAAAAAAGAATTGGAAAGTTTACAAACAAAACAAAATTTGAAAAAAATATTAGGTGATGGTACTACCGATGTTAATGACGAAGATAAAATTATATCAAGTAGTGATGATGAAGATTATGAGGAAGATGAAGTTGAAGTTGAAGAAGACGAAATTAGATCAGATGGTGAGGATTCAATTGATAGCTTAAAGGATAAATTACATATTAGTGAAGAATCATTAGCACAAAAAAATACATTACCACCTGATTTAAATTGGATTGAAAAATCTTTAGTTGATGATTGGTCTTCTTTAGGTAATATTGAATCAACTGCACAATTGCATCCATATAAATTTACACAATTTATGTTGAATAAAGCTATAGAATCTGGTGCTGTTGATCTTGTCTATGGTAAAGTTACTGAAATTAAAAGAGATGAAACTACAAATAAAGCAATTGGTTTATCTTATATACCAATTGAATCAAAAAATGATAAGAATAAAGTATTACCAGGAAATAAAAAGACAACAAATACAAATTCTACTTCTGAGGAAGAAACAATCTTTGAAGTATTCGATGTGGAAGATATTATTTTAACCGTTGGACCATGGACTTCTAAAATTTTACCAGATTGTCCAATTTCGGGTTTAAGAGCACATTCTATAACGATAAAACCAAATGATGTTAAGCAAATTTCACCATTTGCCATCTTTACAGAATTGAAAATTGCTGACACAGAATATTTTTCACCAGAAATTTATGCAAGAAAGGATGAAGTTTACGTTTGTGGTGAAGGTGATACATTGATTAATTTACCTGAAGCAACAGATAATGCGTCAGTAAATAATGAAAAATGTCAAGAATTGTACAATTATGCATCAAAGTTATCAAAAAATTTACAAGAAGGTTATATTTTACGAAAACAAGCATGTTACTTACCTGTTTTAAATGTACCTACTTCATCGGGACCTCTTATTGGTGAAACTAATGTAAGTAATTTATATCTAGCAAGTGGTCATTCATGTTGGGGTATAAATAACTCCGTTGTTACAGGTAAATTACTATCAGAAATTATATTTGACGGTGAAGCTAAATCGGCTCCAATAGATAAACTTGATCCAAAATTATATTTTGACGCTAGAGTATTGTAAATATTTTCATGTATAACTATAAATAAAATAAATAAATAAATAAATAAATAAATAAATAACATTAACAGCTTTAGATAATTTTATTCAATTGGCGAATGGCCGTTCGTCAATTAGAGAAAAACAGGGATTTCATGAAAAAAAAAAAAGTTAAAAAAGGGGATACCGCGATGAATATAAATAGAGAAACAAAGAGAGAATATGGCAATTAATGATCTATTAGAATAGAACTGCCCAGGCACATCAAGCTGAATATTTTCCTAAAATGTTAAGAACCGTTTCATCAAGTTTAAGAACTACAAGATTGCTATCTTTAAACACCACAGCAATTAGAACCAAGGTGACATTACCAGATTTAGACTGGGATTTTGGTGATCTTGAACCTCATATCTCTGGTCAAATCAACGAATTACATTACAAGAAACATCATCAGACTTATGTCAACGGATTTAACACAGCAGTTGAACAATTAGCTGACCGTAGTGCTCAATTAGAAAAGGAACCAACACCAGCTGTCGCTAGAGAAATTATTGCTTTACAACAAAATTTAAAGTTCCATGGTGGTGGTTACACTAATCATTGTTTGTTTTGGAAGAATTTAACACCTGAAAAGAATGGTGGTGGTCAGTTACCAAAGGATACGAAGTTAGCCCAGGCCATCAATGAACAATTCGGTTCATTGGATCCATTAATCAAGTTGACCAACGAGAAACTAGCAGGTGTACAAGGTTCCGGATGGGCATTTATAGTCAAGAATTTAGAAAACGGTGGTAAATTAGATGTTGTTCAAACATACAATCAAGATACGGTTACAGGCAAATTAATTCCATTGGTAGCCATCGATGCTTGGGAGCATGCTTACTATTTACAATACCAAAATAGAAAAGTTGACTACTTCAAAGCTATTTGGAATGTCATCAACTGGGAAGAGGCTGCCAGAAGATTTGAACAGAACTCTATCTAATATAATACAATATAATACAATATGATATAATATAACTATATAAAACAAACCCATTCACCCTCGTACCGTCGATAATATATTCACCGAAATACCCGTTTGGGTCATCACCGTTAAACGACCATATTTAAACGAGAACTTTCCCGTCGTAAAAAACAATTTCACAGCGATAAAAACGGCCCACGGGAAATAAGGGAATTAATTTTAATCAGCAAACACATTTATTCGTTTAGTACAGTTAAACGAATTATTACTATACTATACTATACTCATACAATAACTTTATACCGGATGACAGATTTAGACTCGAAAACCGATGTTTTTACTAACAAACACACTGGGGCTTAGTTAATCAGTGGTATCTTTAATATGGAATACTCGCATCTGTCTTTTTCATTTTTTTTAATCATATTCATATTTTAGAACGATACAGTAATAACAGATCCTAAAGGTAATGTTTCAGTTTCTTGTCTACCTGTTTTCTTTGCTTTCGTTATTTCCTTTCTTTTCTGGTACAAACTAATTTTTATTTTTTCCTTTGGGTTTTTTTTTTTTTTTTGTTCCTTCTTGATATACCTCCAGGAAATATATAAATTAAACCAATTTTTTTTTTGACTAGTATTAGTTTTCTCGATTCTTATTTTCTTCTCTTATTTTTTTTTTCAATTTAATTTTAATTGTTATCTATAAAAATAAACTCAACTTTTCAATCCAACTATAACCCTTCCTCATTTTTTCAAAGATGTCTGATTCAACATCAACGTCAGTTGTATCTGAGTTATTCTCATATGCAAATTTAGCATTAGCTCAATTTTTATCATTGCCGCTATCTCAAAGATTATCTATTATAATATTAACGCCTTTTATATATAATTTAGTATGGCAATTCCTATACTCTCTAAGAAAAGATCGTCCACCAATGGTCTTTTATTGGATTCCATGGGTTGGTAGTGCTGTTTATTATGGTCAAAAACCATATGAATTTTTTGAAGAATGTCATCAAAAATATGGTGATATTTTCTCTTTTGTCCTTCTAGGTAAAGTTATGACCGTTTATTTAGGTCCAAAGGGTCATGAATTTATCTTTAATGCTAAATTAGCTGAAGTTTCCGCTGAAGCTGCTTATTCTCATTTAACTACCCCGGTCTTTGGTAAAGGTGTTATCTATGATGTTCCAAACAGTAGATTAATGGATCAAAAGAAATTCGTTAAAGGTGCTTTAACTAAAGAAGCTTTTGAAAGTTATGTCCCATTATTCGTTGAAGAAATTTACAAATATTTAAGAAACTCTAAAAATTTTAAGATTAACGAAAAGAGTTCTGGTAAAATTGATGTTATGGTTACTCAACCTGAAATGACTATTTTCACCGCTTCAAGAACTTTATTAGGTAAAGAAATGAGAGATAAATTAGATACCGATTTTGCTTATATGTATACCGATTTAGACAGAGGTTTCACTCCAATTAACTTCGTCTTCCCAAACTTACCATTACCAAACAATAAGAGAAGAGATCATGCTCAAAAGACTATTTCTTCAACTTATTTATCCTTAATTAAACAAAGACGTGCTAACAATGATATTCAAGATAGAGATTTAATTGATACTTTAATGAAAAACTCTACTTATAAAGATGGTGTTAAAATGACTGATCAAGAAATTGCTAACTTATTAATTGGTGTTCTTATGGGTGGTCAACATACCTCTGCTGCAACCTCTGCTTGGGCTTTATTACATTTAGCTGAAAGACCTGATGTTCAAGAAGAATTATACAAAGAACAAATGCGTGTCTTAGATAATGATACTAAAGAATTGACTTACGATTTATTAGAACAAATGCCATTATTAAATCAAACCATTAAGGAAGTCTTAAGATTGCATCATCCATTACATTCTTTATTCCGTAAAGTTATTAAAGATATGCAAGTTCCAAATACTTCATACGTTATTCCAAAAAATTATTACGTTTTAGTCTCTCCAGGTTACACTCATTTACAAGAAAAATATTTCCCACAACCAACTGCTTTCAACATTCATCGTTGGGATCATGACTCTGCTTCATCATACTCCGTTGGTGAAGAAGTCGATTACGGTTTCGGTGCTATCTCTAAAGGTGTTTCTTCTCCATATTTACCATTCGGTGGTGGTAGACACAGATGTATTGGTGAACATTACGCTTACTGTCAATTAGGTGTAATTTTATCTGTCTTTATTAGAACTTTTAAATTCAAATATCCAACCCCAGAAGGTACTATTCCAAAATCTGATTTCACCTCTATGGTCACTTTACCAACTGGTCCAGCTTATGTCTGTTGGGAAAAGAGACATCCAGAACAAAAATACTAAGTTTTATCTTCTTCGTTTTTTTTAACTTAACACATTCTCCCTATTTATTTATTTTATTTATCCTTTTTTTCATCTAGTAACTATTTATCTATTTATTTACTTTATTTATAAACAAACTGCAATATGGACGAAATTTTATTTCTCACACAATTAACTAATTCAAATTCGCCAAGTCCGAGCGCCTTTAAACATTTATATCAGCTTGGTAGTAAGAAACGAATTGGAAACGTTATAGAAGAATACAGTATTATATTAAAATTAAAATTAAAATTATATGAATAAAAACCAATATCAGAACCAACTAGTTGTAAATAAAATAAAAAAAAATAAGTAAAATAAATAAAACAGAAAAAAATACCATAAACATCACACTGTAAGAATCTTATCACAAATTAACACCAAAGGAATAATTATAAAAATTTAAATATTGTTGAGTTTCTCTCAATTGCATCTCATTAATCTTTTGAGGTTCCAATTGTCTACTTAACGTTTCGTTAATAGAAATACTCAAATCGCCTCTATTACCGGGTTCTTCCGTATCACCCATTATGTACATAGATTGTTGTTCAATATCTAGTGGCATTAAAACGGAGGATGCGGAGGAAGAGGACATAGACGTTATTGATGATGCAGAATTCCTTTCTTCATTTACAATTTCAACTGCATGTTCGTTATTATTATTAGTAGCAGTAGTAGTGGTGGTGGTATCAAAATTTAATTCAAGTGAAGAATTCGAATTTGAATTAGATAGAGATAGTAGTGATTCTGGTGATGGGTTTATTATAGTACTATTTGGGTTTGAAATTATGCTCGTGACATCATTATGTTTAGTTACTTGTGGTGCCAATGCTACTAGTTGAGAATTATTATTATTATTATTAGATGCTTGTGGTTTGCTTGTTGACGCTGTGATCTCTTGTTTAGGTTTTCTTGGTTTATATTTTCTTTTTGGTCTTTTGTAACCTTTAAAGTTATCAGAATTCATTATTAGTTTATTGTCACCATATTTTGATAAAACATCATTTCTATTTGTATTAGTGGCAACAATAACCATTGCTTCTAGAGCTTCCTTATTTAAAAGAACTTTTGGTTCAACAAGACTCTCTGCTGTTGAAATAAACCTTGAATGACCCGTTGAAGTCTTAATCATTTTCAATTTATTATTCGTTTTACGTTTATTTGTCTTTGATTTAATATCTTGTAAATATACTTCTGATACAGATTTACAACTACCTGATTCGATATGATTTTTAATCCAAAGATCAGTATTTTCAAAAAATTCATTACATTGAGAACAATGACCACTAGATTTATTACGGTCAGTAGGTCTTACACCTTGTGGGTAACTGAAATGTCTTGATTTTAGATGTGTTTTATATGTATCACGTCTACTAAATCCTCCGGAGTTGTGACAGCGTAGTTCTGGTGGAGCAGTAGAATCAAAATATGGACAATGATAAGCTTTTTCGATAGCATGTTTCTTGATATGACGGGTCAAATAACCTCTAATTTTAAATTTGGCGTCACAGTAATGGCAAATAAAAGAACCTAAATCGTCGTCATTAGTTACAGTAGCAGTTAATGGAATTGCATTTGCTGTTGTATTTTTCAATAATTCTAATTCATTTGGTGAATTATTGTTACTTTGTGGAGAAATTGGCAATAAGTTATTGCTATCATTTTTTATGTTGATATTTTGAATATACTGTTGATGAGGATATGATTGATAATATGGAGAGGTTTGAGTCACTTGCGAGATAACTTTACCATCTTGAGTAAACTGCACATTTATTGGGGTATTAATAGAAGAGGAATCCAAATTTAATGAGCATGGTGTTATGGTTTGTAAGTGATCTTCGACATTTTCCAATGACAAATCTTTATTTATATTATGTTTTTTTGGGAACAGAGATTGTGTAGATATAGATTTTTTTAGATTAGTCTGTTCAGCATCCCCTGATGATAAAGTCGTTTTTGTTTCATTTGTAGTTATGGATTGGGGTACAATAAAGTTAACTAACTGTTTAACTAATTTCCAGTATGAAGTAGATTCGGTGTTATCATTGCTCTTGTTTTCATTGAATAGTTTTGATAGGAAAGGCATTCTTTATATCTTTGTCACTTTAACAGGTAATAAAAAAAAAAAGAAATTTCAAAATAACCAGTGGAGTTAGTGCTATCAGAATATATGAAAAGTGAGTGTAATAAAAAACAAAAAGATAATTAATAAACTGGAGAACTGTTGATACTCTTTTCAGTTATGAAGTATGATTCCAACAATAAAATTTTAAAAAAAAACCGTGAGCAAGTTGTTTGATATATTAGCAAATTATTTGAATAAGTTTCTAAATAAAAAGACAGTGTTAGGCTGAACAATCTTTAAATGAGTGATCCTTTTTTTTGATTGTTTACTGAGTCTTCTGTTTATAGATTGTTTAAATATGGAAACTCAATCATTATTAATCGGAATATTACCATACTGACTCCAAAAAAAAATGATTGAGTTCAAATAAAAATTCTTTTTTTTCTTTTCGTCGTTCTTGAAAAGCAATTCCGGGTAAAAATGGCGGATTTATAGTTCCGCCTTCTCGTTGGAAACGATTAAAATATAAATATATAGACGATTGTATAATATAGTAAAAAGGTTGAATATCAGGTATAGTTTGTGGAGTTACTCGTTGCCTTCATCTCAATGTCTGTGCTGCTATTGGCATCTTCTAGAGTAGGTGGTCGTAACGTGTCTGGTAAGTCTGTGACATCAGAGACATTGGACATCTTGGTTGACAGAATATTGATTTCGTAACCCTGAATCGTCGAGTCTGTGACTACTGAATATGGTTCAATAAACTCATCTTGAATGTCCTCGTTACTTCTATCATACTGTAGTGAATTGGCTGTGGGATCGGAAGATAGTTTTAGGTAACTGGCCTTCTCCTTTTGTTGATATCTGAAGTAATTGTAATATGAGACGTCCAATAAAATTATTCCAACACCTATCCAATTATAAATACCACTTATTCTTTCATGTAGTAACCACATACCGATTAAGATGGTTAAAACTTCTTTCACTATCCCAGCAATGGATAACGTCAAGACTTTTGTCAACTGTAATATGCCGAACTCACAAAATGTAAGAATAAATACATCTATACCTGGAATTATCATCAGCACGCAACCCCTTAGAATAGATAATAAATTCGTATCATTTTCATGAGAAAATTTTATTTTAAATAGATTTGAATGAAATATTCCTGGAATTGGTCTTTCTATTATAAGTGATGTCACTATCAATGTTACTGCCATTATTGGTGCTAATTGATATATTGTATAGATAGGATGTGGTTTCTCACTTGGAATATCTGATTTCAATTCTACCGTAACTTCTTCTGAATTATTGTTATTGTTAATGGAATTATTATTCTCTTCATCATTATAAGAGCTTTTTGGAACGTTTTTCAGTATTAGTTGTGTATATACCCACCTTAACCCAGATAAACAACTACTTGCAAGGACTAAAAGACTTCCAAATATAATGGTGGCTTGATCATGATCATCATCATTGGAATTGTTATTATGTGGCTTGTAAACCATAAGTACCACACCAAAAAACATTATACTAACAATCATACCTAATTTCCAATGAAACTTTTCTAGCTTAAAAAGACAACTGAAAAGAAGCACGAATGCAATACTGGATGATTTGATAATCGTGTAAACCGTAAGAGGAACAAACTTGAAAGAGACATTACTAAACCCAATATCTCCTGCTGTCGCTACTGCTGTAGGTATTATGTATTTCAAATAAAATTTCCAGTCATTACAATGCCTCAGCATTGCCAAATGATCGTTCATATTTATTGAAGTATTCCACCTTTCACGTATCTTTATGTAGATAAAGGATAGTATCCACAACGTTATCTGATGAAAGGATGTCAGCAGAATAGGATATGCAACACCTAGGCCTTTTTTGGGGTCAAACATCCATTTATTATATACTGAAAGTGCAATGGCGCAGAAGTACCATCCTGCAATGTAGACTGCGATTAATTTCCATACAGCCATCTCGTATGCTATTCTTAGTTTTTTTTTATATTTAATGTATAGCTAATTCCAGAAGACAGTAACTATTGTGACTCTGGTGTCTGTGTTGTATTTGTATACTTGGTACAGTTAGCAAATACGGCTGATATTATGTTATAGGAAGATAAATACGACTAAGTCGTGAAACTGAATTTATAGCTTGTGTTGAATGTCTAGCGATGCATACAATGTATTTATTGCACTATTAGTAGAAATTAAGTAAACTGTCATAGAAATCTACTCTAACTTATTATTAGATATAGTATTATTTTCTGGTGCATCGAGTAGACCGAGCAATCGAGCGCACAACGATGAGTACACGGCAGGAAAAAAGACACGAAACTGCAAGAAAATTATATATCAGAGAAGGAAACAACAGACAATACAACTTTTGATTCTCATTATTTTTCGTATCCGCATTGAGGATCTCAAGAATAAGGCTTTGTCAACACCTTAAGTTCATTCCCGACGTAAATCATCGTGTGCGTTTTGCGGGTTCTTTCAAATTACTATGTACTCTATAATTGTTTGTACAGAAAATATGCCTATACTATATAATTGTTTATGTTTTTTTAGTTGGTTGCAGTGGGATAAACGAATTCATTGTTACTTGCTCAGATTCAGAAGTTTGGATACTCGGATTACTACTTAATATTTCTGGCACCGAACCATCATCATGATCCCTTTCTTTGTTTGATGCGTTAGCTACATTGCTAGCTACATTGCTTAATGACGGTGTTGAACTTTGTTCGCGATTTTGTAATTCTCTTGCTGAGTTTGCAGTTACTTCTAATACAGTCTCATCAAACAAGTCGAGATTGGTTGGAGATGCTGATGCCTGCTCAAAATCCCCAAAATCGTCTTCGTCTTCGTCTTCGTCATTTTCATTTTCATTTTCATTTTTATCGTAATCCTTATTGCTCTCATTATTACTAAGCTTAGAAGACTCTGGAAATGCCTCGCCTGATTTCAATTTATCGTCACTACTTTGTAGTTGAGAGTCAGTTATACGACTTGGCGTCGGTTCATCCTTTACCATATCGAGCAAATCATTTGTCAACACTTCGTTAATTTCGTTGTACCTTGAGTTTGACTTTTGAACGCTAAATGTTCCCTCGGTATCTAGTTCCACTAAATTATTGTCATCAGGGATGCTTGTCGAACTCTCGTCCACCTTCTCAATCTCTTCGTTATCTTTTTGAATTTTTGAATGTTTATCCTTGGATAGTTTTGTTTTATTCTTTCCACTTTTCTTACCACCCCAAAACCATAACTTACTTTTTCCTTTGGATTTACGTTTGTGTTTCTCTTCTTCTTTATTCTTCTTTCCCTCCCTTGGTAGCTCATGTGGAGCAAATTTTGCCAATGGATTAACTTTGAATGATGTTGATAATGACGATCCGTTTGACCATATCGCACTGTCTGAGCCTCGACTGTTTTTCAGACCTTTTGAATCAAATGGCACATTCATATCTACAGTATTTCCCCCTGTATGTATTCTCTCATTAATATCATCATCACTTTCATCATATAATATACTGTTCCATGATATTCGGCAAGGTTCAAGCCTAGATAATTCTGAGCATGCAAAATTATACAGTTTTTGATCTGTAGTTTCTGTTGGTCCTATATTATTCCCCTCGTGAACTAGCATCCTGTCCTTACTTGGATCATGAGTTTCAACTTCTTTTGAAGGTGTCTTCGTGGGTGAAGTGGATCGCGATTTATGACTCCATGAGAAAATCACAGGTGCTTCCATTTCCAAGGCTGTTGACTTAGGTAAAGTCGAACTGGCCCTTTTCTCTTGTTCAAACCACTCTCCACTAATTGTACAAATTTTCAAACTTAATTTATTAGCTTTTGCAGATAAATTTATTTCTTGAGATGGTCCAAAAAGATTATTCATTAACCTACGCGTTCCTGACAGCTCATCCAACAGTTGAAACAAGCTAGAGTTCTCATGGTTGTTATCTATGTTCACCTCATCTGGGATTAGCTCATTCAGTATGCCATCAATGTCGATGTGATCATTTTTCTGTTCAGTTGTCATAGTATTCTCAGGCTTTCTTTCTCTCTATCTCTCTTTTGTCTTTGGATAGATACCATAAAACAATGTAACGACTAGCTTAATTACAGTTCGATAGTCAGATCTTTATGCATTTTTTATCTTGTGTATATTTTCAACTTAACTTTACTTTCCACTGTTTCAATTAGTGGGGCCTATAGTGGACGGAAAAAACTTACATAAGAAATGAATATATATTCGAAACAGACACATACACTAAATTTTTAAGTAATAAAAAGATACAATCTTCAACGTCATCCCAGCTAAAGAAAGAACTTACAAGATGCTAAAGACAAGCCTACCCCAATTCCCAGAAAATAAGGTTTCGATCGCATTATATGACAATGTATCCAATATCGAAGAAATACGATCAAAGATAACGGAATTGCCTTATGCCATTATTGACGCTACAACTATTTGCTCAGTGGAACAACTCATGTCTGCGCTCTATAGGGTCATGGTTGAACAAGCATATAATAAATTGAGAACAAGAAGTCTACATTCTGAGCTCTTACTATGCCTCTCACCGACGTCTAACATTGGCGATGCCTTCAAGAAATTTGGAATTAAAGAGCACAGTAAACAAATGATAGTGGTGCAAATTCATAATAGCGATAGTAACGAAACGGGATCAACTATCATTAACGGCGACGAACTAGAATTCAATGATGAAAACTTGGTCAAATTTTATGACGAAACGTTATTAAGAAAGGTATGTGTTCATTACTTAAAAATACAGCTTTACTAAATTAATCGACATTACTAACTAACTAACTTTTTTTATCAGATATATAAATTGGATAAATCGTTTAAGCCTGAATCAACTGCAGAGCTATCAAGAGCATTGGTTGATGCAATTCAGTTGAGAGGTTTGTGAAAATACAACGATAATTTGAATGTGCATGCTCATATTGCATAGACATGAAGAAGCCAGGCATTGTAACATATCCTTTCAGAGAAAATCCTTAAGAGCATATTTTTGTTAACAAAATGTAATTAGAAAATATATACAGATAAGTACTTTCTTTTATTTATTGACAAAATGAAAAGATTAGAATTTTAAAGTAATAATTATAAACTGAAAACTACATATGGTATCCATCAACCTTGTTAAAGTTAGCAAAATGATTAACTAATTCAAGCTCAGTAGAAAGTGTATCATATCTATAATTAATTCTAATGTCAGGGACGTTAGTCTTTACCACGTCATTGCCCTCAACACCTTCCTTTTCAAAATCTCTTCCAATCCAGTGAACTTTAATCTGGCCTTCCCAACCACTTTGCAAAACAGAGTTTCTTGCAAGTTCACACATATCAACATTCGATAATTTGTAAATTTGAGCCGCAACAGAATATTCCTCAATCAATGGTTCTCTAGTATACGAGAATTGCAATGGATCATCCGTAGATAAAGAAACATTTAATCCTCTCTTGAAATATCTAGGGAAGGGGTTTTTATCATATGTTAAAAACAGCGCATTATTAGATAATGGAGACATAGCAATACCAATTTGATCTAAGTAATATAAGTATTGAACGAAAGGTACTTTTCTTAATAAGATACCATGAGAAATACCCTGGGCTAGCAAGTAGGCTGAGACTAAATGTTCAGGATCACCGGCTTCACCACAATGTGGTCTTAATACTAAAGTGTTAAAGCCCCTCTTTGCTCTCCATTGATTCAATGAAGCCATACTAGAATATAAGTAATATAAGTAATAAGAATATGGAGGATTTTGCGCAGCTTCCCATAAAGATGGTTTGGGATATTTTCTGTGAAAACGGCGATCAACTTTAGATTCATCATCAACGGAATCGAAACCAATTACTCTTTGTAGAAATACATGCAATTTTGGATGAGATTGTGGGTTCTTCGTCACTTCAAATAATGGTTGGAATAGGTTTCTGCAGACATCATTGAAATTTTGAACAAGACCTGTTTTCTTGTAAATGTCATATAAACGAGGAATTTGAATTAACCAACGAACATTATGAGATATGACTTTATTGTCAATGACCCAGTTAGCTAATTTATCCCATTCATCCAAAGATCTACCGTAAATGGAAATTCTGTACTCACAGTTTTGATACTTGGAGTTTTCTAAATCGAAAAGAACTTGTTTCGTAATTTCAGCAAGATAGCTACCCTTGATATAGTTATTTGTCTTTAAAAATATTTCTCTTAAACGAGACTCACCAATAGGATTATATTTCAAGTTGAATTTATCAAATCTATGAAACGTATCCTTATGAGCATGCATATCCAAGGTATCAATAGACAAATCGTAACCAGTCAAATTCAATGAACGGAATACCTCGTCTAGAGTTAATACTTTGCCATCTCTGAATATAACCTTTTCGTCTTTAGAATGCCTCAATTTATGTTTGATGAAACGTAAAAGATGCTTTTGATTCATACAAGCAGAGTGGTGAACGTGAGTATCCACTTTTCTGACATTGTAGAAATCTCTATGTGGATTTCTCTTGGAGACACTTGTCTCCTGGTATTCATTCAATAGGTAATATAAATTCCAACGAGCTTCAAGATATTGCAATCTTCTAAAAGCAAAAGATTTAGCAGGTCCATCAGAGGAAATGGAAATAATCTTCTCTAAATCCAAATAATAATCACGTAGAGTTGGGATATTGGCAATTGTATCTTTTGCATCACCAATCTTA
Source organism: Jamesozyma lodderae (assembly GCA_030571655.1). Lineage (NCBI taxonomy): Eukaryota > Fungi > Ascomycota > Saccharomycetes > Saccharomycetales > Saccharomycetaceae > Jamesozyma > Jamesozyma lodderae. The sequence goes on along the minus strand of JAJLYF010000017.1, from coordinate 41,627 downwards.
TGAACAATATAGGTATCATCATCATTTGTTGAGAAGCCCCATGTAGTGTCCTCGCCAGGGATTACACAATCATCAAAGTTGAAGACTTCGTTATCAGGTTTATTAGTAACAGGAATGACAGTTTTTGTCTCGGCATTATAGGATGGTTTTGGAGGTGGAGGGTACACAACCCAATCTGGTTTATTTTTGGGGTTCTGGTCATTTCTTTGACAAGACAAATCTTGATATTTGGCTCTCATATTCCTACAGTCTTGAACTTTAGAGTATAAATCAATCAACTCTGGTGATGGATCATCCAAGAATTGTTGAGCGGCATCCTCTGCTAACATACCCATTTTATACAAGGTATTATTATTTTTAGATTTACCATCAGGGCCTGCATCTCCAGCAGTAGCCGTTTCCCAGATAGGTCTTGGAGGGTCAGGTACAGTATGTTGAGCGCTAGTAGATAAAGTTCTCGATTTCTTACTCGATGTGCTACCAGGGATACCACAATTAGTGAAATGAGATGGTTGTTCCATTATGGCAGAACTGATGTCATGTTCATCCACTGCAATTTGTTTCGAGTTATTTTCTAAAAGTTGCTGGTTTTCATGATATGAAAAGTTGGCATTTGTACCAGAGAGATCGTCCTCATCGGGCGTTTGGCTTGGTTCAATGGGTTGTAAGTCTGCTGGTTTAGGGGCATCTTCCGTTCTAATATCTTCATTTAGTGATAGCGCAGAAGCAGCTTCCATAGCATCATGCGATGGGGCAGCCTCGAGAGATAAGTCGGAGAAGTTGCTAGCAGACTGGTCAACGTCCAAATTAGACATAGTACAATTTAATTTGGTTCTTAACTTTTTATTGGTTTTAAAACTGAGGTAATAAGAATATTTTTAATTCTTACCTGCTCACAGTTTAGCGGTGATCGATATATATTTTATGTAAGAGTCAAGATGCCCAAGGATATACCCATCAGTTAACTAATCAAAAACTGTAAGTGTTATAAATGCTACAAAAATTTACCAGATAAACGTGTTGTGCCAGAAAAAAAAATTTTTGAGGGTCCGAAGAATTCCTAGGGGATCATATTTACCCTAGGGTTCTTTTTTATTTTTGCTAGGTCTTTTATAAAACTTGGATTCTCGAATTAAAAAATAAGTTAGGGCTTTGTGTATCCGGGCATTTGTTTGCTATTTCCAGTTTGGGACATCATTTCTTAATTTTCGTAATTCAACGAAATCTTCAGTGTCAATTATATTGTGACATCGCCAATGGGCAAGTAAAACACAGAAATAAAAGAGTATAAAGGTTGAGTTGGGAGTTGCAAAAGGAAAGGTTTCTTTGAATTAAGAATTTAGTAAACTGTGAAGGAATATAGAACAGTACTATTACATTTTAGTACCAAGAACTTTATTTTTAAATTACTCAATGGATTACGACTATTTGGAACCAGGGTTTGATAGTTCCACATTGAAGGTGGCTGATCTTAAAAGGATATTACTAGAAAATGACGTTGAAGTTCCTGCAGGTGCAAAGAAAGGAGCATTGAAACGTTTGTACAGAGAACGTATCCAATCAATTTTACCGGAACTAAGAGAAAAATACAAGAACGTTAAACCCAGTGATGATGGTATTACCTCTGTTTACACTGAAGGTGTAAACAAGAAAAGAAATAGAGATCTTATGGATGATGAGGAGCATAGTTTTCAAGAGTCATCTGGCAGCGGTAATGCATCGTCTAATGACGGTTTCTCTAACTCAGGATCATCCTCATCAGCTTCATCTTCATCTTCATCTTTATCTTCATCTAAAAGTTCCTCTCCATCTAAGGATGTTGACGAAAACCTTAATGAGCAACCTAAAACTCCTGACATTAAGAAGAGGAAAAGGGATCTTTCAGGTAAGACTCCAATACAGGACAAAATAAAACGAAAGGCTAAGCATAAGAAATTTGATACAGATAGCTTTATAATGGATGTCTCAGTATCTGATGATGACTCTGATATATCTATGGATGATCAAGAGCCCTTAAGTACTAAAGAAAATAGTGTGCCAAGAAGTGAATCTAATCCTGGAACCAGGGAGGGTTCCAAGACATACGATTTCTCCTATAGGAAAGTAAATACTCTTTCACCAAACTTGGATAATTTGAAGGTGTCAGCAACTTTTGCAGAACAACTGAAAACGGCATTAAAGGAAAATAATAACAAGAGAGATTTATCAAATAAAGAATCTGATTATCATACTAATCCATTTGATAGTGGCATTGAATCTGGTAGTGAAAACCCTTCAGATTCGAATTCAGATTCCCATTTGAAGTTTTCTAATGCTCAGAAACAACCTATACCCCTATCGCAAACGATACCGACAGATGAATTCACAATACTCCCAAGATTGCCATTATCCGAGAATAGTGCTCACCAAAGTCCACAAGAAGTAGAACAAATTGTCGTTCCAGGCAATGAACGAGAAACCCCTACTGATGATAGGGAACTTGTAGAGATCATTGATATTGATTCAACAGGAGAGGAAAACGAGAATGAACAACCTGTTAGTCCTGAAGGGTCATTACCTGATGAACATGTTGTTGAGGACTCCTTCAGTCGTGGTCAAAATAGGGTGAATAGAATTTTTGAAAATGAACATAATGGGCTCCAAAAGAATAACAGTAGTTACACAAGCGATCAAGAGCTAATTCCAACCATACGAACTCCCGAATTACCTGAGGAACAGGATGTCCTGAATGCTTTAAGTCGTGTAGACAAACTGAAAGAAACGATTTCTTCAGAATCAGCTTCAAAAAATACCACAGCATCTGAGATAGAAGAAATTGAAGATGACGAGTCCAGTAGACACATCGATGATGACTCAAAGAAAGAAGAAATTGAAGAAATTGTATCCATTAAGAAACGTTTAGCTCAAAATCCAAACACCTTCTCTATTTCAAAATACATTGCAAGGGCTTTCCTTGTAATTGTAACAAGTATACTACTTGCCATCCCCATATTCTTTGGGTTATGGTATCGAGAACAGAGAATTTTAGTAGGATATTGTGGCAAAGAAGTTCCATATCATGGACTTGCGCATTTTTATCCGGATTACAAATATTTGCCTGAAATTGATGCTTTTCTAGAAAACTATAAACCAGATTGTATCCCTTGTCCAGAGAATTCGATTTGTTATCCATATATGGAAATGAAATGTAAGCCGGACTACACATTGCAGAAATCAAAATTAAGTCTCTTCGGTTTGATTCCAGTTAGTGACTATTGTGTTAAGGATGACAGAAGAGATCAGTTGGTGAAAGAGGTTGTGAAAAAGTCATTAGAGTTTTTAAGAACTAAAAATGCACAATTTTCATGTGGTGATAGCACAGACGACATAGCTAGTGGTATTTCCCTACAGGAGTTATATGATATATTTGGTGAATCAAAAGCACCATGGATTGGTACAGATGAATTTGAAGATATCTGGGAACAAGCAGTAGAAGACTTGAAAAATGAGCCAGAGATTGTTTGGAGGCAAGTGAGTATTGAATTTTTTTTGAAATATCATGAACAGAATAATTATACTAACAAATTAAAATATTATATACAGTTACTCGACGATGGATCTAACATTTCTAGAGACTCCGACGACAAAGTATCCACCCATGAAGTTCACGGGAGGAATGGACATTTTCAACAAACAACCAGAGAGAAAAAATACGAATATCTTCGATCAACATCCAAGAAATACATTGGTTTGAAATGTAAATTTGAAAGGGAAATTTATCAAACCTATAGGAAATATAGGTATTTTATATGGGTCATTGTAATTTCATTGATAATCTCCAAAGTTATCGAACATAAATTAAAAAATTATTTTAGAGAAAAAGCGAAAATCGCAGATTTAACAAAGAGGACAATAGAAAAACTAAAAAAAAATAAAATGCAGGATAATTCTAAACCATATTTAAGTACTGTTCAACTACGTGATATCTTACTAGAGGATGTCACTAATTTAAAATATCGTAACTATTTATGGGAACAGGTATTAAAGAAATTGGAGGAAAACAATACAAATATAAAGTCTAGCTTGATTGAGGTGCACGGCGAAATAATGAAATGTTGGGAGTGGATTGGTCCAATGGATTACACCTTTAAAGAGTCAAAAGTAAATGATGGAGAAGGGAGTAAATAATTATTTAATATACATAAAATCGTAGTTTTATTTTATAATGGAGTTATATTTTTTTTCAATATTTACCTTTTAGTTTACTTATACTTGTGTTCAACTGCAAATTAAAGTTAGCATAAAAAATGAATTAGTTAAAAAAAGAAAAAAATGGTTAAAATTTATACCTGTTATGAAAGAATTGTTGTATGGTGGGATCGACAACTATTAAAAGTGAATTCTCAAAGCACATTTTACACAAGTTATCTCTGAAAACTTTGAAACAAATGAAAAAAACGTTACCAGGTGGGGGTGTCATTATGGCAAGTTTAAGTCGTAAAAGTGCCACAGATGATAGTGAAGTGATATTATAAGAGAAATAAGCTAATTTAGAATTGTTTTTTATGTGTACTTTTCTGATAATAACACTCTTAAAACTTGAAGGATCATTTCTTATACGTTCACAGTACCTTCATATTACAGGAAAAATTTACATCGATCATATAATAGTTGAGTAATCACAAAATTGAAAGTTATAATAATAAAGTAATCAGGAGATCTTAGAACTGGTAATTTTATCAATCGCTTAATAATGTTGATGTTGTTGTTAATAAAAAGAGTAGACCTACTAAGTTTCATTTATTGTATCCCCAAATAAGTGACGATAGCTTAAGAATAAATAATTGGCAAAAATTATACAGATTCTTACTGAAAGAATACTTTAATTAAATACTGGATCTTGAAAGATAAGAGTGATGATGCAATATATGTGAACAACATTCACTTTACTTAAACACTTTGCCAACAGCAAATTCATTCATTTCCTCGATGAAAGTAGAAACAAGTAGCAATAACGGCAAATACTATATATTTTATTTATTGCCAGTTATATTTGCGGAAAAACCTATTCTTCAAGCTACAGCTTGTAATGTTTATTTATCATGCAGTTACTGATTGGAGTCAGACAGGTAACTACAGACATTCTACAATATGCCTTGAATATTATATGTTCACGATATGTGAAATTCAAACTTTTCCAATTTTCAACATGAAGTTTGATTAAATGCTTAAGGACTAGGTTTCCTCAGATTCAGAGGGTTAACCTTTGGTCTTCCTACTTCTCTTCTTGCTGATTTTCCCTGGTTGGATGTCGGAATAAAAGAATTTGGATGGATTACACCAGAAGGAGGAGCAAATCTAGAGGTAGTAGTCTCTGGAGGTGCCCCATTGATAGAAGGGGTTGCTATGTTCTCTTTCTGTGCACTGGTTTGCGGCGAGGTCCCAGTCTCTAAGGTGTCTGTGCCAAGTTTTGGAGTAGTAGTCACTGGTGGATTTATTGTAGTAGAAGAAGCTATTGCAGGAGGTGCCATTCCAACTGTTTCCGATGCTACCATGTTTCCAGTCGTTAGCTGTTTACCCTTGGGTGCAAATTTCTGATATGCAGAGTCCCTTGAGTTTGGGACCCCATTTTCTTTTAACAAACTCATCGGAACGTGTTTAGATGTGCTTTGATCAATTGTATGTTTGATGGACTGCGCTTGATATTTCGGATCAAAAACATTTTCTTCAGCAATTTGGTCATTCTTTTGAAGCGAAGTTGCCGCCTTGGCTGTAACAAATGTTAAGGGATTATTACCATTATTCTCGTCGTTAATAATTGTGTTTGTTTGTCGCTCTGTGTTCGGCTGGTTTCCCATATTGATCAGATCATCATCCTGAAAATCATCGCTCAACATAAACGAATCATCTAATAATTCATCTTGAGATAGTCTGTTTACAGATAATTCATTGGCACTTGGACCACTTATGTTACTCGGGGGATTCTTTTCACTCGGCTTGGATAAGGGAACTGCTATATTTGCGGGTTGTTTCACTCGATTTGAATTCCTTAGTGTGTTCGCTCCGTGCTGGTTTTCTACTTTCAATTTTGATGGAATGTTGCTATTTCCTACTTTCACCAATTGCCTCCTTTTCACTGATCCTGAAGGTATGCTGTCCGGATCAAAAGTGTTGGATCTAGAACTTTCACTAATTTCATCCGAGGGACGAAACAAGTTGCCTTCATCGAAATCGGGAGGATCGAACTTAACTTTGTCAATCTTTGCTAAAAAGTCTTTATCGTATAAACAATTCCCCAAAGCGTTACCAAACCCTCTTAAAGACCTTTTCAAAGCATCTGTTACTGCTGATTTCTTGGCTCTTTCAAAAGCTGCAGATTTTCTACGTTCATTTTCAACAGTACCATATCCAATATCTTCCCTGTATGTGCCATTAGCTAGCGTAACACGTACTATAGCGGTACAGCCTGTAGAATATTTGCCTTGTCTTTCATCCAGAAAATCTACAGTAACATTTTTGACCTCTGTAGACCACCCATTATAACCAAAAATTTGATTGGCTAGATTAATAGCTCTCCAACCTTCAATGTACGCTACTCGACTGCTCCCAAACCCAATTCTTTTGGAAATATATTCTGGACCTAGTTTCTTATCCAGCTTTGCCTGAATATCATCTACACTCGTATTAAATGGTTTTTTCTCATCCATCTTTGAATAGTAACCTAGAAAATTGTCAATCGTATACCCAGCAGGCCGTTTACCAATATTTAAGTTCCCTTTGACAACCAGATGATTTAAAGTCGTGAAGTTGCAAACCTTATAACCTACTAATGAGTTTCTTAATTTGGTGGCGGGCGATTTCTTTCATGAAGTTACCCTATCGCTCAAGAAAAATTTGTTATAATATGAAATATCGAATAAACTAATTGATGGGTAAAATAAAATAATACAAAGATAGTTTAATATAACAGGTTTGAGAACGAATTTAGATCAACTGGATATCCCCTTTGCGAATTGGTTATAAATTACGCGTCTGACGTCTCGATATAAACAGAGTCTCAAAGAGATCCAAGCAGAGAAACCATTTATTAAAAGAGACCTTCTCTATATATACTTTCCATACTCGATCCATACTGATAGACTTGTTGAAAAAATGTCGTTAGAAACATCCAATATTTTACATTCAAGATACAGCTATAATACCATATTTGGTGATATTTGTAAAACCCGTTTTAACAACATGGTGGTTCGATTTTTTTTGAATATAGTGATTCTGCAATCCTTACTCGCGACCTTAATATCAGAGTACAACTCTTCTTTCATGCAAGGTGTACTTATTTTCTTTCCAAAATTTGCCCTTTTGTATTCAGTGTCGTTATTTATTATAATAACAAGAAAAAACTATTTGCATGTCACATCATTAGGATACTCGACTTGGTCAACACAAGTCCTAGGGCAATTATGCTCCTTTAAAACAATAGTGTATCAGATTTTATATACAGTCTGCTCCATTTCAGTTGGATTTGCTGTTAGTGATAGTTTGAGATTCACTTCAACGGGTACACCTTACTATCAATTCTACAGAATATATGTTTGGTTACTAATTCCAACAGCCTATAATTTACAGCAGACAATATTTGATTTAGACAAGCTTTCATTTACTATGAATAGTCAGCATCAAGCTCCACAAAAGTATATAGGTTCTAGATTACAAAAATTGTTTACAAAAAGTGTCTTTATGGTATTGGCTTTGCTCATTGTATCGCCATTTGTTTTCGGAACTTTTACTTCAGTTTGGTTTATTGGAATTTTACCTCAACTGAAATTATCAGTGTTATCCTTAATTGTTTTCCTTGAATTCGAATTCATTAATGTTGCATTTAACGCCCACATGTCGATTGGCTGTTTGCATAAGGGTAAAGCGATCTCTGCATTATCCTCAACCCCAATTGAAACTTTAATAAGTGGGTTATGTTCCAAAAAACCATTTACCAAATTGACAGCATTTCAAGAATTATCCTACAGAGCTACCTCACCAGATTCTTCCCTAAGGTTACCTATCTACAATAATCCCTATAGAAATACTAACTTGTGGTCAAGTATTTTGAAAGAGTGTCTCTTAGTTATTCAAGATACTAATCAATCTGTAAATATATATTTGAACAATTTAGAGAACACGATGAATCCAAGATCAAACGGTTCAAACAGCCGTCTAAGAGAGAGCTATGAGACTTCGTTTAATAGGAATGAGACGCTGTTTGGCAACAGCCCGTCTGTGGTGCCTACTGATACATTCCTTGGAAACTCAGGTCTCGCTGGATCAGAAGGAAGTCACAATATGGGATCGCCTTTACACAGGCTTTCATTACGTGAAGATAATATTTTGTTGAATAGACAAGACAACACTAAAAAACACATGAACTCGAATGATTATATGAGTAGTTTACCAAATTATATTGACTCACAACATTCATATGACGACCCATTAATCACACACGATACCAAATTAATAGCATTATTCAGAAGTATGATGAATCAGCTAAAATCTTTATTTATCTCTTTTTTCTTTCCTTCGAATTCTGACTCAAATGGTAACGCAAACCAGCTATCGCTATTTGAACTTTGGTATTTATCTAAAAGCAGACAAGCTGAAAAGTTAGTTCCTTTGGCTACTTGCCATATGGAAAGTGTAATATCATTAATGGGATTTTTGATTAAGGCAATTGACGAATCACCAAAGGGAAGCGTGGTAGCGTCTGTAGGTGAAGTTCTAAAATGTTTGGAGAGATCTGTCGCAATTTTGGGTAGATATGCCGAGTGGGATCCCACCAATGGCAAGAACACCAATATAAATACAAACGAGAATAAACCAACGGATGTAGTTTCTGTCTTATATGAGCTATCCATCAACGCATTTTTAGAAATTGTTTTGAAATACAACGTATTGCTGAACGATGTTTATTTGGACGAAGATGTCATCAAGTTAAGCAAGTGGGTTTTAGATATGTGTGCTGCTGAATAAGAATTGCGAGTCACTCAATTATGCATAAACCCGTATATATCGGTCCATAGATACAAGAACTATACAAACTGTTAAATTACTTTATCCAATACAATCACTATTTTCAATTTTTGATGGCTGTTAGCTACAGCAAGAGGTAAAAACCCGGAGAAGTACCGCCTGACCGAAATTGATACTCAATCAGATTGTAAATAAATATATATATAGCCTTTTCAACCATTTCAATACTTGGTTCCTGTTAAAAAGATATCTTATATTTGCTCACTCTATAATGTTTCCTTTCATAGAAGTTGTTCTCGCTTACGCACTTAGGGGGGTCCGAAGTTGTTTCACTCCACGCTTTTGAAAAAGGGTAAGGGATTGAAGGTAGTTGCAACAAATACTAATTTTGATATAAAAAAACTGATACTATACGAGAATATATAAAAAAAAACATCTCATTCTCTAACCAGCTAGGTTTGTTCTGATAAAGAAATTGAATTAAACAAATATTTTTTAGCAGCCATTACCTTGATTATTACCAATGTCAAGTCTACCATCTAGTTTCGATTTACAAAAGGATGATGTCCACCTAGAAGAAATGACCTTCGGGGAAAGAATGCTCTTTCATTGTAAGCAACAACCATTAGTACCAATTGGTACTCTATTAACGACAGGTGCTGTTATCTTGGCAGCTCAAAGTGTGAAGCAAGGTAACAGAAGAAAGACACAGTATTACTTCCGTTGGCGTGTAGTCTTACAAGGTGCTACGCTGATTGCATTAGTTGCTGGTTCTTATATATATGGTAACAAAACCAACAAAGAGGGTAAAACTCAAGCTGATTTGATGAAGGAAAAGGCTAAGATGAGGGAACAATTATGGATTCAAGAATTAGAAAGAAGAGAACAAGAGACAATACGTAGAAGAAAGAGAGCAGAGTTAGCAAAGATGAAAACAAAGGAAAATGAGGAATCCATCAAACAATTAGAACAAGAACTGAAGGATCTGGAAAATAAATTGAAGCCTGCCTCAGGTACTAATTCCAAATAGATGTAACACGGCTCCCTACCATGTAAATAAGCGATAAAAATATCTTCATGACTGGAATGATTAAGTCAGGCTAGCCTATGACACAATTTATATTTATTAAAGTAACCTCGTTACCATCAACTATACAATTTTATAACTTAAATTATCGAAAATATTCAAAACAGTAAATATATGTCACTAATGTATTCGTCACGCGCCACGACCTAGTTTCAAAGACGTTGATCTTAATGATTAATGATAATACGTAAACCATTAAATATATTAATAATAGGTAAACCTGAGTTGAATAGACACTTTATACACACACTCAAGATTACCTTAACCCTTAATAGAGTAATAATAGCTTCCATAGCTCAAGTTTAACGAAAAAATAAACTATTTGCATATTACTGTTCAAAAGAAACAGGGGAACAATGGAATATCTAGTTGAAAAACCTTTATGTCTCTCTATCTTTTCAGCAGACGTTGGAATTTTAAAGACTAACATTTTAGTAAATGCACATCCAAAGACTAAAGTATCAAGATTACTACAGTACATCCATTACCAGATACATTATAACAATGACTATAAAAATGGTCAAGGATCATTATTTGACACCAATAATGCAGATGATGATAAAACAAGTTATATAGATATGCCATCTAATTACAGCCTTGAGCATGATGGATATAAATTGCCTTTAGATATGGAACTTAGTGTGATTAATCCTGCTCATACAGAAAATGTCATTCAGTTAAAGCTAGAAAAAAATATTAATAATGTACAAAGTGAAACTGCCATTGACTTAGATTACAACCCCGAAGCAGATTTTTCTAATGCAAATGTTAGGTTTGTGATAAACACATTAAGCAAAGATAGATTTACTGACGACATTGAATATGATTTTCCATTAAAGACTACAATGACTAAACTAGAAAGATTAGCAGTGGAAAAGTTAATAGATAACGAAATTGGGGGTGGTTTTCACTATTGTCAGATGAGAAACGACCATTCAATAAATAACCTTGTTGCTTTTAAATTTAAAGGTCAAGAAACGGCTATGGAATTGTCAAAACAAAATAGAGAATATCATATAGACGACACATTACTTAATTTCCTAAATATCAATTTTACACCATCAAAGGATGGCGTGTTCACGATTCTGGTTAACTCTAACCATTTACAATTGATCGACAAGACAAAAAAATGCATTATAATAGAATTTGTATCTAATGCCAATTTGTTACAACAGTTTATGATTGTTAACAATGACACAACTGTCGAAGAGGTAAGAAAGTTTGTGAGCTGCATATATTGTCCGACAAAAAATGTAAAAGTTACTGATATTAAATTAATTTTCAAGGGACAATTGGTGCACGATAAAAACTTTGCTGGAAGTGATTCAAAAATCATGAGCTATATTGATGTTCATCAAGGTGCCAAATTACATGTTCAAGTAACGCAATGCGAGCCAGAGTGTGTTGATAAATTTTGGAATGAAACTTTCGAAAATGCTACAAAACTTGAAGACATACTACCATTCGTAGATGAAAACAATACGAATATAGCTACTACAAATACAAACAATGATCCAACAGATGATAATTCCCCCCAAAAAATGGCTGAACTAACAAAGTTAAAAGAAGAGCCTAAATATGTCACTGAATCAGGTTTAACAATCAAACCAGTAGATGGTGAATACACCAAATGCCTCCTAAATGGAACAGCTGAAGTATACATTAAGACATCATTACTTAACTCAGTCAATCAAATTTCTTTAGTTGCCGAAGGAGTAGACGATGCGTTTCATTCAACCATACCAATTTCAAATATGGACTACCAAATACAAGATGGAGATACAGTTAGGATCAGCCCAGCAGTCGTGCATTTATTGGAAAGTGATCTTGGCTATAAATTGAAAAGACATCGTTATTCTGAAGCCAATGATAAAAGGACAATAGAGGTAAGAATAATCCACGAATACCCCAACGATGCAGCTGCTGACAATACTAATGGGGATCTGATTCTGATTGGCAAGAAGATATTGAATCTAATAAAAATTGTCTTCAACTTTCTCAAATTGATTTTATTAACAGTGTACCACCTTGGGAGGACTTCAATGTTTACTGCATTAATAACTTTGCAGTTTAGTCTTTTTTTACCGACCAAACTTATATTATTTTTAGTAGTCAGCATATTATCAAGAGCTATCTATATGTCACAAGATATTAGAGACATGTGGAGTGAATATTTTGGATGGGACAAGGTAAGTGATGAACGATTTGAAGAAATCAAACAATTTATCGAATCGACCCATCTGGATAAAAAATTCACCAAACAATTTCAAGAGAATGGAAAGGTTTTCAATCTCTTTATGACTCAAGGTCTTGAAGAAATAAGATTGAACCTTTATCGTGAGAACGAAATCAATCAAATGGGAAATATGACAGATCTCGACTCTCTCAAGGAACTATTTAAAAGAATCAGAGATGGTCAAGTTGATACATCAAATTCACTCAAACTTTTAGTCCAGAAATTGTTTGATATAAGAAGTATGAATGCCTTGAAACCTGAAGAACAACACCCAATGAACAAATTATTACAAATGATAGAACAAGAAAAAGATTTAATGAATTTGGAGGAATTACCATTCTTCAGAAGAAGAATGACAGAATTTAGAGCAAGAATATCAGATGTACCTGATTTAGTCGTAAATTACATTGTACCTGATCCGTATCAAGACAATATTATTGTGGCATTAATTAAGAACATTCTGCTATTCATGGTTCTGTTTATTCCATTTGTGAAGGAAAAAGTCGACATTGTGATACAGAAACGAATTGATGCACGTACACAGCGTGAATTACACAAGAATGACGAGGAACAAGAGAATACCAATAATAATGAACTTGAAAATAGTGGTGATGGCCTTGAAGAAATAGAAATAATTGAGGATCTTGCAGATGGTGAAGTTGATTCGATAGCAAATATCGAGGAAGAACTTATAGAAGAGCTAGATGACGATAATGATTTAGCTGAGGATAGCACGACAACGGGACTACAGAGACATGCAAATCCAGTTGTATAGCTTAACTTAAAGAAGCCAAAAAATAAATTAAGTAAAATAAATATGGCAGGTCGAGCTCATTTTAATTATGTAAGTAAGAAAGAAGTAATAATGTTTGTTAAATAGATACAACCCAGTTTAGTCAGCAGGGCAAGGCAAGATAAGGCAAGGGATAACCGGTCTTTAGCTTTCTCGAGGTGGTATAAACTGTTTCGTTTGTCTGTTCCATGCATGCGTCAAAATAAAACAATACAATAGCCAGACTCTGGAATTGTGGAAAAGTGCGCTTGAATGTGCGAGTTAATTTAGTTTACAAACCACGTTTCTTTAAAGACAACTTTAAGAGCAGTTATCTTCAAACATACTCGTACCAGGTCCAGCACAAATCTTTGTTGAATTGCTCGTATTAGTAGTCGTTGCCGTTCTCGCCCGATATTTGATCTTACTAACATCGACAAGAAAAAAAATTCGATGGCCGTGAAAACTCTCTCGGGTTTTCTTTTGCGAAAAGATCTCAACGGGCGTATCCCCTTTTTTCCTACTGTCGTTCCAATGCAAGCCCTATTAAGCGATATTCTACAATGTTCGATTAACGGTATATCGCCATCGCAACTGGGGTTGTTCACCCTGAAAAATATATATAAATAGGTTGGAAAAAATAGTTTTATGAAGAGTCAATTGGATTTCCTTTTTCTTTGTTATTTGTTTCTAATCTTATTACATACTTTTTATTTATATTAATTCTTAATATCAAACCATCAACAAAACAACACATTTTAATAGAAAAATCATATATACAATGGTCGCCCAAGTTCAAAAACCAGCTCCACTTTTCAAGAAAACCGCCGTCGTCGATGGTGTCTTCGAAGAAGTTTCTTTAGAAGACTACAAGGGTAAGTATGTTGTCTTAGCCTTCGTTCCAATGGCTTTCACTTTCGTTTGTCCAACTGAAATCATTGCCTTTTCTGACTCTGTTAAGAAATTCAGAGATTTAGGTGCTGAAGTTTTATTTGCTTCTACTGATTCTGAATACTCTTTATTAGCTTGGACTAATGTTGCCAGAAAGGATGGTGGTTTAGGTCCAATTGACATTCCATTATTAGCCGACAGAAACTTATCTCTTTCTAAGGACTATGGTGTTTTAATTGAAGAAGAAGGTATTGCTTTAAGAGGTTTATTCGTTATTGATGCCAAGGGTATTGTCAGACACATTACTATCAACGATTTACCAGTTGGTAGAAACGTCGAAGAAGCTTTAAGAATTGTTGAAGGTTTCCAATGGGTTGACAAGAACGGTACTGTCTTACCATGTAACTGGACTCCAGGTCAAGCTACCATCAAGCCAGAAGTCGATGCTTCCAAGGAATACTTCAGTTCTGCTAACAAATAAGCAAAACAAAAAATATTTGATATATATTCACACTTTTCTTTATGTCTATACGAATTTTATTTTACAAAGTATATAGTTAAAACATAAAATATTATTACTTTCTATTTAGTTTCTGATTATATAACCAAATAGCTTAAGAATGTGAATCAGTTTTACAAGCCGCAAGGCTTGAACCCTTCAAAATTTAGGGAATAGTTTAAAAGCAGTTGTAATATGAAAACCTGATCAACTTACCCTAAAAAATTCGTACTCGCATTTTTCATTTCCACTGTTTGAAACTTAACTATCTATCTAATTTTTTTTCTTGCCCAAAACAACGCGAATTTTAATTATGCCTCCATGAAGTAATGCATGTCACATGATTAGGCGTCGACAGGCATAGGAACATTAATCAATTACTTAGCCCATTAGAGACGATATACATAAAGATACACCAACGCGAGATATTGACCTGTTTCCCCAGTTTACATAGCTGATATATTACAGGAATATTTGTATTGTTACTCATTGAAACTATGGTACACAACTTAAAAAAAGATCAGATGTAGAATTTTTTGTAGTTCTCAAAGTGCAAATCTAATTGCCATGATAACAATGACTATCTACCATCAAATCCACTAATTTTGAATAACCTTATTAACTTAATTAGGACACTTGACTTTGACACCACGCCATAGTGTTCCCCTTTTCCTGTCTTTAAAATGGTTTCAACAATAACAGATTAACTAATCATTCTATTCAAATGAAAACAAAACAAAACAAAAAAAACCAAAACGCGCTTCGAATCCTTTTCAGCTCTCAGATCTACGCACAAAACAGCGACGCGAACGCGACACGAATAATTTTGTAAGACCATGTAGTATGTATATTCCATTCTACACTGTACGGGTAAAATTGAAAGAAGACCTAAGCATTTTCAGAAATTAGACCTTTATGAAACAGGGCAGTTCAATTTTTCCCGTACGATTTGGTTTGTAGAAATTCTCTACCCTCAATTATTGACAGAATTATAAAATCCTTACATGGTTATGCCCTCATTTATGTTTTCTTGGTAGACCTTTTTTGGTCATCTCAGTTTTCCTAATCGGGGTTAAACATATTTCTCTCGAGAAGAGCCCTCTGACCTAATTAGGAAACAACACGAACTTAATGGTAATTATTGAAATACGCCATCGCAACGGTAAGGAAACAATGTACAACCAGAAAAGTTAATTAATATACGTAAATGGATTTTAATTAATAGGAATCAAGGGTAAAGAAAAACACGATTACTGATAGCTTTTTTACCTAATTAAAATTCTAAATTTGGGAAATATTGATCTATTCAGAAGCGATTGATTGTAATTTATGGACTAATTAGGACACATTCATTTAATCGTTGCGTAACTTTCTGTGTATCTACCGCCAGCATGAGGAAAATAAACAAATCCTATTTAGTTCATAATATCTTTTCACTTAATTATATTGGCGTTTCTCATTTTATTGACGGATCTTATATAAATATACTTGAATAATAATAATATTTCTTATTTTTTAACTATACCAATATTCCCTTAATAAATTATTAGTAGCCAGTACATAATTAAATTAAAAAAAAAACGCAGTTTTATTCACTAATACTTTCATTTCAACTCAAGCAAATACAAATTTCCTTCTTTCCTTTTGCATTATATTACTTATTCTATTTTATTTTTCTTTTCATATAAATTAATATATTCCATAAATCATATATCAATCATTTTTAATTTGCAATGACTTCAAATATTTTGGACAAAAAACCATTATTGCCATCTTTAGCTACTTTACTTACAGCTGATAAAATTCATTCTGAACCAACTTCCCCATTTTTAAAATCACATAAAACTAACAGTTTTCGTATCGATAATTTCCGTAGTGATGATCATGGTATTATTCAATTACCACCATTATCATCTACCTTGACCATAAATCGTCCAAGGTCGGTAGAAAGCGCAATTAGACATTCTTCAGTCTCTCTAAACATTAGATCGTTATCCGCATCATCATCATTACCAACTCCAGAATACATCACCAAAACCAGTAAGTTACAAGAACCACAACAAACAAATGCTACATTTCAACAACCAACTCCTCAACCAATAGGTAAAAAATTTACGATAAATTCCCCATCAACTCCATTGATTAAGAAAAAACATAATATGAACGGTAATGGCAATACGTCTTCCAAAAAAATAGACATGCTTACACCATTAACTGCTGCAAAAGCGTCAATTACACCTTCTAGCAATGAGAAAAAGCGTGCCTTTGCATTTATTACACATTCACAGGAAACATTCGGTGTAAAAGAACCTAAAATTGATAATGCACCTTTGGCTCGTCGTAAAAGAAGAAGAACCTCCACCCAGGAATTGAATATTTTACAAGCTGGTTTTGAATCATGTCCAACTCCTGATAAGAAACAAAGAATTGAATTAGCGGAACGTTGTAACATGACAGAAAAAGCCGTACAAATTTGGTTCCAAAATAAAAGGCAAGCAGTTAAAAGACAAAAAGTTGCTCTATCTAAGTTAAATGACAATGGCATGCTCGAACCGGAAACCTCTTCTGCTGCTAACTTACAATCTACTCCATTGGCACCAAAATTGGGCAATACTAACACTTCAGACCAGACCCCACAATTGCATATTCCATTTTCTTCAAAGGGCCAAACTACGCCAACAAGAAACTCAAACTCTAAGACAACAACACCAACGAGACGCTCACCAACCCCAACTAGAAGTAGAGGTCAAGCATTGACTTTCCATTTAAAGACAGATAAGAAAATCTTAACGCCAGTAAAGACTTCACCAAATAATAAAGTTAATAAACTAATTAACGGTTTTAATAATAGGAATACAACCGAAAAGAGTCCAAATGAAAATAAGTTCCGCTCTGCCAAACTAGCTTCTCCATCAAGATCCAATGGTAAGAAGGTTAAACTGGAATTTAAATCTGTAGAACAAACTCCATTGAAAGACATAAATCCAAATATAATCTAACTTCCATATACTTGGACATTCCTCAATTATTTTTTCATTTCTATCTTACGAAGGACTCATTTTTGAGAACAACTGTTTTTCTAATAATTTATTCATTATTCAATTCATTCATGCATATTCAATATTTATATAGTATAACTATAATAAAAAATATTATTTTCCTATTTTGATTTTGTAAACTGTAAATATAAGTTCAGTAATTTGCACTCTTTCTCTCATATAATTTGGCATGATTATCTCAAATTTTTTTCATTGAGTAAATGTATAAAAATGACGTTAATTACTAAAGGTTTTTATTTTAAAGTTATCTAAAGATAATATAAACATATACAATCAGGTACAGAATGAATGATGAGGAGGATAAAAAAACTTGGAATATAATATTTTAATAAAATATAAAATTCTAAATTTATGATCTTCTTCTACCGGTAGTCTTGGTATGTTGACCTCTAACACGTAAACCCCAGAAATGTCTAATACCTCTGTGAGCTCTGATCTTCTTTAATCTTTCTAAATCATCTCTTAATTTAGATTCGACTTGGTTAGCTAAGGTGTGGTAATCCTTACCGTCAGCAATATCCTTTTGACGGTTTAAGAACCAAGCTGGGATCTTATAATGAGTTGGGTTTTGCATGATTTGAACAATTCTTTCTAATTCTTCTTGGGTTAATTCACCAGCTCTCTTGTTTAAATCAACATCAGCCTTCTTACAGACTAAGTTGGAGTAACGACGACCAACACCCTTAATGGTGGTTAAGGCGTAGACAATCTTGATGTTACCATCGACGTTAGTGTTTAACAAACTGCATAAAAGTTTTTTCCAAAGAAATAAATTCGTTTTATGAATTTATTAATATTTTAGAATAATTTTTGTTAGTAAAGACATCCTTTTTTTAAATGTTGTGAGAAAAATGCTAACTATCCCGAATTATCGATCCATTCTTGGTCTATTTGGTACAAGTTCAACTTCTTAATTCATCAAAATGTAGTAGTTTGGACAATTACCACTATGTGTCTGAACTGAGACAGCTATCGGTTACTTCTGCCGTGATTTTCGCTCCTCTATAATATTTTCAGTATTTCTATATTCTAAACTGTATAATTCTCTTAAAGTCTTAGATTTTTCACTACTATTAATTATTTTTAACATACCGTAAAATGTGTTGGAAAGAACCTTGTTCTTGAACGACTAGGGAAGACATCTTTTACCTGGATTCTGCTATACGTTTCCTTTACTTGGTGAATATAATTATCGTTAATTACCAATGATTCTTTAATATACTAGCAGTATGCATTTGTTTTTCACTATATTGTTTGTTGCGTGTGTCCGGCCTGGTATCCACAGAAGGCCAGCGTAGAGAGGGTGCTTGGCCCGTAGCCTGCTAAGTGATGACCGCCGTTGGACAGAGCTTCCGGTTTCATGAGAAATTCAATTGCTGCGCGAACTCGCTTTTCTCATAATCTTCAACATCCTTCAAATATTTAAAAAGTTCAATAAAAAACAACATAAGATGGTGTACGGGTTGCAGGAGGTAAGGATGCTTAAACAGTCACGATCCAAATAACTCAATGGAATATATTGCCATATTATTGAAATATATAAATGTTGTAACTTATTATAATATATATGTATGTACATGAAAGTCAATTTATTCTATTTATATGCAATTTCTTTTGCCTGCTCCTATGCACGTTTAATCTTTGGAATACTTTTCAGCCAGATATTTAAATGCATCATATTCAACAAATACTTTACTAGCCTTTAAAATATCATTAATTTCAACACCTTCTTGTTGTATAACATCCACTTTATTTCTATAGTAATCAGTATACTTTAGTAATCCTTCTCTGGTCTTTGACGTTATGAATAATAATCTTTTGTCCTGGAACCCATGCTCTTGTAAGAATTTCTTGAACAACACACTGGCATAATTTGGCGTTTTTTCAGGTCCATCCTTTACATGAATATCTATGTCTATTTTATTCAAATCATTCTCATTCTTGCTTGTCAATGAGTTGGCATCACCAATTATAAAAACATTGCCTTTCTTGTATTGATAACTTAATGCGGTATTGAATGCTAATGCATATTGCTTATTGGATAACTCGGTAGTATAATCATTTGGAGCATTTCTTGCTAACGCTTGAGCACCATTATGTCTTGTTGGAGAGTTAGCATCACCAACTCTTGCTTTACCAGAACCCTTTTGAGGTAAGATTTTCTTTCTGGAGTAACCATTTTCACTCCTACCAGGTGGATTAGAAGCACCTACTCGCCTATTGTCGTTTTCATAAACAACAGCACGCCATAATATATCACGCCTTAATGGTACACCAAGAACTTTGGTAGAAACTGGAATACATGTAACTGGTTCTAATGATGGGAATCCCCTTAAAGATGCCAACGTGTACTTTGGTGGTAATTGCACATTGGGTAATACTTTCGGTATGGAAGACTTCCCTTCAACAGTGATCCCAGATATCTTGCGAACAAATTTAGATTGCTATTTCAATTATTCTTATTTGTTAGTAAAGAAGACATTTAAGGAGAATTACAAATTTTATTCATATCAACATACTTTCAAAATATTAGAGCTTCTCAACATCGGTGGTTTATATTATACTTATGTTCTTTCTACTAGATATTCACTCTAAAACTCCCCTTTACTTTTATGAAGGGAATCTCGGAAATCTGGAGTTCACGATATTAATCACATTTTGATACATACAAAATAAAAAATCCGGCCGGGTACCTTAAATTTATGTAAAGAACGATTGAAAGGTTAGTGGAATTCCAAACATTGATAAGCAAGACGAACTAGGATAAACGAAATAATATACAAAATGGTCAGTTGCTCAACCAAGTAATACATAAGAAGGACGATTTCCCATAAGGGCATCATATGGGAATTTTAGAGATTATAACATGATCTGTACCACCTTATAAATACTTCATTCGTAATCTGTTCATAACCGTATCACATTAAAGGATCTAGATACAAAATATAATATTGTGTGTCTTCTTAAATCATAAGTAAAACGCAAAATAAATGTTTTCACTATGACTGCAAAACACCCAAACACACCACACAACCCAAACATATATTTTTGGAAAGTTAGACCAAGTTGAAAAAGCCAAACAAACAAAGATTCCATTCGAAGCGGAATCAGTTCTTCTAGCAGAGACTGAGAGACTGAGAGGAAACGATACAGACCCTGCTTAGGAGTTAGGCTGGGAGGACAGGCCGCTGCCGGTAGGACTTCACTGCTTACTGGAGAAGGGCCGCACTATCACTGAAACTTGGAATAGTAGCTAGCAAGCATATACATATAGTTAAAGTCACATTTTAGAGCTTCACACACCATATCAAATAAAACAAATATTCCGAGACAACTAATACAAAATGGTACGTTAAAGTGTGCATATAGAGGAGATATATTTGCGAGTGATAATACATGAACCCAATATCGTTATGGACATGCCAATAAAGATTAAAGAAAAATATCAATAAGACTATTATTAATGAAACTGTCTAATAAAGGAAACCTGAATCAGGATGAAACTTAGGACGATAATAGAACTATAAAATTCTATTTCCATATTAAAATGGCATATGGACCTTAAATTATTGAAAAAGTATTGTTTCAGACCTTTAGAATATTTTTGAAGAGAAGAATATATTGATCCAATAATTGTTGCGTGAATGTATTAAATCATTAGAATTACATCTCTTAAGATTTTAAATTATTGATTATGAGTTTATATACTAACAAACCATTATCTGTCAATTGCATTAAACAATTGATATTTTTTATAAACAGGGTAGAGTTAGAACAAAGACCGTTAAGCGTGCTTCTAAAGCTTTAATTGAACGTTACTATCCTAAGTTAACTATGGATTTTCAAACTAACAAAAGATTATGTGATGAAATCGCCACTATTCAATCTAAAAGATTAAGAAACAAGATTGCTGGTTACACTACCCATTTAATGAAGAGAATTCAAAAGGGTCCAGTTAGAGGTATTTCTTTCAAATTACAAGAAGAAGAAAGAGAAAGAAAGGATCAATACGTCCCAGAAGTCTCCGCTTTGGACTTATCTCACACTAAGAACGTCTTAAATGTTGACAAGCAAACCGCTGACTTAGTTAAATCTTTAGGTTTACAATTACCATTATCTGTTATCAACATCTCTGCTCAAAGAGACAGACGTTTCAGAAACAGAAAGTAAGTTAAGTATTTCTAATTATGTATTCTAACTTCTGTTTTTAATTTAAGAGAAAATATAACTTTAATATTGAATATGTATAATCAATTTAGAAACTCGTTATTTACTTAAGAAAATAGGAAGGTATCCGGAGAAAAACGACCATTAACTTATTCATCTATGTATGCATCTTGATTCATTGTGTAGCCTATAACATTTTAACGAACATATCTTATCAGCACATTTTACACAACTTGAAATGCTATTATATCCACCACACAGGGAACATATTGTCATCAAGGGTAAAACTTTGAAATATTTTTTGTTATAAACATTTCTTAAGATTACACTTCTATCGACCTGATTCATAGTATCAAGGTATGTATGAAGTTGCCTTCTTGAACTTAATGTCTTCTTCAAGGCAACAATACGATTGGTATTCTTCTTTTTAGGTTTCGGTGGTTTTGTAGATCTATAAGATACCTCGATACCTTTTGGTATATCGAATTTATTTCGACTGGATCTGGATGATGAATCTGAACCAGAATGCATAACTGTCGTTGTATTAGAATCTATTTTATCCTTATTCATACCGGTTAAGCTACTTAATAATGTCGGTATTTCAGATAAATCGCTAAGGTTCTCAGTATTCAACTCCATAAATCGTCTTTTTGATTGCATGATCTGTTGTTGTGTAAATCTGTCTAAGAATTTTTTGGCAGTGCCTTCATCGGCTGATGGCTGTGCACTTGATTGTTGCACATCTTGCTGTTGCGTATAAAGTTTAGCTTCCAAATCTGCTAATGAGTAGTTCACACGTTTAACGTTTCTGAACTGGGAATTCGTGTTCTTGTTCTTATTGACTTTAGATCTGTATGATCGCGTTTGAGGATCAGCCGTTGTATAGTAAATATTTGGATCATAAGTTCTTTTGTCTATTTCTTCCACTAGTTGGTGTGCCATGATTTCGTATCAATTTGGTGTTATTTATGCTTTGCCACTAATTATAATGAACTGAAAATAGTATCAATCTTACAACTGTTTTTTTCTGTTCTTCATTTTCAATTAAAGTCATGAAAACGAAGCGCGATGAGTATAAAATAGTATATAATTTAATTTCAAAGTATTGAACATTCCACAATTCTGTAGTAACAACTACATGCTACAGTTAGTATAATTACGATTAATTTTTGACAATATGAATCTCAAAGCTGGATTCATGTGGTTTCTCCATTCCTTTTTTTAACGTCAGGCTAGGATATTCATAATCACCTGAATTTTGTGATCTATAGTGAATTGGTTCTGCGGTTCCTAGATGATCTAAACACGTCTTATAAGCATCTACTGCCCTACTGAAATCACTTTCATCTGCATTATCAACATTATAAAATACCAATGATGGCAACACAGTAAACCCAGGAAAGAACAGCATACCATGATTTATTGGGAACAATAAATCATCCATATTACCATCAATACCCCTTTTGGAATACCATGATTCTTTCCCGCCTAGTGTAACCACTAAGATTGCACGTTTTCCAGCCATGACACCCTCACCAAAACCATCTGAATATTTGCCGTTAGTTTTAGTCCCATAGCCAAAGCCGAAAGAATAGACCCTGTCAAACCAACCTTTCAATATTGCTGGCATACTATACCACCAGAATGGGAATTGAAAGATGACATAATCGGCCCATTGTAATTTTTTTTGTTCTTCGAGAACATCAATGGTCAGTTTATTTTCATTAAAAGCCTTTTGAGAAGCATCAATAATCTTTAACCTTGTCCCTTTTTCATGATTTATGAAATCGTCTTCATCTATCTGTGATTTCCATTCCAATCGATGTAAATCAGAGATTTGAACCTGGTGTCCCTGTGCCTGTAAATGTTCGACTGCAACATTTAGCAGAGATCCATTGAAGGATCTAGGATCTGGATGCGCAAACACAATTAGTACCTTCATTTGAAGTTCTGGGGCAGCACTTTTGATTAAGAAAAGTACTTGATTCAAGAGTAGTGTATTTTGATTAAGGTTTAATAGTTTGATCAAGTAAGATTCATATATATATCTTGCTTATGGGTTACTTGCCTTTGACATGTTACATAATATGACTATCGAGAATTAAAAAAAAAAGGGAGCCCCGTCGCTTTATCAATTTTTCAGTTCCCATTCAACCAGAATTAAGTGAACCGATGCCACTTGTTTTCAAAGATAGATAAATAGATTTTATATTATATTATATTTTTAAACATCATATACATACACTAGCTAGGATTACAAGTTAGCTTTTCCGGCCTCCAGATTTTTCACATATTCTAAACTTTCAGCGATTTCATCAGCTGCTTCTCCAAGGTAGTAACGCATTCTTTCCGCACTCAATCCACTAGTACCTGGCTTATTTACAACATTAATATGCATCCAATCTTTATTCAACATATATGCCAGTCCAAACCCAATCTCATTGACTTCAGACCACCCGTAGCCATCGAAATATTCAGAAGACAATTGGGAAGTAGAGATAATCCAGTTAGAGGAGTAATTAAATAATGGATCGTTGAATAAGGCCACACTCTCACCTTGATCTTTCTTCAACATATTTTTCAAACCAAAGAAATGACGATCAATACCTTGACCCTCAGATGCCATTCTCAAGTATGCAGCATGATCGGTAGCAGACTTTTTGAATAACTGGACCTTATCAACAATTGATACAGATGGATCGTTCCATGATTCTACAAATTCACGAGAGCTTGCAGTAACCGCACGTCCCGTTTCTGTACGACCTTTGAAAAATTTCCTGGTAGAGGCAGCTTCATATGTTGGTACTTGCTTACCTAAGTACTTGTATACAGCGAGTTGAATAACCTGTTGAATAAAAGCATCCGGGGAAACCTTATGCGTCTTGATAAAGTTTTTACCATATTTATTGTAATGCCAAACTTTTAAGTCATGTTCATTGATTTGTGATTTAAATTGCTGTTGAGCAGAACTAATCATTGCTTGTACTTGTGTTGTTAATGTAAATGGTAAACGGGTTGGTTTATTTGTAAATGGGAATTCTGTGGTAGCGAATGTCTCTTGCATAAACTCAGTTGGGTTTAATTTATTCAATTGTTGGCAGACATACGTGTTTAAGAATAAAGTTGGTGTACCATCCATTTTTGAATGCTCTGCTAGGAATCCCGAATTACCATTACCAGTAACGAAGAATTGCAAAGGTTTATCATAGAATCTGTTGATCCCATCACCATGCCAGGAGTTTCTTGATTTTTCCTCTAAAGTAACTGGTTTGACATCCATGTCTAGACATAGCATAAAGGAAGCTTTATGTATAGTCTCTAAGGATTCTCTTGATGATGGATCTTTAATTAACTCCACATGAGCGGAGCGCCATTGATCACGAGGTAAAGAGGTTAATGAACCGATACCGGAAGATGTAGTTGTATTCAAATTACTTTGATTATCCAAATTATTTACAATCTGGTACAATTGATTATAGATTAAATTCTTTGGTAACGGTTTTTCCGATTTCGAGTCATGAGTGAATACTTTATAGAAATTACCACGATAAGCAACAATCATAAAATTATTTTCGTAAATGGAGTAAAAAATATTTGTATCTTTATTAGTCTCTGGAAGACCTGGTGTACGAGAGTTATTAAACATCAATTGGAAACTATTCATACAGAAAGGTGAAGATTTGACCAATTCTGGAGGTAGTGATTCGTCTTTAATTGCTTCAATAAATCTCGTAACCACAGAAATAATCGCCGTAGCCTTGATTAATGGATCTCTTTCAATATCCTTGTGGGACAGAGGTAATGGTTTATGATTGTAGAAATATGAAACATAAGGAATAACGGGATCATTATATTCTAAATATGCTTGGTTATCCCAAAATTCAGACATCCAATTCCGTTTATCCTTTGCAAAATCAGCAAGACGAGATTGCAAAGTTGGGCCTAAATTGTTTAATAAATCTTCACATAGAAATTCTTGTCTTGCGTATTCTTGAGCTTGATTATCCCTTGATAAGTAAGGTTTGATGGATTGTAAATATTTATCTACAGTAGCGTTCAATTCAGGTACAGGTAACGAAGGCATGTCTTTTTGATTAATGAAAGTTTGACCTTTGAAATTGGGTCTGCTTCCCTGATAATGAGCATTTGATTTTTGAGCCCAGTAATGTTCACCATTATTGGTTTCCATTGGGAATTTTTGTAATGCCTTGTACAGAGTAGCAGTCGTTGATGACATAGATCTCTTGTTTGTATATATGAATTTTGTCACAATCAATTTATTTGCACTGGTAGTAATTTTTGCAGAAGGTGGATAACACTTCATAATTAAAGAATAAGTATGTAGGAAGAATTTATATACCCTTAATTTCTTTCCTAACTCTTTGTTCTGTCAAGATGTGTTATATTTTTGACAAGTAAGAGTATCAATTATACAACAAGACTACATTGTCATATTCCTACATGTATGAACACTTATATACAATTGTGATCGTACAGCGGGGTTGCATCGTTTCGGCGACAACTGTAACTCCATTATGACATTGAACCTTCACCACAGCGTTATATGAAATCGATGATTCTTTTCACAGTGTCACACGCACCAAAACCCGGTTGTCCGGTCCGGTTGCGGCAATACACAAAACAGAGCAAGTAGAGTAGAGTGAAAGTAAAGTAAAGTACTCTTAGAAAGGTTTACGAGATCAGCTATCTGCAAATTTATAATCTTGTAGGCGGGGTTCCGAAGAAGCCGCCTGTGTCATGATTAGCATGAAAATTTGTTTAGATCATCATTTTAGAAAAGATTTCAAGAGAGGGGTGTGTATATATGTGTGTAGCTAAGTCATGGCTCCGAATAGAAATGCAAAGTTTCTTATTACAGCTGTCATTTGGTATTTGCAAAAGTTCAGAATTTTCAGTGTTTGGCTATGTTGTAGTAGTCGGTCATTTCAAAGATCCGCTTGGGGCGACAACTATGTCATCATTCAATTGCAAATACGCAAAACGACAAAATAAAACTGTCGAAAGTTTGCTTTTTTTCTTTCCAGAGAGAACGCCTGTTCTAACTCTTAGCTACTTGTACGTAGACGTTAAGGTGCGTGATGATGGTCACACATTTCCTTTTTTGATTACCAATTTGGGTTTATCTGTGTATCTTTATTGTAAAAGTAGACTTAAATAAAGTATGTTCTTGTAACTAGCAATATCTCATCGCTTTATATAGAAGAAATATTTCGTTGTGAAAAATTTTGTATAGTTTCAAAGAGGGTAACACTTTGGGTTTCATTTTCGTAGGGTTGGTCGATCGGTGGGTGTACTGGCAAAATCGAAGACAGACAGAGAGAGACAAGTAGATATATTTACTTGTACATCTATATCCTTGGAATAAGGTATATAAACAAAAGAGCTTACACGTACAAGGACCCCTGTGGAAATGTCTTTGTTCTTAAATTCATTAAGGACTCAATCCAAATGGTCTCCCAGACTGTTATTATCACAGAATTGGCAATTTCCAAAACAAGGGACTGCAACTATTAATCCAGTTTCTTTCTCTTTATGGGCAAACCCATTGAGGTCTTATTCTCAACATCGTCCCACAGCTCAACATAAAGATGGTGAAGACATTCAAATTCCACCTCCTACAGCTATTACAGCAAAGATTTTAAAGATAGTGCCTAATGAAACAGATATAGTAGCATTGGAACAACAGGATGAGTTAATCAAAAGACGTCGTAAATTAGCCAAAGAGGTTACTGAAATGAAAAAATATAAGCCAGTTTCTCCTGGTTTAAGATGGTATAGAAAACCTGTTTACCCGTACTTATATAAAGGCAGACCAGTAAGGAATCTAACAACAATTAAGAAAAATCACGGTGGTAGAAATAATACAGGTCATATAACGGTACGTCATAGAGGTGGTGGCCACAAGAGAAGACTAAGGCTGGTTGATTTTCAAAGAATGGAACCAGGAGTACAAACTGTTACCAGAATTGAATACGATCCAAATAGAACCTCTCATATTGCCTTGTTAGAACACTCTACTACCGGTAAATTATCCTATATCATTGCTTGTGATGGTTTAAGAGCGGGTGATAAAGTTGAATCTTTTAGAAAAGGTATCCCTGAGAATCTGCTACAAGAAATGGGTGGTAAAATCGATCCTGCCATTTTGAGTGTCAAGACCGCTCAAAGAGGTAACTGTCTTCCTATATCTATGATTCCAATAGGTAGTGTCGTACATAACGTTGGTATTACACCAGTTGGTCCTGCGAAGTTTTGTAGGGCTGCTGGTACTTATGCTCGTATCATTTCTAAATTACCAGAAAAGAGGAAAGCTATTGTACGTTTACAAAGTGGTGAACATCGTTACGTCTCATTAGAGGCTTGTGCTACCATGGGTATTGTATCAAATATTGATCACCAAAATAGTTCTTTGGGTAAAGCTGGTAGATCTAGATGGCTAGGTATCAGACCTACTGTAAGAGGTGTCGCTATGAATAAATGTGATCATCCTCACGGTGGTGGTCGTGGTAAATCAAAATCTAATAAGCTATCGATGTCTCCTTGGGGTCAATTAGCTAAGGGTTACAAGACTAGAAGAGGTAAAAACCAAAACAGAATGAAGGTTAAGGATAGACCAAGAGGTAAGCAACAAAGGTAATAAAAAAAAAAAGGAACAATAATCTTAAAATGCATATTCTTATTATATTCTATTCTTCCTTATCCATTTCTATCCATGTAAATAATAAAAAAAACATTATATTCGATATAAAATATGTATAAATGAAAAGAAATCGTTTATTGATACTTTAATTTCTGAACTCTTTGAAGAAACTATATGAAATTGTACGTTATTTTATTTTTTTTTTTTAAATACAATTTATTAAAAGATGACATCATCTTCAGTTTCAGCGACTATATTCTTTTCTTCAACTGGGATCTCAGTTTCCGTCTCTATCACTTCACCTTCCTTGGTGGATTCTTCAGCCTTCTCTTGTTCTCTCTTCAATTTTTCTGCTTTCATTTCAGCATCCAATATAGCTGTATCCTTTTGCTTCTTCTCTTGAACCTTTTTTAATCTATAAAATTCTTCTCTGTCTAATTCATCCAGTTCACTATTAATATAAGCAATGGTATTTTCGGTTCTTGGAATGATAACATGTTCAATAGCATTGACTCTTCTATTTGTAACTTTGATAACTTCGTCCAAAATAATAAATGCAGTTTGTAAAGATGCTAATTCTACTAATGTTTCAACAGCCTTAGAATAAATTTCCTTCGCACGTTGGACTTGTTGACCACCACGACCTAAACCTGTCAATTTAAAGTCATTGATTTCAGGATCAATATATGATTCAAATTGTGGTAAATATACACCACTAACATTTTCTTGACGAGCTCTGATTTTGAATCTAGCATTAGAGACACTTTCTTGTACTTGGTAACCGATATTTTCACCTGTTGCATAAGTAACCTCAGCTAACGAAAATGCTGCAGTTTGCATGACACGACCCATTTTTTGCTTAGCATCGTCTATTCTCTTAGTGATATCACGGAATCTCTTTGTCAACGCTTCAGATTTACGTTTTAATAACGAATAACCCTGATTAGCACCTTTCAACTTCGTCTTCATCAGCCCTAACGTCATACGGGTTGGAAACACCTGCTCTCTATTTCCAGACATATTTTATCTATAATGTCTTGTGTTTTTTTACAGTCTATTGAATTCCTGTTTCCCAACTAACTCAATTGATTTATCAAAATAAAATCTGCCTTTATGTAATATCTACCCATTTATCTTACTTAATCGAAGTTGCTTTGCTTATATTGAAATTCCTGCCTTTACGGTCCCGCTGCAAGTAGTTCGGTACGACACTGACTATGCCTTACTTAGTTAAGCATGTATGCTCTGCTCTCACTCAATTTCTTGCAACCAACTAAAAAAAAAAATCCGTATTTGGTTTTGTCCGACCTGAACCAAAAACGGAATCAAATGGGAGAGGGAAACGATTTGGAAACATATTGGTAAACTTTTATGTGAAATATCTTTTTATCTGTGGATGTATAAAATGTACATATATTATTTACAGTAAAATCCGTTCATTATTCATTCTGATGTCTTGTTTGGAATTTACAGACATTATTTGCTTACCCAATCAGTTGTGCTCATCTGGGACAATCTGCTCAACGCTCTTGCAAATGCAAATCTTTCTTCATCCAATGCAAACATTTCTGATTTCTTAGCAATTTCCTTTGAAAATCCATGTTTGCTAATCAATTCATTAGTTTCTTCTACAGAGTCATCTTCCTCTGCATTACTTTGGTCCTTGACACCCTTCTTTAATTCGTAATCGTTTAAGATGGCTTCAGGTTCAACAAATAATGATGTAAAATCTGCTGCACCAGTTGTGGCTAACTTACCACCATTATCATAGACTGCATCCAAAAATGTAATAAACCTTCTAACCTCATCTCTGACAAAGATTGACAAATATGGGATATCAGTGACAATGAATGCATTGAAATTTTTGGCTAATGTCAAGTAATCACCAGCAGCTAATGGTTGACCACATAGTTGCTTGAAAGTAAATTGGGCTACTCTAGGTGGAGTACATTTTGGAACTAGAAATTCCCTGCCCCATATGGTTAGTGGGTAATCAATAAACTCTTTATGGACAGATTTGTGAGGCTCTGAAGAATCATCTGAGTGAGAGGATTGTGCAAAATAGGCATACCATTCCTGAACGTGATTTTTCCTGAATAATTCACACTCACGAGAATGATACTTCAAACCATCTTTAGGAAAATAATACACCGATGAGATTGGCTTTGGAATCTTCCGGTAATCTGTTGGAGAGTTTAGGAAAGTGACTTTAGTACGATATTTGATTAATTCAATGCATGGAATAAATGATTCTCTTTGGACACCATTTACATACAACTCGTCAGGGTGCCTGTTAGATGTTGCAAATAGAATAACACCATAATCCTTTGAAAGAATTGTTGACAATAGTCTCCTTAAAATCATAGCATCAGCAACATCAGTGACTTGAAACTCATCGAAACACAATACTCTTGATTCCTGTGCAATTTCTTTAGCCAAAAATGGGATAGTATCAATTTCATCACTTTCCAATCCATGAATTTCTCTCTGTTCTTTAGCAATCTGGTGAGATCGCTTATGGATGTGCTGCATGAACTGATGGAAATGAATTCTTGTCTTGGACAAATGAGGTGGTATTGTTGTATAAAACAAATCCATTAACATGGTCTTACCGCAACCGACATCACCATAAAGATAAATACCTTGTGGTATTCCCTCACCAACTTTTGACATATCCGTCTCTATCTTATTTCTTTTAAACTTACTGAATAGTTTATCTTTCCATGTCATCGGTTCTGTATAGACATGCATGGATGTGACATCAGGTGGTTGGTAATTTAGTAAATTATCATATAGAGTACCCAAGGAGGTAATAATCCCTCGCTGAAAAGCATCATCTCTCAGTTTACCTATTTTGACTAGTCGATTATATTCTTCCAAAGGTGTCTTAGGTGTGCTTGTTTGAGAAGAGGTCGGGCTAGTAGAGACTAAACGAATGCTAGCAACTCTTATATGAGAGTTGAATATTCGGTTGACAAAACTAATATTTCCTTGTTTTATTAACGATGTGTAGAGATATGTTGAGCTCATTTTGTATGTGTGGCATATATTCCGACTATGCTCTCTGGTTTATTTCTCTCACTTATTATACAGCTAATGAAGAAGCATAAAAAATTAGCAATACTAACTTTGATATAAATTGTTCTATATGTTGTAAAACTTCAAGTACTATAAGATTTATAATAAACTTCTCTATAATTTCTTTAACAAAGCTAATAGTTGAGCAAAAGCAGTCATTACTAATTACCTCGCTGCTATTTAAATAAATATTTCAATCTTCAAAGTAAACAATACGGGGAATTACTGGGCCTTCCCCGCGTATCAAGCAGAGTTTCTATTGTGAGATCTGCAGAGACGTAAGAATCGACGAATAAACATCTCTTATTGAAAAAACGTTAAGTAGTATTGATTTACATCGTCTTAGTACACAAATTTCTGTAAATATAGTCGGAATCATACACTAGTAGGAGGGTCCGCGTATCGAGAAGACAACGAGGACAAGTCTCCAAGCAACAAAATTGCTTCTTCGATGCAAGAATATTTCAGAAGAGAAAAAACATAACAGTGAGATTGACAGAAAACAAAGAGAAAGCTTAAAAATACTTAAACTGTAGATTTGGGTTTATTAGTTAACCGTTTTGCTCTGCAATGTGTAATGTTTTGAAAGCTGCTCTTCTATCCCGAACAGACTTTTTTCAGACTGCGAGTGTAAACATAAAAAAAAAGAAAATATTGAGCCTTCAAGTAAAGGTGATTAAATAAAAATATAACTTTCTGATTGACTTGACCAAGTAAGATAAGGTATACTCTAAACCCAATTTTTTAGTTTAGAGAAGTCCCGAGAGGATAAGGATGACTTTTAAAGATAATTGGGACGAAAATAACTTGTCTAGTTTAAACTTGACCGAGGACTTATGGCCTAACGAAAATACATTAATTGATATAACTCAATTTGTAAAAGAAAAGGGAGCTAGATTAAATGCTAAAGTAATTATCAAGGATCCTCAATTCAATTTATTTGAAGGTACCCATTCTTTAGAAATTAACAATGAAAAATTGGACTCTTACCTGATATCCTTAACCAAGGAAGAAAACGACTTTGACTGTGACAAGGCATACGGATCCAAAGCAATGGGCTCTGATAATGTTTCGGAACTTGAGTACGTCACATCAATTATCGATCGTTTAGTTAGGTCCATTATCTCTTGGCTGAATGATTACCAATCTTTACCTACCACGGTGTTGAGTTGCTGTTACGTTGAATACGTTCTGGACAAACTAACCCAATCTAGCGGTTCGATTAAGAAAAACCTGAAGTTTCTGAAAACTGGAAGTGAGATATATGACGAAGTATTAAATAGCTCAGTTCTTGGGATTTGTTATTTTGTTGCATTCGTGAGGAAACTATTAAAGGGGGGAGCAATATTCGAAGAAGAAGATTTGAATTTCAATAATATGGGCTTGGATGGATTTGATCACCTCCCTTCACAAGCATTGATCATTAACGAACTAAAAAAAAGTATGGAAATTTTAAATGACTCAAAGTATGACGAGAAGGAAATTAGATCTCATTTATTGCACCTCCTAAGATTAATTCAATCACTTGTATATATGGAAGACTGTTTAATCAAATATAAAACCGAAGAAACTCACTTAAAGGCTATAGTAGATATTGCAACATACTTAGATGAAGAGACTATATGGATATGTAAACCGCTACCAGGTGCCTTTTCTATGAGAATCCAAAAAAGACTTTCGAACCAATTTCCACCTAAAGTATTGGTTATACCGACTAAAAACTATGACGGATATATAAAGCTAGCACAAGATGTAATGATAATTTTGAAGGTTGCACAAGCCAGCAATACTTTGGAATTACTTCAATTTGCTAATTTTTTCAATAAATTGAATCAGAAGCATGTAATTGCTAGGGCATTGTTTCCTCTATTTCTTATCCGAGATGATAGAACTCTTTTAGGTAAATACGATGTTTACGAATTTTTAAAGCAACATCTTATGGAGTATTCGCTTGCTGGTACGTTGGTATCTATTGAGATGACAAAAGAACCTACCAAAGAAACAATCGATCCAGTGTTACAGGAATGTTCAAATGTATTATTTGAATGGTATCAAAACACAGCCCAAAACACCTCCAGATATAGACAAGGTTATAATAGACAGCTATTGCTATGGGATTCTGTACAGGCACAGTTAGAAACCATTGAATTGACTTTATCATCAGAAGGAATAGATGACAAAATAACTGGCGTCCCAAATATACCGGAAACACCTTTGATGCCATTTGCGTCATGGGCGTTTACTATGAAAACTATTGCTATGATAGAATTTGTTTTGAAGGGATTTGATCTGGAAACATATAAACCATTCGAGGCATTTTCAATGTTTTGGTACACGTTCTATTTAACACAACAGTTAGAATCCTGTTTACAGAAAGTAGAGTTGTTTATTGAGTCCAAGATTAATGCGATTCATGCAATCAATAAGAGAGCTAAGAAACTAAAGGCAGGCGAAAAAAAGGAGAAACTAAAACTGCAGTATCGTAAGGCGATGGATGACGATATGGAACCATTACAAACGAATAAAAGATATATTAATTATCTAGTAAAGCACAACTCTGTGAATAAGTCGCTGTCCTTATTTCAAGCCTTTCAATTTGGTATTTTGAAGTCTTATGGTATCATAGATAACAAGCCACCAAGTTCAAGCAAATTTGTGGATAACAAGCTGATACACGATTTAAGATTTAAACCTTTTAGGTCAATTGGTGTACCTGAACTACCTAGTTACGCTATATTTGAACAAGTTTTAGAAGGCTTCGTTGTTGATGAGCCACTATTTGTCGCCAAGTTAAACAAATCAATAGATTTCATGAAAGCTGAATTAAATGACGCTCGTGAAGCGGTTAGCATTATATTGAAAGGAATTGAATCAGATGATAAAAATGGTATAGTAGTAACTGGTACACGCTTGGTGAAAAGGGAGGCATTAAATTATTACAAAAAGCTAGGAAATTCTGCTGATATACTCGAAGAAAACCTGAATTCGATGGTTACAACATTGGGCAAAAGTCCATCCATCAAGCTAAAACAAAAATATACTGTGACTTTGAATTTTCATCCTGATTCTTCGGCATTTTATCCATTATTAAAAGTAGTGGAAAATAAGAGGGTTAAAAGCTATAAGAAAGCTTAAGTTTATATAAACAGGGACCATCCATCTTTCTCTATGTATTAATAATCTATACTCCATTTGACACTAATGAAACATTCGTTCGGAAAAAACTCCGACAGTTGAAAAATGTTGACTGTTTACACCCAAACATTATACATTGTACAACATGTCTGGGTTTATACAATGACATGTATATTAGTATTAAAGCACCTATATAATCTTCAGGTATTATTTATGATAGTAACGTAAGCTTAAAAGAAGTTTGAAAGTATCACTTTTAAATCTACAAATGATTTCAATGCTTTCTCAGTTAATCTGAAACTTGATTTGTAAACTGGTGCGGGCCTGGGAATTACTGTCGCCAGGCTGGGGTTTTCCAGTGAACAGAAACACTTTCGGCCAGAGGAAATAAGTTTCCAGCCTGAACATCCGCCTAACGGAGCGAGCTTCCAGCAGAAAATTTAATTTTCCAACAAAATTTCTGTTGTAGGAGTTCATTGAAATTACTATTGACGTATTATATATGGATACACATCTTTTAGTCCTATTAAGAGACCGTTTGCCAGATAAAGGATAGATTAAATAGATAACATGCCTCCAAAATTTGACCCAACTGAAGTTAAGTACCTATATCTAAGAGCCGTTGGTGGTGAAGTCGGTGCTTCCGCTGCCTTAGCTCCAAAGATTGGTCCATTAGGTTTATCTCCAAAGAAGGTCGGTGAAGATATTGCCAAGGCCACTAAACAATTCAAGGGTATTAAGGTTACCGTTCAATTGAAAATCCAAAACAGACAAGCTACCGCTTCTGTCGTTCCATCTGCTTCCTCTTTAGTTATTACTGCTTTAAAGGAACCACCAAGAGACAGAAAGAAGGACAAGAACATCAAGCACAGTGGTAACTTACAATTAGATGACATCATTGAAGTCGCTAGACAAATGAGAGAAAAGTCTTTTGGTAAGACTTTAGCTTCTGTCACCAAAGAAATTTTAGGTACCGCTCAATCTATTGGTTGTCGTGTTGACTTCAAGAACCCTCACGATATTATTGAAGGTATTAACGCTGGTGAAATTGAAATTCCAGAAAACTAAAGTGTTCAATCATTTATATGAAGTTTAATATTATTATTCCGTTCCGAATATGATCATACGGTAAGACGATATATTTTTGTTTATCTTTTACATTTTAATTCTGTATTTTAAGTTTCAAGTCATTCATTATTAGATCAGTTTCCCATTATTATGTTGCCCTACTACTTTATTTCCGATACAGTAACTTTGTACTAATCAGTTAATATCCTTTCTTGCATTAACAATGACAATGTCTATTGAGTAAACAAAAGTTTTGAATACAATGGTATCTAATGTATTGAGAATTAAATTCTTCAGTATTCTTTTTCACTAAAAGGATTTTTTTATATTTTCAATACTGCAATCCTATATTAGAACCATGTGAAGACAAAACGAGATAAAATTGGCAATTACTCACCAAAATACACCTATTTTTCCATGGTTATTTTGGTCCATTTCAAGGCCTTACATTTTACTAATTCATATCTAAAATCTTAAAATACCTAATTGTAACTCTTGAAAGGATGCAGTATCCTTGATGTCAAATGACACTTTTCGTATGTAGAATACTAGAACTTGTGAACTTATTTTCGATGAATCATTTAGTTTAACCTACCTAAATCAGAAAAAAAAGTATGGAAATTATCCAAACTGAGTATAAAGGAAACTTTTTCATCCATCCAAAAGTAGACGGCATATTAGTTCGGCTATTCTTAAATATCTAATAGAATGAGAGTTGATCACACCAACACGCCGATAAAATGCAGGATTGTATATCTTAACAAAGATGGAGATTTTGTTCGCTGACCTATATGACCAACGTTTAAAAAAAGAAAGATCTTGAGTGTAACAGATACCGATAGTATGATATCAGACCTAACAAAAGCTTACATATCTTTTCCTCTGTAAAGCTATACTAAAGTGAGATTAATATCTCCATAAAAGGTTGCTTAAATGTAACAGTCTTGCTGGAAATTACGGCGTAATTTCTATTATTTTTATTAAGCATATTTTCTATTTTGCGCCAGACTACTTTGTCGCTTAAAAAGTGAAACTTTTATTAATATAGGAAAAAATAGAAGAGAATATAATATAATTATATATGCTTTACATACAGTTCTATAATTAGAACTGTAATCCAGTTAGCTATTATTACAGAAACCTATAATGGCCAAGTCCGAAACGTGTGCTATCCGGTATAATTGCTAAACATTAAATCCAAGTATCGCTTGGTTTTTTATGAAAGAATTTATATAAACTATGTTGGAAATAGTAGATACTATTAGTTAACTGTAGAATGGTATAATAATTTACCGATCTATACCGTTAGGTTATAGACCAGTTGCTCCTCTCACTACTTCGAGAGAGATAAGTAATTACATAAAATCTATAGATCAAGGATTTTCTCCTTATATAGAATTTGGTTTACAACTCGTTTCGTATTGTACGATATATAGCGATAGTGATATACATTTTATTTCCCATAAACTAATAATATTCAAGATAACAATTGGAAATTATCAGTAGGCAAAATAGTACTGATCAAGATGTGATGTCATGGGGGTAACTTTATCCCTGAAAATTTAGAATCAAAGTGAATTATAAATTGTGAAATATTAATATTCTTGAATAATTGTAATAAAAAGTTGAAAAAATGTGTTATTATTTGTATTATTTGTGATATATAGTATAATTAACATATTTAAATGCTGATATTTGAGTTATACCATGTTAAAGTGGCCTATTAAAGACGTGATAACTGAAAAAATTATGATCTTCCCTGAACTGTGTGATATAGGCCCGATGTTATATACTAAAGGTAAGAAATTGTGGCTAAATTAATTGGTGTTGATTTTGATAAAAATTTTAATGTATTAAAGAATTAAAAATATAAGAAATATGTTAGAAACTTAAGTGAGAGAGATAGATTCTGTAGTGCTTAAGAAAAACGGAGTTTTATGTTTTAGAATATAATCTTGCAATGAATCAATAGATACTTTTCTTGGTTCTTCAAAATTTTGTTCATTTTCAAAATCTAAATGTCTATAAAAATATCCTAATTTCTTAGCTTTTTCCAAATGGTTGTTATAAAAACCATAATTAGAAAAATTATATGCTATAGCCGCTAAATCTATATCTGGTTCAAAATGTATCTCTGATTTTGGTTTGACATATATAATACAATGTATCAATAATACATTATATAACAAATACGGATATTTATTTAATAAAATATCTTGTTTCTTTATGTCAAAAAATCTGTCAGAATTATATAATTTAAAAGGTTTATATCTTTCCACTAATTCATCATTGAAGATATTACTAATTAATAAATTAGAAACAGCATTTCTACAAACAAAGTTTGGAAATTTAGATTGATTCTTTAAAACCATACTAGCAAAATATGGATAGTTAATTGCACCATTCTTTGCACAATCAAAATCACCTAATTTATAATTTTCAACATCTCCATAAAAAGCATATAATCTATTAGAATCCTTCATTTGTATTTCTTTCTCTATTAGGTGATGTTTTTTTTGATCAAGTCTCTTTTTTGTTCGGAACAAATTTATACACAGTAATGGGTTTGTTTTGGTGTCAATATCCATATTACTGTCATCCGCTTTATTATTAGATACGGGATCGTCTTTTGTATTACGGTCATCAGTGGTTGGTATTTCATTACCATAATCTTCTTTGAATATTAAATAATTTATATTCATTAAATTTAAAAAATCATAACCATCTATACTTTCATAATGATCGAAACAAACATCTTCCGGTATACCTAATTGATCTAAATCAACTAATGAAAGATTAGAAGACATTACATATCTTGGGAATATTGATTTAAAAGGATTATATACATCATACCCAACTATTTGTTTTATATTTACCCAATGTTTAACATTATATTTTTCAGTATACATGTCAAACCAATCTGAATCAAAAAGATGCATATCATGTTCTAAATCTAAAACATTATTATATAAATAATCTATATACTTGTCCATATGTTTATAATATCTAAACAAATTAATAAAATCCCAAGGTATATACTTTATTTTACATAACTTAAATAAATCAAACCAGTCCATAACAAATGAAAAAACTAAAATTATATAATTATAATTTTCATGTATTTTTAACAACCTAATAAAAGTATTCTTTGTTGGTAAATAAGGACTCCAGAATATAACAGGAATAAATCTTTGAATAATATCATCTTCCAAATAATTATTCATAATAAATGAAGCTGAAATAGCTCTAAAAACTTTAGAATTCAATTCTAAACCAGAGTTCCTTATTTTTTGTGCAAATATAAAATTAGATTTGCAAGATTTAACTAAATAACTAGTCAGTATACATTTATTCCTCAATTTAGGTATACCATAACTTTCATTTTCAGATTCATAATCTAAATCAACCATACAATATTCCAAATTATTTTCATCATAAAACTTTATAAAATTATCATAATCATAATTATAAACTGCAAAACAGGCTTTAAAATAGTTATTTGATATTTTATTATACAATTCTAAACACATTTCTATTGAATGAAAATTGTGCAAATATTTTGTACGTTTGTAGTATTGATATCTTTCTTTATTTGTGAAAAAAAAGGAGCTTCCATTAATTTACGTGTCTGAAATACCTCCCAGCTATTGTTTCTGACCCGTCTTAGTACTCCAGTGTAGGCCTACCATTTTCCCTCTGTTTTCTTGTTCTTTTTCCCTCTGTTTTTTGCCCTGTCCTGTTTGTTTTTCGCTCGTCTTTATCCTGGTGAGAAACGCACTTCCAGAACATTTTGCTGAACTTTTGACGAGACATCTGAAACTCTGCCCCAGATACAAACCACTTCACAAGATCCAATATAGCTACTAGTAACTAAGTTATCCTCTTTTCAATGGAAAACATATAATTGTCCCAAACAGACTCCCTCAACGGTTCCAACTACTATCTTGAGTACCAAATCACCTACAAACTTTGAATTAATTCAACTTTATTTAAGAAACCAACTTTCTTAACATCTCCCTGGGTCTCGTGCCTATTGCTACTTATTTGATGTTTATTTATTTAAGCTATAGTACGACTATCTTAGTCTTGACAGACCAAAAGTATGAAAAGTTACTACTAAATACAAAAAAATATCTGAATCTTACTTCTTTTGAAATTAACCAGCTGGCCTTGACTGCAATCAATACTTTCCTTTCACATTCAAATTTTGCTATTCTAGAAAAAAAAATATATATTATGTAGAATGAACTTCAATAGACTATCGGCATATAGATTTTGGATTTAGTTTTATCTAACTTAGTATGAAACACATTCTATTTAGTAAGTCTCATTTTGATTTCTATGTGGTAAAAATAGTAACCTCTCGTTAGCTGTCAAAAAAACGCTTTATTCCAACATTAAAGTGTTGTATGTGTTTTCCTTTTGGTATTTATTCAAACTCAATATCAAGTGATTTGCTTTACTCGTGTAATCATCAAATATATGTTTGAGAAATATGTATGTCGCACCAACATAACGTATCAGACACATATTGAGTGAGCTGATTTCAAGGAATGCTGCAGAAAGTGGGTAGCCAGTACTATATTGAAGCTATTTAAACCCAAGTAAGACATTTTTATACATAAGTTCCAAAATTTTAGCTAATTTGGGATTTTTCTTATACTTACAGGTACTTCATATCAAGTAGTAAAGTAAGTGACATTTTGTTGAAAATATGATAATTTTCAATAGTAGCAATTATTTGATTACTGATTATATAACATGGTTGCTAAATATGTAATGCACTTTATCATAGTTAATGTCCACTATATCGTACTCTAAGTTTTTATATTCTTCTGGGCTAAAAATAAGTTTCATCGTCTCCAAATATACTAGACCACGACGGTATTTGATAATTAAATGTGACGTTTTGAGCTTCTGTCACGTGTAAATACTAGTAAAGTTTCACGTGTCGTTCAATTCCAGTTTTGCATCGCAAACGAAGTGAAAGTTTTTCATCTTGTTCATATCGTATTTGGGTCGATGACCTGCTCATCGACTTCTCAATATAGTGGAATTTAATCAATACACAGAACTTCGATTCGGTTGTACTCTCGATTAAATTTCCAACTAATTAACTGGCCACATTTCTTGTTTAGCTCTTGAAAATAACACGTTAATAGTGACAAACAACGTAAATTTTCGTGACAGCCAAAAATCTAAAAATGCGAATTCTGTGGATCGAACACAGGACCTCCAGATATCTTGTTTGACCGAAGTTATTTCTTCAGTCTGGCGCTCTCCCAACTGAGCTAAATCCGCCTATTTTTAACATTTTTGTGTAAGAGATATGCCTTTGGTATGCTTAGTAATTGATAAAGAAATATTGAAAGTATTTGAGATGAGATTTAGAATTAATATTTATTAATTGTTTGCTTAAGTTTAGCTTGATTTCTTATTATATAATATATAAAATTATTATAAAAGACATAGAGTGTCAAAGTTGTCTAAAGTGGAAATGACAACCCCTTTATATAGTTTTAGTTTTGTTGGAACCTTTCGAGATTCTTGACCAAAGGCATATGACCTAATTAATATTAAGTTATAGTTGTTACCCAAGGTTGGGTGTTCATTTAGAGGAAGCCACAATGTCAGTGCATTGTATTCTGTGTTAGTAGAATCGAGATTCCATGGCAGGGCAGTGGAATCTAGTTTAGTTAGTAGAAGGATCCATGGCAGAGCAGTAGATCTCGGATTCCATGGCAGAGCAGTGGAAACTCGTTTGATTATTAAACTGGTTGCTCACGAGCCATCATTACGGCGTGCATGGCAACTAATAGAACATCATGAAAAAGTGGAAGCCCATGGCAGTGCATCTGGCTGTTGTAATAGGTTGGTCAATGGCAGAGCATTGGAACCCAGAATAGGAATTCTTGGATAATCGATGACGGAGAATTCAATGGGATTATTAGAAATGTAATCTGTCGCTTTCTTG